>SJYQ01006817.1:341336-418485 GCA_006410935.1 Redunca redunca | reverse complement strand
GGGGGGGTGAGTGGTAGAGATTGCCAGCCACTGGCCTTACTAGAAATGATTAAGATGGGGAGAGTGACAGTAAAGCTTCTAGTTGGTCTACTTAAAGGAAAAAGTCTCTGAAATGTAGATCTCTTTAAACTGTTTTCCGACGGTACTTTCTCCTTTCTCTGTTATTGGTTGGATACTACTTAAGCTCCTGTTGCTCTCTGCCACCCAGCCCTACTCAAGCTTGCTCTGCTTCTGTAGGAGGACTCAATCCCTCATGTCTGTCTAGGCTGGCTCAGGACCCTTCTGAGCCATTTAGGGATGAGGATGTAGTACCACCCAGGCTAAGTTAGTAAGGAGAAGTCGCGTGGATAGGGAGACAGACTCTGGTCTCACCTCTCTAGCTTTTCTTAGGTGCCAGCGATGTGGCCTGCTCTGGGGCTACATTGTTATCACCCCTCCTGACATTGGCACAGGTGAGGTAAAGAGCAGGGGTGAGTAATGTTTCACAAGGAGTGGGGAAGAGAATCCTCAGGTTCTGGGCTTGGAAGGTAATGGAACCATTAGCTGGCACCATTTGTCTTTCCTCTTGAATTCCCCTACCATAGTGTCCATCTGACTGCAAGTTCGTTAGTGCTGTTAGCCTGAGATGTTGGGTTTGATAGATGAAGGAGATTAACAGACACACGAGTTTCCTCTTATCTGATATTTCGTTGAAACATGGGACTTCTGGGGCTTTCCTTCCCTTCTTCACAGGAAGACCAGAGCCCCTACTGGCTGACCAATTGCTCAGTCACAGGCTGGGAACTCCTTTCAGAGCAGGTTCATTTTCAGCGTCCTGGGCTATTTGGCCTCTTACTGATGGGAGATTTGTTCTCTTCCAGACCTTGGATATACTGCTTCAGTTCTGAACTTAGTTTAGGGAGGAGGATTTAGTCAGCATTCTAAGAAAGGGAACAGGCTGTGAAGCTAAGGGATGAGACTCAGATCATGTTGTTCTTCTACAGGAGTTTGTTCTTGGAGAACAAACCATCCTGTGAGCAGGAGGTAAGAGAGATGGGGTGAATGGGGGGGATGGATTAATGACAGTTTCAGAGAGAGAAGTAACGCACCAATTTCTCTTACAGGTTGTGAGGAACTCTGTCTGACATCTGATGTGACGAGCTCAGCCAGGACCAAAGGTGGAGCCTAACTAGATTTGCATCCTGAAGGCATGGGCCTTTGGGCCATGGTGACTTGAGACCAGTGAACTCTGTCCAGTTGCCCCCTGTTGCCCTTTCTACCTCCTCTACCCTATACTAAGGGGACTTGTTTCCACCTTTGCAGGGAGCTGACCCTGCGGGAATCCCTTTCCTCTCTTTTCATATCCTTCTACCCTCCCCGAAAGCCTCAGCCTATAGAACTCCTACCTCCCATCCCCTGAGGTGGTCCCCATCCCTGCCTCACCTCCCCGCCATGCTCAAGCTGTGGAAGGTGGTACGCCCAGCTCGGCAGCTGGAACTGCACCGCCTCATACTGCTGCTGATTGCTTTCAGTCTGGGCTCCATGGGCTTCTTGGCTTACTACGTATCCACCAGCCCCAAGGCCAAGGAACCACTGCCCCTCCCCTTGGGAGACTGCAGCAGTGGTGCCGCAGGTGGTCCTGGCCCAGTACGGCCTCCAGTCCCTCCCCGGCCCCCCAGGCCTCCAGAGACAGCGCGAACTGAACCCGTGGTCCTTGTGTTTGTGGAGAGTGCGTACTCACAGCTGGGGCAGGAGATAGTGGCCATCCTGGAGTCTAGCCGTTTTCGTTACAGCACTGAGCTGGCACCTGGCCGAGGGGACATGCCCACACTGACTGATCATACCCGTGGCCGGTATGTCTTGGTTATTTATGAGAACCTGCTCAAGTATGTCAACCTGGATGCCTGGAGTCGGGAACTGCTAGACCGGTACTGTGTGGAGTACGGCGTGGGCATCATTGGCTTTTTCCGAGCCCATGAGCATAGCCTACTGAGTGCCCAGCTCAAGGGCTTTCCCCTTTTTCTCCATTCAAACTTGGGGCTTCGGGACTACCAAGTGAATCCTACAGCTCCACTCCTGCATCTCACACGTCCCAGCCGCCTGGAGCCTGGGCCACTACCCGGTGATGACTGGACCATCTTCCAGTCCAACCACAGCACCTATGAACCGGTGCTTCTCGCCAGCCTTCGGCTGGCTGAGTCCCCTGCGCCAGCACCAGTGCCTCGCCGGGCCCGGCTTCCCACTGTGGTGCAGGACCTGGGGCTTCACGACGGCATCCAGCGGGTGCTCTTTGGTCACGGCCTCTCCTTCTGGCTCCACAAACTAGTTTTCGTCGATGCTGTTGCATACCTCACTGGCAAGCGCCTCTGCTTGGACCTTGACCGTTACATCTTGGTAGACATCGATGACATCTTTGTGGGCAAGGAAGGTACCCGCATGAAGGTGGCTGATGTTGAGGTCAGTCTTTCTTTTTCCTGACTCCGATTTCTTTCCTTAGAAGCTGTTTCAGGCTCTGTCCTTTCAGACTCCCTCCCTTGATTCTAAGCTTGTCATAGGTAATACTCCCTGCCCTTTTACAGGCAATAAGAATGCAACTTCTCAATTTTCTCCTTAGATTGCTCTCTCCTGATTTCTCATGTTCCTGCTACTCTTCCCAGGCCCTGTTGACCACCCAGAACAAACTCAGGACCTTAGTCCCCAACTTCACCTTCAACTTGGGCTTCTCGGGCAAGTTCTATCATACTGGTGAGCTCGTTCGCCTGTTCCTTCAGCATATCAGTCTTAGTTTGATCTGTTCCTTCACTGTCCATCCTCCTGGGCAGACAGGTTGGAGAAAGGGGGCAAGGTTTGGGGTCAGAATGCTGTGAGGAGCTAGCAGTGGCTAGGAATTTTGGTTTAGCATGGGTGGCTGGAGGGCAGGTTGGCAATGGGGAAAATAGTCCTAGGTGGGCAGAGGTCAGCCGTGTTGTCCCAAGGATGGAAAACGGTCCATGTTGGTACAGAATGAAGGAGGACCAGGGCCTAACTGGCTGTGGTCAGTGGTCAGTGTGTGGTCATAGGGACAGAGGAGGAGGATGCTGGGGACGACATGCTGCTGAAGCACCGCCGAGAGTTCTGGTGGTTCCCCCACATGTGGAGCCACATGCAGCCACATCTGTTCCACAATCGCTCCGTGCTGGCTGACCAGATGAGGCTCAACAAACAGTTTGCTCTGGTGAGACCCTTGGATCTCTTCCCATACTTTTCCCCAAAGATAATGCTTCCTTTTCGACCTTTCCCTAGCGGAGTACCCTTTCCTTGTCCTTTCCTATTTTCTTTCTGTGGAGGCATCCCCCCCCCGCTTTACCCTCTACTCCCCAAACCTCACCAGATCCTGGTGAGAGTCTATGCCCCATTCCCAGGAGCATGGGATTCCCACGGATCTGGGGTATGCTGTGGCCCCCCACCACTCCGGCGTGTACCCCATCCACACACAGCTCTATGAAGCCTGGAAATCTGTGTGGGGCATCCAGGTGACCAGCACTGAGGAGTACCCCCATCTCCGCCCTGCCCGCTACCGCCGTGGCTTCATTCACAATGGCATTATGGTGAGGGACTCCCAGTACAAACCTGAATCAAACTCCCACAATCGGCCAGCCTCCGACTTGCATTATCCAAGCTTGTCCGTAATAATAGGGGGTAGAGGGGTGAAAATTCATAATGCATAGAACAAGAGCTTTATTGCTGTAACTTCAAGCTGTCCTCTATAAACCCAAGGAATCCTAGAATGCCTCAAGTCTTCTGTCTAGTCTTCTGTAGATGCCTCATCTAGTTATTCTACCTTCCAATCTCATCTCTCCCTGTTTTTTCTTTTTTTTTTCTTCAGGTGCTGCCGCGGCAGACATGTGGTCTCTTCACTCACACAATCTTCTATAATGAGTATCCAGGAGGCTCTCGTGAACTCGACCGGAGCATCCGAGGTGGAGAACTCTTTCTGACAGTGCTGCTTAATCCGGTAAGGTGCCGAGAGGAAGGGCTAGAAGATGGGACAGCCAGTGTGTTTGCAGGCTGAGACTTTTGCTCACCAAGCCCGCTTTTGAAGTGGGGTAGGCTCTCCAAATCTGACATGCAGGCACCCCGTTTCAGATCAGCATCTTTATGACTCATCTGTCTAATTATGGAAACGATCGGCTGGGCCTGTACACCTTTGAGAGCCTGGTGCGCTTTCTCCAGTGCTGGACGAGGCTGCGCCTACAGACCCTTCCTCCTGTCCCTCTCGCACGAAAGTACTTTGACCTCTTCCCTCAAGAGCGAAGCCCCCTTTGGCAGGTAGAAGTGGAGCACAGGCTGACCTAGAGACATGATGGGGGTGGCTGCTACGGAAAAGATTATCTGATTATTGGCCTCACCTTCAGAATCCCTGTGACGACAAGAGGCACAAAGATATCTGGTCCAAGGAGAAAACCTGTGATCGGCTCCCCAAGTTCCTCATTGTGGGACCCCAGAAGACAGGTGAATCATCCTTAGCCAATTTGCGTTGCCTTGCCTTAAATCCAGAGAATTCTCTGGCCAAGGAATCCCTTCTCATAGCACCCCTCATTAATCCAGGCGCTTGAGTGACTCTCGTTTTTGGCTGTGCTGGGTCTTCGCTGCTGCGTGGGCTTTCTCTAGCTGCAGCAAGTGAGCAGGGGACTGCTGTCTAGTGTGGTGTGTGGTCCTCTCTCTGTGGCTTGTTGTGGCGCAGTCTCTAGAACGCGTGGCGAGCAGGCTTCGTTGCTCCACAGCATACTGGATCTTCTCCAGCCAAGAATCAAACCGGTGTCCCCTGCATTGTCAGGCAGATTCTTAACCGCTGGACCACCGGGGAAGTCCCCTTGAGTGATTCTTAACCTGGTTGTCTATCAGAATTATGTTTTTTTTTTGTCGCTGTTGTTTTTTTTAAAGATCCACAAGTGATTCTGATGCACAGTCAAGGCGGAGAACCATTTTGACTCTTCCCTGGACCTCTCTTTGGCTTTTCTTTACTCGCTCTAGTTTGGCCAAAGGGTGTTTTACTACCCAGAGTGATTGTTTTCTGACCTCTTTCAAGCTGATGTTGTTGAGCTGGATTCTCTCCCACCATGGCCTGGACTTTCTCTCCCATTTAGGGACCACAGCTATTCACTTCTTCCTGAGCCTGCACCCAGCTGTGACTAGCAGTTTTCCTAGCCCCAGCACCTTTGAGGAGATTCAGTTCTTCAACGGCCCTAATTACCACAAGGGCATTGACTGGTGAGACCTGGGATGCTTCTCAGAACATTCCTTTCCTCTTAAACCCCCCGATTCCTGCTTCCACCAGCACAGGCATCTGGCCCCGTCTCTCTGCAAATTGTCTTCCTCTCCTGTCTACTACTTCCTAGGTACATGGATTTCTTCCCTGTCCCTTCCAATGCCAGCACTGATTTCCTGTTTGAAAAAAGTGCCACGTACTTTGACTCAGAGGTTGTACCACGGCGGGGAGCTGCCCTCCTGCCACGAGCCAAGATCATCACTGTGCTCACCAACCCTGCTGACAGGGCATACTCCTGGTACCAGGTGAGTCTGAAGCTCGGGACACACTAGGACATAAGAGGTGGTGACTGCTGGAGAGACAGGAAGGAATGAGGGTAGGGAAAGCAAGCTAGCGCCTTGGGGACGGGTCTGTTCACCAGACCAAGAGAGAAGGCAGAATAATTGTCAGGTCACCGATTCCTTCCCTTCCTGTTCCTTGTCCTTCAGCATCAGCGAGCACATGGAGACCCAGTTGCTCTGAACTATACCTTCTATCAGGTGATTTCAGCCTCCTCCCAGGCCCCTCCAGCACTTCGTTCCCTACAAAACCGTTGTCTTGTCCCCGGCTACTATTCCACTCATCTACAACGCTGGCTGACTTACTACCCCTCTGGACAGGTACAGTTCCCCAGTAGCCCTCATGGGGGTCCCCTCCCTTTTCCTATCAGCCCAGTGGCTTTTAAGGAATATAGAGGGAACATCCCTGTCCCTTTAGTTGCTGATTGTGGATGGACAAGAGCTGCGTACCAACCCAGCTGCCTCAATGGAGAGCATCCAGAAGTTCCTGGGTATCACACCCTTTCTGAACTACACACGGACCCTCAGGTGGGAGAGCATGACCCAGGGGAGGATGACTCTGGGGGAAACGGGGACGCAGGTTGACCATGTCTGTTTGGAAGAGAAATGAATTTACCCGGTCTTGCAAGGAGAGGCATGTGCCCTGTGGGCTGGGAGAGGTAGTAGTGTTCATTTATGGGGCCTGGATTTCTTTTCTGTTACTTCATGGCCTTTTCCTGTTGAGCAGGTTTGATGAAGATAAGGGATTCTGGTGCCAGGGACTTGAAGGTGGCAAGACTCGTTGTCTAGGCAAGAGCAAAGGCCGGAAGTACCCAGATATGGACGCTGAGGTAAGGAAAACCAGGGACAGGGTTTCCCTCTCCATGTCCACTCCTTACCATTCTGACTTAATTTTTTCTCCTGTTAGTCCCGCCTTTTCCTTATGGATTTTTTCCGGAACCACAATTTGGAGCTGTCAAAGCTGCTGAGCCGGCTTGGCCAGCCAGTGCCCTCATGGCTTCAAGAACTGCAACATTCCAGTTCGGGCTGATAGATCAGCCTCTTGTACCAGCAAAAGCCCCCTGCTTCCCTAAGGGGCAAGCCCTAGAAGCAGGGCGGTCCCTCCCCCTTCTACCTCAGTGGCCTTCAGGCCTGGGATGGCTGAGAAGGGTAGGGCATCCCTTTGCCATAGTTTGGGGGTATAATAAAGGGGATTCCCTTGATACCCTGCAAGATGGTACTAGGCACCTTTGGCCCATGGTCTTGGAAGGTGGAGGGAATGACAGGGTCCAGGCAGAGGGTAGAGGAACGTATTAATCCAGTGCTTTCCCTCTTCATCCCCAGCAGTGTATCTATCTATCCTGGCTATGGGAGGGACCCCTTACCGTGGGATCAATGGGATCTACCTGTGGCCCGGCCTCCCTAATGTCATTCACATTGAATGGGGATGAGGTCGGACGATGGCTCATAGAGCTGAGTATGAGCCCTAGCTGTGGGCTAGAAATGACTTTAATAAACGTCCTTATTTTTCTGTTTGTCTGCCTCGCTGGAGTGGGAGAAACCTAGAATAAAGGAAGTATCCAACTTTTCCTCTGCCCTAGTTCAGGGTTCATCCACACATGGAGGGAAAGAAGGGAAAGGCCCAGGCAGACGAGAGTAAAAAAAGTTTATATATTTATAAATGCCAAATAAATACCAGAGGCCACCCAATGCCCGCTCCCAGACAGGGCTGTCTCCCCCAACCCTAGGTTTCTAGGGTCTGAGGCATCTTGGCCCCAAGCTACAGCCCAAGAGCAGCTGTCAGTCTGGGCTACTGGGGAACTGAGTGGGGATGATCTGTCCAGCCAAGACTCATTCCCCCTTGATGAGGGGCCCCCATAGCCAGAGGCCTGTGTCCCTGTATAGGGCCCTATGGGGGTCAGACTCAGGGGGAGAAGGTGGTCATCTCGAGTGAGACCCGCTGCCACAGCTCCTTGGTCTGTTTGCTGCGCTTGAGATTCTGCAGGATGTCGTTGAACTGCATCATACCCATGGGTGTCAGGCAGAAGGCGCTGCGAGCGCTGCGGATGGCATTCACAAAGTCGTCGTAGTCGGCGGGGGTCAGGTGAATCAGGCGGTGGTGGATGTACTGGACGGAGTGAGGAGGATAAGCCACTGAGCACAGGATCAGGCCCCTCCCCCTGCCTGCCCAGGTGCTTCACCCTGCTCCATACTGCCCAGGTGGTCACCTGCATGTATGCCTGCTGGCAGCGCTGCACCAGTTGGTGGAAGGCCGGGGCACGCAGGTGGTTGTGGGCGTGAGCAGGGCTCAGCCGCTGCAGCGTCTCCATGACGATCTCCTGCAGCACAAACGGGCTCAGCACCCCCTTGGCTGCCCCCACACAGAACTGGTGCACGTAGTTCACTCCTGGGGGGCAGGGGGAGGGGCATGAGACGGGGGTGGCCACCTCTGCCCTAGGGACCCAGCTTTACTCTCTCAGCTCTGGCCTGGCAGAGAGCCTCCCTCCACCCCAGGAGCTGAGGTCGGCCCCCACCCCCCGCGCACGCACACATACCCGACCAAGGCCTCAACTCTGAGCAAGAGCTAGGAAGGAGGTCTGGGATAGGAAGGTTGGGGAAGCAGGTGAGGGCGGACAATGGTCCTGGGGAGGGGAGGTGTTACCCAGCTTTGCCGCCAGCCCCAGCAACCATTTGACATCATCAGTGTAGGGAGGGGAGCGAGAGAAGTTGTTGGGGTGATCATTGTGTGCCCGGCGACCCAGCATCTCCAGTGCCAGCATTCCTGGGAGAAAAGGGTGGGACCGTGGTGAGGGTCCATGCCCTACCCCTTAGCCTATCACCCAGCCCCCCAGTAAACAAAGAGACAGGGTGGGGAAGGGCCACTAAAGAGCCCCTGGCACTGCTGGTGGGGGTGCAGAAAGGGATCTCCTCTCACCGACGCGGTAGGCAGCGTGCAGGTGGTGTAGGCTGTGTGGGTTGACAGGCTGGCTGTGGGTCTCCTCCTCGGGTGGTGGAAAACCCCCGCTCACCAGAGGGCTGGGCTGCGTGGTCAGGGCAGGCAGTGAGGCACCCTGGATGGCTGGAAACGTGGAAGCTGGATGGACACTGCTCACTGAGGGTAGGATGGAAACCGTGTGAGGAACTCAGAGCCCGAAGAGGGACAGAGAGGATTCCCTCCCCACACCCCCTGCCCAGCGTGCCACCCCTCCATTCACCTGTTCCCTGTCCCCACAACTCACAGGCCACACTGGTGGGCAGTGGGAGCCCTGGCTCTGTGTGGTAGGGGTGTACTGTGATGGGTGCCATGGAAGGAACGGGGAAAGACACAGCAGTGGCAGCAAGTGAGGGGGGAGTCACCGAGTAAGGGTACTGAGCCCCTAGGAATGCAGGATGCACACCCTAGAGGCGGGGAGAAGAAAAGGGAGATAAGCAAATTGTGTTAGGATGGAGCTCTCTCCCGTTCATCTGTTCATCCGGACCTGGGCATCCCTGCATTTCTTAGCGTAGTGGGGCTGGTCCCCTGACTCCCACCCCCTCACCAGGATTCTGGGACAGCCCCATCATCCTCCCAGAGTGCTCTCCTCCAACCCCTGTGAACCACCAGGGAGCTCCCCCACATGCCCATCCTCCCAGCAGAACACTGGTCTCACCTGCGGGTATGCAGAGCTGGCCACAGGGAAGACGGCAGGCCGGGGCATGTGAGGCATGGGGTGGGCAGGGTGAGCTGGGTGGGTGAGGTATTGAGGGCTGCAGGGCAGGTGGGGCTGCAGAGCAGTGTAGGGGTGCAGGCCAGGGGAATGACCGTGCCCCAGGCCTGGACCTGGGTATAAACTGGACCCCACAGAGATGACTGGCACCACCGTGGCTGCTGTCACTGCCGCCGCCGCCACCGTAACAGGCTCAGTCCCTGGGCCCCCCCTGCCCTCAGGCAGCCCCCGCCCAGCCTCCCCAGCTGCCCTGATCCCACTGGCACTACAGCTTGTAGCCCCTTCACGGGCTGTGGATGAGCCACCTGCTGTTTGCTCATATAGCCAGAACCACTGGTGAGCAACCTCAAACAACACTTCGGGGTATACGCCCCCACCCTTAGCCGCCTCTTCCACTGCCATGCAGGCCTTCTCCAACATCAGGTTATCCTGAAAGGGAGGGGCAAAGAGGGTTAAGGATGAAGAGGTTTACTCTGGGACAGTTCTAGATGACAAATGCTGACGACTTCTTCAGAGTGGGCTGGTTCTGCGGAGGCAGCCAAGGTCAGAGCCAACGTTCAGAGTCAGTGTCAGCGCAGTGAATGCTTCACATAGACAATGAACAAATCTCTGTTGACCAGCAGAAGTCAAGACCCAAGCTGCAGTCCCAGTTCCAACCTAATTTAGCTACTCCCAGCTGAGTTCCATCATCTCCCTCAGGCCTTCCCCAAGGACTCCACCCCCAGTGATAATCTCTCTGGTATAGCCCTACCCTTAGAGTTGTAAAGGATGTAATGGATATTAAAGCAGTTACTATGTCAACTGTCACCATGAGAGGACGAATCGGATAGTTCATGAATGCCAGGCTTGTGAAATCAAGACCTGGGCCATCAGTTTTTCCCATGCCCGACCTTCCTGCCCAGATGTCCCAAAGCAGGTCCCCAATGGCCTCTAGAAATACCTGCTCCTTGCACTGCACCAGGGCCCGCTGGATCTCATTGGGGTTCAACGCATGGGCATGAGGCAGGCAGCTTAGGGCGAGTTCCGCCGCTGCCCTCACCATGTTGGAGTCTCGTGCCCGTGATGCCCTGTCAGCCAGGGACGCAACCTCAGGGGGCGTCAGGTGCCCATCCCAGCATTCTACCAGTATAGTCAGGGCTGCACTGCCAATCTCCATTGCCTGGCCTTCAGGAAAAGGAGAGAACAGAATGTGGTTAACAGAGGCAGTGGGAATGGTACTTCTCCTATCAGGTCAGTAACTACGAGGATAAGGCTCTTATCACGATGCATTAATTCCCTTCCCATACCCAAATCACAAGATACTAGATTTACCTGTAATCCAGGAAACGTGGGAAGAGTAAGTACGTGAGAGCCAGTTGGGAGAAACAAAGTTGTGCAGGCCAAGGGCATAAAGCCCAATCTCAAAGGCGCAAAGGTGCAGGTTGCGGTGAGGACCCTGGTGGCCCCCTGAGGAAGATGGGTGTGTGAAAATGGAAGTGCTGCTGTTGCCCCCTGCCTTGATCAGCACTGTCTTCGCCAGTTCGAAGTAGAAGTGTGCAGCTGCCTCTGATGGCTGATTGGGTACATGGGGGGCATGACTCTCGGGACGGCGGCCCTTGTACCTGAAGGGGCAATGGGGTAGGGACCGGGATTGGGGTTTCTCTGAAATGGGTGTCCAGGGAGGCTGGAAAAAACCAGGGTTAAGTGAAGACACTGAGGGGGACTGGTTGCATGACCCTAGGGATGTGGCTCTCAGGGTGGACCAGGGCAGAAGAGAAGGGTATTCACTTCTTCCCACTGACCTGCCAACTTCAACAGTCTTCGCCCGGGCCCCTCCACTGGCACTGGCCCGGCGACTTCCACTGGAGGACGAGGAGCCAAGGGAGTCTGAGGAAGAGCTGCTGATGCTGTCACTGTCCTGGCCTCGACCCCAGGAGGTAGGGGCCCAGCCCCCTCTCAGTGGCCTCCTGCTTAAGGTTGGGGAGCTATCCGACGTTGTTTCAGGGGCACTGCTGTCAATGCTGGCCATGCCTAACCCACAAGACAAGTCAGTCTCAGAAATCTGCTCCAGAAGTCCGACTCCAGCCTTTAGGAATCTCCTTCCCTCCACGTCATCCCATGGGTTGTCATACCTGTGTGCTTCTTCTTAGGCCGCCCTGGTGAGCCCCAGCCCCGTCCGTTGTAGCCTCCACGGCTGCCAAGTGCCAGGCGGCTGGGAACCTTCCCCTCTGGCCTTGGGGTCAGAGCTGCTTCAGGTGGAAGACCCTCACAGGGGGAATGTGGGGAACTCTCTACATCAGGAAAATAGGACACCAGGATGAGCCTGGGAAAGGGGAATGCAACATGGCTCCAGACCATTCATCCCCCCTGCCCAGTGCCCCCACCTCACCAGGCACATTCTTCTCTGTGAAGCCCTCAGTGGGGCCTGGCCCAGCCCCTGCCACACTCCCTGGCTGAGCAGGCCCTGCAGAGCCTGAGGTCAGAGGCTGCAGGGCCCCTGGGGCAGATGGGCCCCCATGCTTTGAAGGAGACCTCTGGCTGGCTGTGGCCGGGCGGCTGGATGAATAGAACGAACTCAGTGTCTGTGGTTTATGCGTCTGGCTTTCTCGGTCCAAGAGTTTGTCTAAGATCTGAAAGAGAAGCAGTGACAGGAAGACCTTTATCTCCTGTCTTCTATTACTTTTCTTTCTCCTTGTAGAGCTTAAAACTTCCTCCTCAGCAAGGCTTTCCTCCACAGGAGAACCTTCTAGAAGAGAGAGGCTGGCTTAAATGTCTTGGTATGCCCTGTAACACCACAGGACTGAGTATATTCATATTCAATATTGAAATGAATGAATGACTTTATGCCCTCTTCTCTTCTCCCATCTCAAGCCCAAGCATTCCTATAAGAACCAATGGTCTCTCGTGTTCCTGACGAGGCGTTCCAAGATTCCCCCGTTATCTCCTTAAAGAACAGCCCTCTTCTCATCATACTGGAGCCCCCTGAGAAAGGTGGTAAAATCTGCTCTCTGTCTGTGAACCCCAGTGCCGCAGCCCCTCACCTTCTTGAGTCTGGCCTGGTCGTCTTTGTAAGTGATCATCAGGGCCAGGGCAAGGTCGCCCTTCTCGCGGCGTGTGCCTTCACACAGCAGCGGGTGCTCTGCCTCACTCACTGTTGTCTTCATGCCTGTGACCAGAGGCGCCCAGGGGGCTGTGAGTGGCCAGAACTCCCAGGACAGGGCTCCCAGCCACCAGCGTGTGAACTAAGGGGTTCTGGTTCAACCCGTATTCCCTGTGGAAGGTGCCCACTGCCTACACTCTGGTCTGCTTTCTGAGGCTTTCATAGTTTGGCCCCTCTACTGTCCTGACACATCCGTCACTTCAGGGAAGCTGGGCTCCTCACTCTCATGGAGACTTGATTGCCCCTGGGTCTTTACTCACAGTGTTTTGTCCACCTACCTGGAACTTAATGGATCCTTTAACTCACATCCCATACTCCATCCCCTTCCTAGAGCTTTACCCTAGAGTTTGATTTTGCTGTCCTTGTAACACCCAGTGTTCATAGCACACGTTTTTGCCCTAAATTCTTGACAGTCTTGTAGGTCCTACGTCTTACGCTAGCTATCCCCTTTCCACAGAGGGCCATGTCTTGCCACCTTTCACGGCCTGGGCCAGGCTTAGCTCTCACATGGGCTCAAGACACTGACAGACTCACCCAAGGCAGCAACTGCTGCTTCAAATCCCAGCTCCTCGTCCCCGGGCATCTCGTTGTTCCAGTTGCGACTTGGGGGCCGGGAACCCGTGGGAGAAACCACTGGATAAAAGTTGGGGTAAGTTACACAGGCAGAAGTAACATGGGACAGAATAAAAGGGAACAAACCCAAGATGTTCATCATTCTAGATCCTTCCAAGAAGCTGCCCAATGTGTCTTAAAGGGAGCTCAAAGCCTTGGGTCTCTTGGTTTCTCCTTAGAGAAAGCTACCCTGCCCCAGTTCCCCACTTTCTGTCGGGTCAGGCATCATACCTGGAGCACAGAGAACATCAAAGATGAAACTGGCCAACATGAGAGGCAAAACTGGCCGATAATCACAGAGCGTCCCCTCACGAAGCTCCTCTGCCCGGCAGCGCACGGTGCTCATCTCGCTTGGACCCAGAGGGATCTTCTTGAGCAGAGTGGCCACCTCAGACTCCTGATAGGCCAGCTTCACCTGAGGGCACAGGGAGGAGCTCAGACCGCTCACACCTGATGGATATCAAGGTGCAAGGCTCTAAGGAGATGGCAGTACAAGGTCCAGAAAGAACCTCTGACCTCCAAGGCCTTGGTAGAAGCTGGGGGCCGCTGGAGCTCCAAGGCGAACATGCCCACTCGGAAGGCCAGGTTGTGGTGCTCTGGACGCTCACTTAGCACTGTCAACAGGAAAGCTGCCTTGGTCAGTGTGTTCGTAGCCACCCAGGTCTGACGGCTTGTGGATACCTTATTCTTCTTGCCCTAATGAAGGAAGCACAAAGAGGCAGGTGGATGAGTCTGACTCACCTTGGCGGAGGGAGGAGGAGACTCTCGCCTGGGGCTGTGGGAGAGGGCTGGGGGTGACACAGAGGGAAGGGTGAGGGGTCTCTCTCACCTTGGCAGGGGGCGGCTCTACCTTGAGGTCAGGCGGGTTGGCTAGCAGGTCCTGGGCAAGTTCCACGGTGAGGCGGGAGGCCTCGCTGCTGTAGCCGTGTGCATGCAAGGCCTCAGCACAGGCAAACAGTATCTGGAAAAAGGACATGGGCACTAGATGTGTTGAAGCCCTGATGCTCCCGAGGGGCAGGACGCCACACTCACTCAGGTAGCACATCTCCTGTGAGCACTGACTATCCACTGGGCCCTGTGCCAGTCCCACCAGAAACTCGCAGCCAGTTAGAGACAGACACACAAACACACAACAGAGGTGTGCAGCCAGCTACTATTGGGGAAGGTCCAGAGGGGAGCAGACGGGGAGGATACCTCACTGGGACCTGGGGCAGTCTCAGAGAAGACCTTCCAGAGGACATGATCTCTAAGATCTCTGAGGCATGAAGAAAGAACAGGGGCTAACCAGATGAGGGAAAAACACTCCAGACAGACCAATCCATGTATAAGTACAGATATAAGAGAGCATGGCAAGCTATGGGAATGGCTCAACTGAGTTTAGTACGATAGTAGCTAGATGAAGCTGGAGAGGCAGGCAAAGGTCAGAACAAGTGAAGCCTTGCAGGCCATGCCGAGGACCTTCATTTTCACCCTAAGGGCAATGGAAACCACTGAAGAGTTAAAGCAGCAGAGTGACACAACCAAACATTCCAGGAAAATCAGTAGACAGAGAAGAGAATGGACTGTAAGCAGCGAGGTCAGTGAGGAGCCTGCTACAGGATTCTAACCATCACACAACAGTCCTCTAACTCCCAAACAGAGGATGACGGTCCCTCTCCCAGCTATGGCCATGGGGCACCCTCAGAGCCCTGTCCAAGTCCCCTCACCTCCATGCGGCTCTCCTGCTCCAGCGGCTTCAGTCCAGCAAACAGGTCGTGCTCCTCCCCAGCCCCACCCTCAGCCTTCTCTTCCTCGCCCCCAGCCCCATCCTGGGCATTCATATAGTATGCCTGGTAGTCGTCATCCTCCTCGCCAACCACAGGGGCTGCCTCTTTGGTTTTAGGGAGTCCATTGCCACTCTCGTCTGTGGAAGGAAGGTCGTCCTGGGTACAGAGCTCCCTGGGCAACAGGCCAGGGGGGCCAGCAGAGGCTGTGGGAGGCTCAGGCCCTTCTGAGAAGTACACGCCACCATCTTCTTCGTAAGTATCTGGAGGTTCAGGAAGGAAGGTAGAAGGGCCTCGCGAGCCACCAGGGTGGGGGCAGGGCGGCGGGCTCTCAGGGAATCCGCCGAAGGTGCTGGCCTCTGCACCCAGGGCCAGGCTGCTGTCGTCCAGGCTCATCTCAGCCAGATCCGGCTCCAGGGAGCTGTCCTCACTGCTCAGCCGTCGCTTGCTCCCGCTGCCCACTGGGCCCTTGCCCCCACAGCCAGCCCCACCCAGTGTTTTGGCTTTGCCCCCACCTGGACCCATCTTATGCAGTGCCTTATCTCCCCCCTCAGCCGAGAGGCGGCGGGGACCCCGCTGTGACGCAGGGACCCCCTCACCCAATCCCTTGCGTTTGGCCCCTGGCTCCTTGGGCCGCACAGCTGGCTCGGCAGGGAGAGGCCGGGGCCGCTCCCGGGATTCTTCCAGGGCCCCAGCGCGCGAGGCGCCCGGCCGAGGGGGCAGGGCTCGGGCCCAGCACAGGGCCAGCTTGCGGTCAGTGGCGCTGTAGGTGACGCCGGGCAGCGGGTAGGCCTCTTCCCAGTTGAAGTAGCAGGCCTCCACCGCCGGCCGGAAGCCAGGGAAGAGCCGCTCCAGGGTCTTCTTGTGCTGTCCCCGTTTCACGTTCTCAATCACCTTCAGCTGCCACTGGCGCAGCTGCGCACACAGCTCCCGGCGGCTGGGGGAACAGAGGGGGCACACTGCTGGGAGGTGGGGGCGGCTACACTCTGTACCAAGGAGGGACGCGTGCAGAGGGGAGATGACGAACCCCAAAAGTGGGTTACGGGGAAGGACCCTGGGAAGCACTTCTTGAGCCAGCCCCACAGACGTCACTTGAACACTCAGGGATTTGGGAGAGTGGGCTACTTATGGAAGGGAAGGAAGAAAGCCTCTCAGGAAAAGAACTCATAAATCACTGGAAACCTAATGCTCAGCACCTCCCGTCTCCCCAGGACTGGAAGAGTGGTAAGTGTGTGTGCGTGAGGAGACGAAGGCTGGGTCATCCAGGGCTGGGCCGCCTCCGGACCGTAGTGAGCCTTGGGGGAGACTCACCGCTGGGGGCTAAGCGCGGGGTCCAGCACGGCCAGTCTCCACAAGGTGACCATCTCATCACACATGCTGGCGCAGGCATGGGCTGCCACCTCGGACTGCCCATTGCTCCGGCCTGTGTGCCCACTGGCGCTGCTGTGAGAGGCTGAGGTGCGCACACTGTACCACCAGCCTGTTATCTGGAAACAAAGAGGGCTCTGAGATGAACCTACTAAGTTGGAGAAAAACAGAGTAGCCTGCTCCAGTGTCCCTGTCAGCAAGAAGAGGGTGCGGCTGAGAAAGGGAGAGGATGAACCAGCACAGGGTTACCTGGCTCTGGGAGAATTACCTGCTCATAGGTGAGGCACTGGTCAGTGAGGATTTCCAACAAGGGGGCAGCATTACTATCCCTTCGCTTGAACATCTCCCGCACGATGCTAAGCAAGTTCCAGACGCCCTCTGGCTCGCGGCCCCTCAGAGGGCGCAGCAGACATGCCCATTCAGCGGCGGCTGGAGGCTCCGTGGAAGACAGATACATGGAGTTCACGTCACTGTGAAAGTCACAGAGTGGAAAATGATGACCCTAAGATGGGGCTGAATAAAGCAGGTAAAAGAGCAACACGACTTTGACACAAAAGGGGTCAAGACACAAAGTACAGGGGAAAAGTATGACCCTGACAAAAATTCTTAATCACTCTCTGCCTCAGTTTCCCAGTTGCTGAAAGGAAGAAAAATAACGCATGCTCTTCCTGAGGACAGACCACTCGGTGACTACTAAAAATTCTCATCACCCGCTGATTTCACTAGGCAGGGAACTGATACAGGGAATGGAGGTGGGGGAGGCGGGCACTGACAAAGGATCTGTCCACTGCCTGAAGGAAGTGCCCCTTCCACCAGACATGGCACGAAGAGACCCAGTTCACCTGAACACCACAGGGGAGGGGCCGCAGAACTTGTGCAGGGTCTTCTTGATGTTGTCGGTGAGTGTTGATTCATCCAAATACCACGTACTCTGATCGGAGGCGGAGGGCCCTGCTGTGGGGTCTGGGGGTAACAAGCAGTCCGTCACCCGGAGGCAGGGGCTTGGATCTGCCTTTTCAGTAAGTGGCACTCTGTACCCCCAGCTTGCTTTCTTCCTGCTACCCTTCTTCCTCACCACACTCACCCGGGGCTCCACACACTGTATTGATGGCTGTTGACTGGGAGGAGAGGAGTTCATCCAGGAGACGTTGGGCTGTGGGGAGGATCTGACCGGAGAAAGGGACACAAAGGCAGAAGTGACCTGAGGAGGCCAGGGCCTCACAGGAAGGCTGATACGCAGCCCTAGAGCTGGTTGGAGAAAGGTGTGCCAACCTCCCTCACCTGTTGTGGGAGCTCACTGATGAGGTACTGAGCAAATTTCTGCAGCTGGTCCCTCTGTAGCCGAGACAGGGACTCTGACACGGGGGCCCGCAGGCAGACTGCAGAAGCCTGAAGGGAGCACCGAGAGAAGTGAAACAATCTGAGGAAAGAATTGCCGACACCGGAGCTGGGGACAGAGAGGCAGAGTCCAGGAGGCGAAGGGGTTCACAGTGTGGCCAGGGATGCAACAGAGAAGGAGGGGATGGGGGGGAGGGCCTCACGTTGTGGATGCGGAAGAGGCAGAGGGCCACGACGTGGGTGCACCATTTGGCCCCAGCACCACAGGTGCAGCTGCAGGAAGTGACTCGGCAGCGGTCAAACATCACAGCCACGTTGTAGGCTCCTTTGGGGGGGACCATCTGAGGGGGCACCACGGTGGCACTCAGGTGGAACCCTGAGAAGAAACACGGGTATGGCCGGGGAGAGCCGCCAAGACGCAGGCCTCTGCGCTTGAACCTGTGGTTATTTAGACAACCCGCTCCAGCTTCTCACAGTAGTTCCCGAACTCTTAACACAGGGAAGGGAGGAGCCGGAAGTACCACAAGGCAGGACAGGACCCGTACCTATCTGCAGAGGGTCCTTCACAGCCCTCATGCGGAACAGCTGATCCCCTCGCTGGAACTCATCCGCACTGCCGTTGGCCAGGCAGGAATAGAGTCTGCACGTGAAGAAGAGGACATGGCCATGTGCATCAAATACCCTTCTACAGACCCTGTCAGAGACTGCTCTGCCCCGGGCACCCTCCCCAGTGTCACCCCTCTTGGGGAAGATCCCAGGGACTCCCTGCCCCTGCGTCTTTTTACCACAGCCCGAAGCACAGCATCTCCTGTGCTCCTTGGGAAGCCTGGCACACAGTGTGGAACTTCAGGGCCCCACCCCTCCACCGTCAGTCCTTGAGCCTCACCGAATATCCTCTTCGTTCTCAGGGAAGCTCCAAAAAGCAATTCGGAGTTGTAGCTGCTCAGGGACTGGGGGGTAAACTTTCTCCACCACTTCAAATGGGATATGAAATGCCACCTGCTTTGCTGACAGCTCCACCAGTGGGATCACCAGTCCATCTATGGAAACAAAGGTCAAGGTGAGGAGAAAGAGGAAGGGGAATGAAAAGGGCCATGATCATTCAGCACCAATACCAGTGCCAAGTCTTGGGGTCCCCCCACTTTCACCATGAAAGGAGTACATCTGGATGAAAAACCAAGGGACCCCCTCTGTCAGGATACATTAACCCTTAAGACTCTATCTGAGGAAAGGGAGCTAAGCAGACCCTGGGCAATAGCCTGCTGGAAGATGCCTGGGATATCCCAGAAACTCCTGGCCAAACAGGTGTGTTCCAGGGTCCCAGAAAGTAATGAGTCTCATTTGGCTTGGCATCTAGTTTCCCATATACCTAGCACTTTAGATTCATATTACACTGTTAATATATCTCACCAGCCATTCTCTTCTCTAATTACCTTTTTAAAAAAACTATCCTTTTTCTCTAAATGACTCTGTGCCTCCACCTAAGGAGGAAAGGCAGTCTAGAACCCAGAAGAGTTCAAGAGAGGAGCCTCCAGAAGCAAGAAAGTCTGCCCTTTCTTTGGCACACTTGAACCCTGGCTTTCCACAACAAACACCCTGGGGCAGGGGATTGGGAAGGGGGTTAGGTTATCCTAAGGTAACCTGACTGCTGCTCCTGGAATCACCTGGAGTTGAATGTAGTTACCATTCAAAGTGTGACACATTGTTTTAGTCAAAAAGATACAAAACTGCGTATTTCACCAAACTGATAGATTAAAACACATATTAGAAAATGATGGAGCTGAAAGGAACTTTTCTAAAAAATGTTAAGTTTTCTCTGGTTCTTTCAGTCAGCAACCAAAGAAGGGTCGGGTTGGGGAGGGGTGGAAATGACGTGTTTTCGTAGATTTTAACCTGTTCGAGAAGATACCAACATGTTGAAAACTTTTTTTTTTTAACTGGAGTATAGTTGATTTATAATATGTTAAAAATCTTCACCATCTTCAGTTATTTCCCTCAAAATGAGGGAGCTCTAAGCCCCAAGACTACCCACACATGCAAATATGAAAGAAGCAGAGCGGACACAGAAGACCCACAGTGAAACTGCCGCCGTGCACGTGTGTGCGTGGATGTCTGTGTGTGTGTGTGTACAGGGCATATGGTATCTAAGTGAAGATAAACAGTATCACTTCTAAGTAGTGACACATGTAAGTTTCTCTCTTTCCCTAAGGAGTGCGGGAAATCTCTGCAGAGCAATTTGAAAAACAGGACCTTAGAATGTCCAGAGTAGAATCACAACTTAAACCCTTCAACTGGTGAAAAAAGTCCACTTGCAATGAAGCCCAGGACAAAATTGTGCCTTGAGGAAGGCAAAGAAAGAATGTCCTGAGTCCTGAGCCTGCAGGACTTCTGCTATCAAGACTCTTCTCTTCTGTCCTCTTTAATAAAAACAAATCCTTCACAGCATTAATCAGTTAACTCACTGAAAGGCCCAAGGATGGAAGAAACTCAAATGAAAACAAGAATGTTTCATGAGACTCCGGAGACAAGTATCTACACTCCTCCCCAGGCTCCAGGTGATGGAAATCTAAGGTTTTAATACATTGGTCCCAGCCATGGTTTCTGACTCGTATTTGATACGGCCAGGAACCAAGCCTCTGATCTGAACCTGGGTGACATCTGCTCTCACCAGCCAGTTCACCTCCACTTTCCTCTGGATGGAATCCCTTCTTGGTGCAGCTGGGATGAGAGATCACCACCTTGAAGAAGCAGATCCAAGTGCACTTTGCAAGAGGGTGACACTTCAAGTGGTCACTTCTTCACAATCCGCCCCCTACTCATATTCATTTCTATTTTCTGCCCTGCCGCAGGCTGANCACCCCCGCCACTGAGAAGCTGCTGCCGACCTGCCTTTGAAAAGACGTGATATTTCAGCAGTGGTTTTTGTTTGTTTTCCTAGACTCGTCCCGTACAAATACCAGATGCACGGGCACATCAAGGGCTCGCTTGCTCCTGGAGACAGAAAGCAGCGCTTTGATGGCAATCGAACAACAGCAGTCCTTCCACCGCGCTGATTAGCAATCAGGGCTCCAGCGCTGCCGTGATTACAGGACGAGCAGACGGGCGGCTTCTGACGCTCCTGCGACTCAGGGTCGAACCTCCCAGAAAAGGAGATGGACTCCGCTTTGTCTAACAACACGGCCGCACCCAGGAAGAGGAGGGTGCCCAGGGCTGTGTCCATGGAACCTGTCCAGGTCCTTCACTCCCGACAGAGCCTGGTGTCAAATGTCAGGCAGTTCACATGTTGGGAAAGCCAAGGGCACACCAAGGTCAGTCAGGAGCTGTGCCCCAGCTCACACGCAGAGCAGCCTGGGAGGGCACCCCACTGCCCTCGGGCCCTGAGGGCCACTGCCCGGCTCTCCTGTCCCAGTGCAGCTGCCGGCACCAGCGCCCCCCGGTCAGCAAACTGACCTCGTTGTCCTCAGGAAGGACCATACCTGGAGCTGCCAGCAAAATCCTGGGGCTCAAAGGGCAAGTTCCCTCGGGCTCCTGGGCAAGGTTCAGGGATGGAGGCCCTCCCGGAGAGGCAGTATCTAGCCGCGCTTAGGAGCAGTCATCTGGATGAAAACTTGGCATTCATGCGGGGGGCTGGACTCACTTCTCTAACCTGGACCAAGGTTTGCAGTGTTCACACAGCATCCACGTGGTTGTCCTAAGCCTCTGACTATTTTGCAGAGTTCTGACAAAGTCTGGACTCCAACTGTTTTCTCCTCCATCTCTCTCGCTTTTTTGTTTGTTTTTTTGGTTGGTGTTTCTGTGGCGGCCCAGCCCTTAGAACTGCCTATGCCACAATTCTCGCTGACCCAGTTCCCTAGGTTTCTCCTCAGCCGCAAAACTTCTTTTCTAGAGATCCAAAGAGGAAGGAGGTGGGGTCACATTTCCTGCCTTGATGCTAAACCGCCATGCTCATTCATGCATTTCTCCCGTTTCAGAGACCACGAGTTTGAGGCTCACCAGAGTGGCTGTGGCCAAGGCTGCAGTGCTAAGGAGCAGTGGAGAGAGGCTCCAGGCCCAGACCCCGCCCTCAGGCACCGAGCTTCTCCACGACCAGGTCCAGGAGCTGCCCCAAGACTGTGTTCTCCCTCTCTCCCCCTCCTCTCTCTGCAGACCCACCCTCTCGAAAGCTGAGAGCACGCCCCAGGGCGTGGCAGGAGGAAGCTTCCATGGTTTTCATCAGGTCCAAGTGAACTAGGTTTTCTGCTAGTAATTGAAAACCTAGGAAAGGCTGAAGGCAGGAGGAGAAGGGGACGACAGAGGATGAGATGGTTGGATGGCATCACCGACTCGACAGACATGAGCCTGAGCAAGCTCCAGGAGATGACGAAGGGCAGGGAGGCCTGGTGTGCTGCAGTCCACGGGGTCATAAAGAGTCAGACGCAACTTAATGACTGAACAACAAAAAGCCCAGGCAGTCCGGGACGCTAGAGCGCCGAGCACAGCTTCTGAAAGGCGGCGTGTCAGTTCTCTGTAATATGCCTTCCATTTAGTTATGAAGCATTATATTTGTTTTAAGGAATCCAGCAGTTGGTGTTTATCTTCCACCACTTATCACAAGTGTGATTTGAAAAACAAACCGATTTTCCAGCTGCTCAGCGATGTAAATGTTTGGCAGTTTATGTCTTCATGTGTGATTTGTGGTCCAGGAGGTGAGAAGTACAACAAACAACATGCCCTTTCATGCTGCCAGGCTGAGCTGGTGTCCTCCACGTCCTCAGGGAGTAGACTCCTGCATAAAAGACACCTGCTGGGATAACTTAAGGTGGGGCTGGAACCACCCTTTACCTGAGCTAAGTTATGACTCTCCTCCAGCCATTTAAACTGTGCTGCTGAGTTGGGAAGCCAGCCTTCTTGGAATGAATTGTGTTTTGCTCCATAATAGCGGTCTGTTCAGCTCCTGAGGCCTGATTTGCACGTGATGAGCAAGCAGAAGTCACAGTTTAGAAAGGAAGTATTTTGGATGGGCCTTGGAGATGCATGGAATCCCTGCAAGGTTTCGATGTTTTTTCTCTCCGGCATTTGAAGTGTCTTAGAGTCACGGAGTACCAGAAAGTGAAACAAAATGTAACTGACAAGGAAAGGCAAGCAGGCACCTTAAAGCTCACACACGGAACTCCAGGTGGGCGGGAACAGATTCCGAAGGTGTGCAGAGCATCCCGTCGAGAAGGTGAGTAGATTGCTACCTGAGAAGTCAAGCTTGTCCTTTGAAAGCAGTGTGTCTGATACATCCTCTTGTTCCCCAAGTATGAAGCAAATGGTTCCCTCATCAGTAAAGCCCATTCTCCTAAAGGCATGATTCCTTCAAGTGGGGATCAGCCAGGCTCAAGCTGGGTCAGTGGTGCTGACCGTCTGCCCCAAGGGGAAGTCCAGTCCACCAAAAGCTCACCCCAAAGCCAAGCTGGGTGGATTCCTGAGCAGATGCCAAGGAGTCAGGAAAAAGGGGTGGACAGGACACCACCAGCCCCTGGGGAGTGTCCAGGAGGTCAGAAAAGACAGCAAGGAATTCTGAGGATGAAAGTGGAAAGTCTGCCTGTGTGAGCTGCCCCAGGCCCAGTGTGGGTCGGTGTCGTTACTGAGCTTCCAGGTAACCCTGACAACAAGAGCCCTACAGATGGGATTTCAGTGGTTGCTCAGGAGCCTGAGACCTTCCAGAAACTTCCCAGGTCCTACTCAGGAGCAGGCACGGGAGGACGTTGTGTGTGCAGAAGTCCAGCTTGTGAAGCAGCATGGGGCTGCCCATGGATGAACCACCACAGATGGCAGGGCCTTCAGACCCTGGCACCCCCAGGGCTCTGCAGTCCTCGGGGTGGCCTTGCAGTGCTATCCTGAGCTAAGGCTCCAAGCTCACAGCGCTGACGCCCTCACCCCGCCTTGTGAACAGGCCTGTGGGTCCAGAATAGACACGTGCAAGCAAGCCTGTGTCTTGGGGTCACCCCCTGGTGCCACTCACTCCTTCTGTGCTGGGCCTGCAGCCCAAACACAGGAGTGCCTTGACCTCCCCCTCCACCCAGAGCAAAGACGGCGGCATCTCCAGTCCGGCTCCGGCTCTGACGGCCTCACACATGACCTTGGGCCCAACAAGTGACTTTCCTCAGGCTTCTCTCCCTCCTCCTGACCCGGAGCTCATTTGCCTGGTAGCTTCCTGTGCTACTAAGCAAACCTTTGACCTAGAGCTGTTCACTGTGGTTCCCAAGTCTGAGCAGCAAACAGGTGCCAAGGACAACAGGAAGCCAAGAGTAATGGAACGAAAACCCAGGCAGGGACTCTCTGCAGGCTCCAGGGCCATCTCTGGGCATCAGTTACACCCTCTGGCGGACGCTCATATTCCTGCCTCCACGCCTGTCCCGGGAAGCAGCCTTATTAACGCGCGGATCAGATGCCCTGCTATATTGCAAAAAGGAAAATAATATTCCCCGCAGCCATCTTCCCCCATTAGAAAGCCTTTATGCCCAAATCAGTTTAAATTTACTTTTTAATTATGTACACTGCTTTCTTATGTGAAGCTTCTGACTAGAAATATGTATCTCATTTTATTTTATGTTATTCAATTGACCCAAACACAAAGGCATTTTTCTTAAATACTGAATGCTCATGTACCTTTTTAATTAAAGCTTAAAAAGCTCTTAATTAAAACCATAACTCACAGGCAGCAGTTTCCACCTAAGTCATCTCGCAGGCTTCTGTGTTTTCCCTTCTGTTTTCAGGGTGACCCGTGCTGCAACTGAGGGGCGAAGACGACCTTCACACTTGGTTGATTGCAAAGCGGCGCCGGGAGCCGGCGGGTGGGGGGGATCTCAGGGTTGCTGTTCGGGGGTGGTCACGGGGGCGGCGTCCAAGCTGCTACGACAGCTGTTCTTCCCTCCACATCCTCAGGACCCCCTCTGCGGCTGTGACAGGAGACAGCAGCTGCTGGGTTCCCTCCAGGACAGTCAGGCCAGCTGCAGTGGATGGTTTGTGCATCAGAAAGAACTGGGTACCGATCAATACTTGGATGCAGTAACAAGTGGCTCTTTAAAATTCTCACTGTTTGCCTTTTACGGATGTGTAGCTGGCCTTGGTACGTCTGCTGTACTCGAGAGGCACAACCTGGCAAGTTTTGAAATGCACATATCCAGGAGGCCATCACCACAATCGAGATGAAGAACATGACATCTTGTCCCATCACCTCATGGCAAATCAAAGGGGGCTAAGTGGAAAAAGTGACAGACTTTATACTGGGGGGCTCCCAAATCACTGCAGATGGTGACTGCAGCCATGAAACTAAAGGACACTTTCTCCTTGGAAGGAAAGCTGTGACAAACCTAGACGGCGTATTAAAAAGCAGGGACATCGCTTTGCTGACAGAAGTCTGGATTGTCAGAGCTGTGGCTTCTCCAGTGGTCGTGTACGGATGTGAGAGCTGGACCATAAAGAAGGCTGGGTGCCAGAGAATCGATCCTGTCACACGGTGGTGCTGGAGAAGACTCTTGAGAGTCTCTTGGACTGCAAAATCAAACCAGTCCACCCTAAAGGAGATCAAGCTCTAATACTTTGGTGACCCGCTGCGAAGAGCCACCCCATTGGAAAAGACCCTGATGCTGGGAAAGGTTGACGGTAAAAGGAAAAGAGGGTGACGGAGGCTGAGACGGGCCATCACTGGCTCAGTGGACATGAATTTGAGCAAACTCCGGGAAATTCCAGGGCTTCCCTTGTGCCTCAGCTGGTAAAGAATCCGCCTGCAATGCGGGAGACGTGGGTTCAATCCCTGGGTTGGGAAGATCCCCTGGAGAAGGGAAAGGCTTCCCACTCCAGAACTCTGGCCTGGAGAAGTCCATGCACCGCATAGTCCATGGGGTCCCAAAGAGTCGGACACAGCTGAGCGACTTTCACTGCACCTGGACACAGTGGAGGACAGAAAAGCCTGGAGTGTCACAGTCCATGGGGTCATAAAGAGTCGGACATGACTCAGTGACTGAACAACAAGATAAGAAATGTTTACCTAACCTAAGAAGACAAAAATTATTTCCTATATTGTCTTCTATTATAGTTTAACACTGATGTCCATGATTCACCTGAATTAAGCGTTGTGTGTAGAAAGTTTTCCTCTGCAGTCCTACCCTTGTTTCCTTCTGTTTTCTGAAACTCTGTTATTAAGTACATAAACCATGCGACTGTCTCACCTTCTTGATGAATTAGCCCTTTTACATTACGAAATGAACTCCTTTATCCCTGGCTATGTATTATTCCTCCAAAATCTACTCTGAAGTTAATACACTGATACAGCTTCACATGGAAGAGTATTAATATGGTATATTTGTTTCCACCATCTTGTTTTCAATGCATTTGTGTCTTTATATTTAAACTATGTTTCTTGTAAGTAGTTTATAGCTGGATATTGCTTCTTAAAATCCAATCTAACAATCTCTGCTTTTTAACTAGGGCAGGTAACAACTTTCATTTAATATAGCTATTTTTATTATTAGGTTTGAGTCTATACCTTCTATTTTTTTCTGCTTGTCTCATCTGTCCTTTGATCCTTTTTTCTCTGAGTTTAGTATTTATTACGATTCCCCTTTATTTCCTCCTTTAGATTATAAACTACAACTCTTTGTTTTGCTATTTTGGTGACAACTTTGAGATTTCAGTTCAGTTCAGTTCAGTCACTCAGTCGTGTCCAACTCTTTGCCACCCCATGAATCGCAGCACGCCAGGCCTCCCTGTCCATCTCCAAGTCCCAGAGCTCACTCAGACTCACGTCCATCGAGTCCGTGATGCCATCCAGCCATCTCATCCTCTGTCGTCCCCTTCTCCTCCTGCCCCCAATCCCTCCCAGCATCAGAGCCTTTTCCAATGAGTCAACTCTTCGCATGAGGTGGCCAAAGTACTGGAGTTTCAGATTCAGCATCATCCCTTCCAAGGAAATCCCAGGGCTGGTCTCCTTCAGAATGGACTGGTTGGATCTCCTGGCAGTCCAAGGGACTCTCAAGAGTCTTCTCCAACACCACAGTTCAAACGCATCAATTCTTCGGCGCTCAGCCTTCTTCACAGTCCAACTCTCACATCCATACATGACCACAGGAAAAACCATAGCCTTGACTAGACGGACCTAAGTCAGCAAAGTAATGTCTCTGCTTTTGAATATGCTATCTAGGTTGGTCATAACTTTCCTTCCAAGGAGTAAGCGTCTTTTAATTTCATGGCTGCAGTCACCATCTGCAGTGATTTTGGAGCCCCCAAAAATAAAGTCTGACACTGTTTCCACTGTTTCCCCATCTATTTCCCATGAAGTGATGGGACCGGATGCCATGATCTTCGTTTTCTGAGTGTTGAGCTTTAAGCCAACTTTCCACTCTCCTCCTTCTCTTTCATCAGGAGGCTCTTTAGCTCCCCTTCACTTGCTGCCATGAGGGTGCTGTCCTCTGGTTACTATAATAAATATATATACCTTTATGACATTCTTGTTCAGGTTATGAAGACCTCACTATAGAACACTTTCGTTTCTCCCCTTTAGCCTTCCTTTCCATAGATTTTGCTTCTGCCTATGTTGCAAACTCCCAGTATATCATTCTTATTTTTGCTTTAAACAATCATTATCTTTTTAAAATATTCAAATGAAAAGAATAAAGTGCTGCATGCGTGTTTCCGCCTGGCAGTGTCTCCCTCCTGCCTGGAGCGCTTTCTCCGGGGTTTCTCCTGGTGTGGGTCTGGTGGGGACGCTCTTTCACTTTGACGAGTCTGACAAAGTCTCCAAAGACAGCTTCAGTGGCGGGGAAGTCTAGCTTAGCGGATTCTCCTCTTCTTAGTGCTTTAAGGATTTTCTCCACTGCCTTTTGGCTTGTATTGTTTGCAACGAGGAATCTGCTGTGATTCCTGTATCTGTTTCTCCGTACATATGTGTATTTTTTGCCTCTGGCTGCTTTTATTATTTAATACTGCCTCTAAACAATTTTATTATGACACGCCTGCTGCTGCTGCTGCTGCTGAGTCGCTTCAGTCGTGTCCGACTCTGCGCAACCCCACAGACGGCAGCCCACCAGGCTCCTCTGTCCATGGGATTTTCCAGGCAAAAGTACTGGAGTGGGGTGCCATTGCCTTCTCCAGTGCATGAAAGTGAGAAGTGAAAGTGAAGCCACTCAGTCGCGTCCGACTCTTCGCGACCCCATGGACGCGGCCCACCAGGCTCCTCCTAGTATAACGTTCTTCGTGTTTCTAATCCTTGGTGTTTGTTAAGGTTTTTGGATTCTGTGAGTTTACAGTTTTCAACAAATCAGAAAATTATTAGCTATCATCCCTTTGAATATTGTTTTATCCTTCCCATCTCTCCAGGATTCTAGTTACAAGTTTATCAGGTGACTTGAGTTTTTACCGCGGCCTTACTCACTTTCTCGGTCTTTCTACGTTCTTTTCCCTTTTGGAGGATTTCTAACACAGTTAGAGATTAATGTCCACTAGTTAACTGGTATCTGCTGAATGCCGCCCCATCCCGTCACTGTTTCCGCTGAAACTCTGCAGCCTTCACCTCCGCGAGCTGGAGTCCGATGTGTCCACTCGATGACCCTGCTCGCCTTGCCCCGGTCCTCGAAGGCGAGAATCCGGTCACAGCAGCTGTCCCAGGCCTCTGTCCACTAGCTCTACCCTGTGTCACTTCTGCGTCAGCTTCTGTTTGCTTTCCCTGCTGTGGGCTGATTCCCCTCATCCTTGTCTCGGTGGCGAGGTCTGATGGAGCGCCGGGCGTGGCGTGTTCTGCGTCGGCTGCTCTACACTTTTGCGCTCCTATAAATAGTCTGGCTCTTTGTTCAGGGTGCAGCTAAGTTACTTGAGAAAAGTTCGAACCTTCAAATCCTCGCTTTACATACATTAGGTGGCAACAGCAGTGCTCTCTCTGGGGCCGATTTGGCCAAACGACCGAGTCAAACCCTCCTGAGGGCCCCCACCAGATGCCCCCATGGATCATGAGGCGGCACACTCTGGCTGGTGAGGACGCGGACAGGCGACTCAACCGCAGACTCTAGGGCGGAGTCCCCCGAAAGCCTCTGGAGTCCTCCGGGTGCACAGCCGTCTCCTCTCCACATTCTGCCCCGTGAACTCTGGCCGCCTGGGTCCAGCTCGGCCTCCTCAGCACAGGAAGCCCCCAGGGCTCCTCCCCGCTCACCTCCGCCTGGACCCGCCTTCCGGCCGCGAGCTGGGGGAGCTGCCGCCCGCCTTGTCTGCCCTGTTTCTCGGCGCCTGTCTCTGTCCTGTGTGGAATCTCTAGCGTCAAATGCCTTCCAAGCGGCTGTGTCGTGGGCCTAGCCCAGTGCTCCAGCCCCGTGTGGCCCTACAGCTCAGTGTGGTCCTCATCCCATCCTGCTCAGAAGCAGAGCTGTCAGTGCCTCTTTTTCAGCCCTTTCCTGGGTTACCATCGCTGGAACATGGTTACAGGGATGTGAACCAGGAAAGGCCTGTCGTACTTGTTAGCAGGAGGTCACACGGACATGTTTAAGATTCTCACTGGAGGGATCGTGGAGTTCAGTCCAGCAGCTTTCAGGAAAACTTTTACCTTAGAAACTTGGAACATCATTTCAGCACAGAACGTATATGTCGACGCCAGTCCCTGTGCCTGAGATCTTTCCACACCAGCTTCCAGGCGGCCTCAGTCAGCCCTGTACCTCCCAGGGCGTGGGGCACCTTCATCCCCAGGAGCAGGCTCAGCCTTACGCAGCAGAGACTCAGATGAAGGCTGGGATCGGCGGGTCAGCCAGGCTGTGTCTCCACCGTCTTGAGTCTCCGCGCTGCTCTCCCGGCTGCCGTGTCCCTGTGTCCCTGGGCCCTCCCAGCCCAGAGGAGCCCACAGGGAGCCAGGCTTCACACATGCGAGAGCAATACTGGGCTGTGTGGGGCAGGGGTCCTCCCTATAGTGTGCAGGCCCTGCACCTGACTGAGCTCTGGTATTCTGGTTTACGACTTACATACAGAGGCAGCAATGAACACGAGAGGAGACGGCTGGGACGGTGTTCTGAGGGTCAGTCTTGTAGGAAGGACAGTAGAGGCCGAAGAGCCAACAGACAGGGTTTCAGGCACAGATGCAAAGAGGCTGAGAGTGTGGGTCACGGGAGCCAGCGAGGGAGAGAGATTCTGGGGAACGGACGGCTTCCAGAGCCCCATCCTCAGGAAGATCTGCTGTCTTCAGAGACCTCCAAAGGAGTGTTTGCTGCAGGGTCACTTATATATAGCATGGAAACAAGCCCTGGAAATACCCAGTGTCCAACAGCAGGGGATGAAGTAGTTGATAAACCGATCGACTCAGAGCAACGGAATCCAGGCAACCAGCAAAAATGGTGCGGCAGAAGAACATGGGGGCCTGCTGCGGGTGTCCGTGATGAGTCATTAGGAGAAAAGAGTTACAAAACCACGCGTGCAATGAGAGCACCTTTTGACACATATACAAGTCAGAGAGAAAGGCTGAATGGGCACAAAGCAAGACAGGCCCGTCTCAGGCTCTGTAGGTGATTCTGTTTCCTTACTGTGACCCACTTTCCAAATTGCAGGAACTTCATGTGTATTTCTTTAGTGAGAAAGGCAGTGAGAAGGGAAGTAAAAGAACCTTTTAACCGATCATTTTTCAGAGGCCAAGGCCGTGCCCAGCAAGAGGCGGGCGGGCGGCGGGAGGAGGGAAGCCGTGGGTTCCAGCCGCCGACGGTGGCGCCTCTGCCCACGGCACCGCTGGTTAAAGGCGGAGGGCAGGGGGTCCCCAGGTCTGCGCTCAACTGCCCACCTCCCAGACAAACCAGAGATGCCGGCTGTGTTTGCAAATGAAGCACGGGATGGACTCTCAACGTTACTCAACAAACCCGCCTGAGGAGGTGGCCGGGCTGAGGCTGGCGGGGACAGGAAGCACAGGGAGGCTCCACCGCCCGGCTGGCTCCTCCTCCACCTCGTAAGCGCGAGGAGAACTGGCAGCTTCCCAGGAGAGCTGGCCAGGGCGGGTGGACGCGGCATTTTTAAAGCTGCAGGTGTGGCGCTAGCGCTGAAGAACCCGCCTGTCAAGACGTGAGACGCAGGAGACCGGGAAGACCCCTGGGGAGGGAAGACCCCTGGGGAGGGAAAGGCTGCCCACTCCAGCCTTCCTGGTGGAGAAACCCATGGACGGAGGAGCCTGGCGGGCTGCCACCAACGGAGTTGCCAAGAGTCAGACACGACTGAGTGAGCGCACGTGGTTAGAAAGGAGAATAAGTTTGTGATTTGAACACAGACATATGTTAGGTGTCAGCATTTATGAAAATGTTAACATTTGTTTAAAAATAAGTTAATGTGCTTTCAACAAGTTACATTCAAGTGACAACTCCGTATTCCTGAAGGAGCGAGGTGAGCGTTTTTATAGGACGAGTGCCTTCTGGACACCCCTCGTGGTGAGGAATCTGCGCAGCTGGGGGCTCTCACTCTTAAGTCGTGGGGGACAGACCCTGAGGGGGCACAGTGTCCATTTCCATGTGACACTGAGTGAGTGGGGAGGCCTCCAAGAGATGAGATTCCAGGAGCTAAACATGACTTCCAGCCAACAGCCAGGCAGAAGCGGAGTCTTGCCACTGCGAGGCAGTGAGTAGCCCCTATGTAAGCCTGGAAACAAGCCCCCCGCCAGTCAAGCCCCCAGAGGGGAATGCAGCAACGCCCCAGCTCCAGCCCGGGACCCTGAGCGGGGAGGCAGCTGAGCTGTGCCCAGCTCCACGATCCACCTGGGGAAGGGACAGCCTACCCACTCCAGTGGTCTTGGGCTTCCCTTGTGGCTCAGCTGGTAAAGGATCCGCCTGCAGTTCAGGAGACCTGGGTTCCATCCCTGGGTTGGGAAGATCCCCTGGAGAAGGGAAAGGCTGCCCACTCCAGGATTCTGGCCTGGAGAAGTCCATGGACTGTATAATCCATGGGGTTGCAAAGAGTCAGACGCGACTGAGCCTTTCGCTTTCACTTTCTGTGGCCCGTGAGGCAGCGCATGTGCCGAGCTGGGCGGGCTCTGTTCCCTGGCACAGGACACGGAACGCCTCCCGCGAGGCAGGGCCAGCCTCACACGGGCCAGCTGCAGTGCCTGCTGGGGTGAGCGCATGGCCTGGGCAGGTCCACATGGACAGGCGCGGTCTGTCCCCAGGATCCAGGTCTTCGTGAGCCCTCCGGCGGGCCAGGCCCTCTGTGCCAGCTTCCCAGGATGTGAGAGCCTGGCCTGCATCTCTTCTCTTAGACGTGTTCATCACAGCGGCGAGGAGACCCCCGGCTCCCGGTCTGGGGGGAGTGCAGAAGTGGCCGGTGCATCCCTGGTGAGCAAGGTTAGGGTGAGTTGAGGTCATAAGAATGGAACCCCCTGAAGGGATTGGGGTCCTCGTTAGCAGAAAAAGAGACCCGAGAGCTCTCTCCCTCGGCCGCGTAAGGCCACAGTGAGAAGACGGCCGCCTGCAGGTCAGCAAGGGCCTTCACCAGCCACAGGCTCTGCCTGCACCCGGATCGCGGACTCAGCCTCCAGACCGAAAGGAATAAACGTGTGTCCTTCGGGCCTCCCAGCCTGTGCTCCGTTACAGTGGCCGTGCCGATGGAGACGGAGCTCCCCCGACTCGCAGCTGCCGTGAGAAGGCCAGGGCGCCAGCCCTGAGCTCTGGCCTCAGGACACAGGGTGCAGGACGCGGTGTCAGGATACGGGGTGTGCAGGACGCCGGGGTGGCAGTCCTTCCTTTTCTCTGGCTTCCAGCACGTCTGTTGTGAAGAGCGGAGGGTGGAGATGGCGGCGTGGCTGACGTCGGGCACCATTTAACACCTTCTCTGCCCGCTGCAGGTGGCATGTTTGATCCAGCCAGCTCGTTCCAGAGCAGGCCGAGGCCGGCTTTGAAGGGCAGGCTGCCCCCGTCCACGCTGCCACTTGGATGAAGGTGCTGCTGAGGGATCCTGAGGGACGTCTGCCAGGAATGAGGGAGCGTGGGCCTCATCGCAGGGCGCTGGCCCAGACAAAATGCAGACGTTCAAGCAACTGTGATCGAGAGAGAGAGAACGCCCTGAAGTAAGCACATTCCCTTCCGCTGCGCAGGAGGTGGAGACCCGCAGGACTCCACCAAGACACAAGGCCCGGGGGAGAGAGCAGCCCAGCTCCACACCAGCCGGGGGCCCACCTGGCCGTGTGATTACCTGTCCTTCAAACACCCAGAAGCCGAGCACCACCTCCTGGCGGGCCGTGGGGCATCCCCCTGTGCATGTCCGCAGCTCCACCGCCCACCCCACCAGTGCGGGTTTTCTCCCAGACCATGGGGACGCTTACCCACAGAGACACAAATCCTGGTTTTTAATGGATTGACGTTAAAGAGAACCGTTCTCATTGGAAAATGCATCAGCTCTTTCAGAAACGTGAATTGTTTAGACAACAGCCTCTTTTTTGTAAGGAGCTGTTTATAGAAACCATTAACAGAAGACCCAAGACTTGGACGGCTGTCTTCCACGAGCAGATAGGGACAGGACACGTGCCGCTCCCTGCGGACGCACACGCAAGAGATGTTTCCGAGCAGACGCTGGAGAAGATTTCTCTGGGGGTGAAGCGTCTCCCTGAGAACACGTCTGCGTCCCTCCCACCTGCTGGTGGAGAGGCCCAGACGCGGGGGATCTGTGAGGTCGGGGCTGGAGGGGCTTCCAGACGGCAGGCTCCTCCCCACCCTGCGGCCCCGGGACCCCCTCCGCCCCTGCCGGCAGGTGGGCTGTGACCCTGCTCTGTGACGCCGTGGTAACTGGTCTCCCCGAGGACCCCCTGGAGGTGGGGTGGGAGGTCTCTGGTCTCACCCACTGCTCCCGGGAGGCGTGGTTCAGACACCCGTCCCTGGCGCACGGGGAGCTGAGCGTAAGGCCTGAAGGAAGCCGGGATCACAGTCTGGCCACCGACTGACTTGCTGTGGGGCCGTGAACCCCTTCCTCACAAACAGAGTAAGCCACGAGCTCCCCGCGTGCCCCGTCAGAGGAGCCGGTGGTTAGGAACGGAGCGTGCCAGCTGTGAAATTCTTGTTCCCGCCCCTAATATTCTGCTGAAAACACCAGGGCTTCACACCAGTGACACTGTGAGCTGCTTCCCGGCAGCAGCTGTGTTTCTAGCCCGTCCTTCCTGCCACAGCATATACGTCCTGGTGGGGATGGGCCGTGACTTGATCGACCCCTGTGGCCAGGCACTGAGGTGGGCTTCACTTTTTCGCCTCTGAGCACGCCCAGGAGAACATCCTGTCCATCTCCTTGTTGACTTTAGGTGGGACTGCTAGGTTTAAGGTGCTTACGACTCCTGATACAATTACTGAATCCCCCTAGAGGTGTCGAATCACACTCCTGTCAGCAGCTTTCGGGGCTTCCCAGGTGGCCCAGAGGTGAAGAACCCAGCTGCCAAGCGCAGGAGGGGCAGGTTCGATCCCTGGGTTGGGAAGATCCCCTGGAGGAGGAAACGGCCCCGCTGCCGCACTCCTGCCTGAGGAATCCCCTGGACGGAGGAGCCTGGCCGGCTGCAGTCCACGGGGTCGCTGAGAGGCAGACATGGCCCAGGGACCAGACGGCAAGCAGCAACTGCAGGCAGGCCAAGCCCGCATCTCCCCGTCCTGTCAGTCCCGTTTTCTCTGAGTCTGATTGGCAAATAATAGCCATCTAGTGGCCCTGGCGATCAGTGGGACTGGAAACAGTCCCAGGATGGCCCGTCTCCATCTCGTGACGCGCAGCTGATTCTGCCAGCAGCTCCAAGCTTTGCGCCTCACGATTGATTGCGCATTCCACGCGTTTCTCACCACGTTTCCCTGAGGATCTGATAAGCAGTTTCCATGTCAGTGGTCTTACCATTTAGAGGAAGGGGTTGGACATCACTGAGAATTTGATGAAATCCAAGGGGCCTGCCGGGAGCCGAAGGACTCTGTGTTCACCCCACACGCAATGTTAAGCATGTGATCTAAGGGGCCCACGGGCCTGGCCGGGCCTTTGCCCAGGCCAGTCGACAGCTCTGACCTGAGTTATTCAACCAGAAGGGGTCCCATCCACAGCACCATCTGGGTCAGCCTCCCGCCTGACGCTTTCTCTTTCACTACCTGAAGAAATAACAAGGGAGCCCGTGAGAAACTCACAGCCAACCTCGTCACTCTGTCCAGTCCTCCTGCCCGCAGCTTCAGCCAGTGGACAGCCCAGCCCCGATAGACTCCCCCGAGGTGGGCCAGGCCTTCAGGTCTCTCTCCCTCCTCCCTGGGTCCTCCCAGCCTCCGGAGGATTCTCCCGGGACTGTGCCAAGCACTCGAGACCCATGGTTTGCAGCATCGACCTGCTTCCCTTTGGGGAAACTGGATTCAGAGTTCACTCAAGGTTTATAGTCGAAAAGAAACTGAAGCCTTTCCTTGGAGGCGTTTTGTTGGCGTGCACAGTATGGCACGCCTCTGCACACATCACCTCGGATGATGTAATCATGTGTGATGCACATGTCACAGGGGTGATGCAATCATGTGTGATTCACACGTCACAGCCGGTGCACACGTGATCTCAGCCAAGCTTTACTTTCCTCTAAAATTAGGCAAGGCTCTGCAGGCAGAGCCACACACCGCCAGCCATTGTCTGAGTGTGGGACTTCGTCTTTGTGACCATGTAAACAGCTCAGTAAAAATACACTAAACGTTTACTGTGGTGCTGGAGAAGACTCGTGAGAGTCCCTTGGACTGCAAGGAGATCAAACCAGTCCTTCCTAAAGGAAATCAGTCCTGGATATTCATTGGAAGGACTGATGCTGAAGCTGAAGCTCCCATTCTTTGGCCACCTGATGTGAAGAACTGACCCATTGGAGAAGACCCTGATGCTGGGGAAGATTGAAGGCGGGAGGAGACAGGGATGACTGAGGATGAGATGCTTGGATGGCATCACCGACTCAGTGGACATGAGATGGAGTAAACTCCGGGAGATGGTGGAAGATACAGGTGTCTGGGGTGCTGTAGCCCAAGGGGTCACAAAGAGTCAGACACAACTTAGCCACTGAACAACACCACCTACGATAAAATAATTAACCATGACATTATGGTGCCTTAAATTTGCAAAGCTCATGTGAAAGAGCTTCCCTGGTGGCTCAGAGGTTAAAGCATCTACCTGCAATGTGCAAGACCCAGGTTCGATTCCTGGATTGGGAAGATCCCCTGGAGAAGGAAATGGCAACCCACAGCTGGACCCGAATCAAGCACTTGGTGGAGAAAAAATAATCTGGAACTCAGATAACAAATAGCAAACAAGGGCAGGTTTCACTGAGCGCATGCCTGGATCTCCTTTGATCAGCCCTCTGAGGAGTCAGGCAATAATGATGCTGGGAAACCGGAGGTGCAGGCTCACCACACCCGCCTCTAGGGACCCTGTCCCCTGTCACCCCGTCAGCACCTCTGCCCTCACGCGCACAGCAGCTGGGAGGAGCTCTGCCTCTGTGTGAGGCCTGTGCAAAGAGACAAACCTTATTTCCCCAAAGGGAGCCAGCTCCTGGCCCCACTGGACTGCTCCGGGTCCATTCAACTCAGACCAGAACGGTCACCATCTGCCTCTAAAGCTGCAGCACCGCCACCCCGTCCAGGGCGCGGGGAGGGGACACTCACCGCCCTGATCTAAGAGGCCAGAGGAGGCCAGCTGGAGAGGTTACTTTCCATCTGTTTGTTGCTTCCGAATTCCAGGAACCAATCCAGACCAGCAAGAGCGGGGTCCTCTGGGCTGGAGCTAGCGTCCCCTCCAGGGCGGCCCTCGGTGCCTGCCCACCTGCCTCGGCCGCAGAGACCTGGGCCAGGGAGGGGCACCGGAGGGTCCGTGGAGGACGAAGTCCCATTTCCCCACCTCTGCTGCTGTCCCAGCAGGAGCGGCAACCGTTTCACCTCCGCCCGAGTGAGAGCCGGGGAATCGGCTGTGTGGAGCCCAACTCTCGCAAAGCAGGAGAAGCACCGACTGCAAACGGCGGGGTGGCCGTCACCCGCCAGGCTTTGTCAGGAGCCCGATTAAGGTGGCGCTGACGACCCTCTAGAGCAGAGGTCCCCGACCTCCGGGATCTGCTGGCTGATGATGGGAGGTGGAGCCGATGCAATAACAACAGAAATAAAGTGCACGGTAAACGTAATGTGCTTGACTCTTCCCAGAAGCACCTCCCCACCCCAGCCCCGGGCATGGGAGAACTGCCTTCCATGAAGCCGCCCCTGGTGCCCAAACAGCTGGGTGCCGCTGGCCTAGGGTCTTCTCGCTGCTGGTCCCGCCACGGAGTTGAGAGGCTCGCATTCCTGTGCCTGCCGCTGGTGCCAGCCCAGGGCCGCCGCGTGGCCTCTGGTCAGACGACGTCCGGCCCGGCGTCTCGGTGGGTAGACGTGCTGTGTGCAAACCTTCCAGCCCGCCCGTCACCCTGAGCCTACACGCTACGCTCAGCTCGCGACCGAGTCCTTGGGGTCATTTCTTTTCCTCCCCGTTACAGAGTAGGATTTGCATAAGCTGGCTGGCGTTCATATTCAGAATATTAATATGATGTTAAGTAACGGTGACCCATAAATCAGAGATACTCCTCCACTGTGTGTCAAGAAGCCGAGATCTCACACAATCGCCACTCGATATCATGTGCAACGAACACTGGAAGACATTTGAAATTTCTCACCGAGCGCTAATTATCAGTCATTTCTGTGAGAAGTCAGAGAAGATTCTGCTTTCCCAGGGACCACTTGTTAAGACCCGGAATGCTGGCTAAGACGATTAGGGGCCCTGAGTTTACCAATCGGCAATGTGATAATGACCCCTTGACGATCGCCGCGTGGCCGGGCCCTGCGGAGGTGCCCCCCCCGCACTCACCGCCCGCCTCACCGCCCGCCTCTCCCCAGGTCTGTGTCCCCGCCTCTCCTGTGGGGACACCTGGCTACCTTCCTCTTGGTAGCTGGTTTTCCTTATTGACTCTGAGATTAATTTGCCTTACAAGAGTAAAATATTCTACTGTCAAGTAAGCCCCTGTTGCTTTGTATAATCACACTGAGTTCTCTCCGCTGGCCGTATTGATCTTCCATTACCGCCCTATCTCAGAAGCTACCTATAATGTCTTTATGGTTAATAAAGGGCTTCCTGATTGCCCTTAATTAGCTTTAGGAGTTGTCGTTACAAATTTAGGATTGTTATTTACATATTGTTTTATGCAAGGACTAATTCCAGGGAAAGATCAATTACACACCCCTGCTGGCCCCACAGGAAGGAGGAAGGAGCAGGAAACTCAGCAGACGAGGGGCTTTTCTTCGGTTCAGCCGTGAGGGTCCCTGGGGGAACCCTGCCTCCTGTCCCAAAGGTGGACAAAGTCAGGAGCCCGTAAGGTCTTCACCCAGTGCCCCATCTCGGGCTGACCTGCCCCTGTGTGGGTCCTGGTGCCCAAGGGGCCTGAAAGCAAGGCTGCATCACTGCCCTGCACGCTGCCCTGGCTGCGGCCCACCCTCCCGCCTGCCCTGGGTGCCCCTGCCCCATGCGCTCTCAGGATGAGCCCTGCCCAGAGCCCAGCTCCCAGGACCAGGGGACGAGCAGGTGCCCCGGTCCAGCGGCCTCTCCCCACTCACCTGTGCAGGAGGCTCCAGAGTCCCACTTGTAGACAAGGACACAGCCACCCTGAGACGCGGACACACACGGGTCTCAGGCCCGCCTGCCTCTCGGTGCCCGTGAACCCCGCGGCCAGCCCGCCTCCCCCGGGGCCACGTGGCTGCTGCCCGGCTCTGCCAGCCCCATCACCCTCTGAGACCCTCAGTGACCCCGTTCCCTGTGCCTCCTTCAGGTCCTCAGGCCCCTAGAAACGGCTGCCCCAGCAGAGGCCATCGCACGGAACCTCGGACCTGGGGGCACCTGGGGGTGAGGGGGCGGTCATAGAGAAAGAGGCCCCTGTCCAGGTGGAGTGAGTCCCTCTGACCCGAGGGGCCCACAGAGGACAGGGGGAGGTGGGCTGTCGGAGGCACCTCAAAGGAAGAAGCAGCAGCGTCTGCAAGCCCCAGTTCAACCCGTCGGGAATCCCAACACCACCCGCCTGGGGCACTCAGCCCTCCCTCGGGGCCGTGTCACGGGGTGTGCGTCCTGGTTTGCACCCCACGCCCTCTGAGGCCCTGGCCTGCTGGGGGGTATGTCCACAGCCTGTTGATAGTCTTGGCCCTTAGCAGAGAGATTTGCTCACGTGAACGGATGAATGACCCAGGTGTTGCCTTGGCACCTGCCCTCCCCCCCAGCCCCTGACAGATGGTGTTGCCTTGGCACCTGCCCCCCACCGCCCCTGGAAGGCTAGGCTCCTCAGGCCCCCGAGGCCCCGCGTGGAGCTGACGTGCCCCCTGGGATGTCAGAGAGGCATCGGCCGCGCTGTCTTCTACCAAAAGTGAGGCTCGATGTGGCTCTCACCGCCTCGTTCGCAGATGCTTGCACTTTGATCACTTACGACCTCAAGGAGGAGCTTCCCTGGCGGCCCAGTGGTTAAGACGCTACCTTGCGATGCAGGGGAGGTGGGCTCGATCCCTGTTCGGGGAACTCAGATGCCACAGGCTGCAGAGCGACTCAACCTGTGCGGCACAAATGGAGAGTCCGTGCGTCACAGCGCAAGACCCCACGTGACCCCAGAGAGACCCCACGCGCCACGGCCTAGACCCAACACAGTCACACTGATTCATTAATCAGCTTAAAAGAAGAAAAGACGACTTCAGGGAGAGCCCTGCAAAGTCAGCAAACCTGCACGTCGGCGCCAAGCCCACCCAGCTGTGCATCCCCCGGGCTTCGTCGGACGGCTCCCTGATCCCTGTGGCTGCACTGACCCCGGATTCACCCCGGCCTGGGAGCAAATCAGACCGCAGATCAGGCTGCCAGCTGGCCGGGCAGGGGCTGGGGTGGGGGAGGACCGGGGGCCAGGACCCGGCAGGGAGGGAGCGGGAGGGGCATCCCCCTTCTCCAGCCTGCGACCACGCAGCAGCGAGGCCACGTCACCAGGCTGGACCCTGTGCGGGGGATGGAGCCGTCTCCTGGGCAACACGTCCCACAAGGCCTCAGGGGCTCCTCCCAGACCCGGCTCTGAATCCGAAACTTTGCAGAAGGCACGTTCCCCACCGTCTTCATGGGGATACTATCACATTTTCACAGATGACACAAACATGATTTTAAGTATCCAACATCTTTAATGTCTTTATTTCTTGGGAAGTGACAGTGAACGCTCCTCCATGAAGGGCGGTTTCCTGTAAGGAGCAGGTGAAACATCCGCTCTAATCGGTTCTCCAGTGAGCACCCTTTCCTTGCGCTGCTCCAACATCCAGCAACTACCTTCCTGCCTTCAGAGCCTCTTAAGGGTCCAGCCTCTGAGACGCTGTTCCGAATTCCAGCTGATCCAAATTCCAGTTTTGAAAACAACGCCCACAGTCTCTTGCTGTTCCCTGATTGTTATTTGGGCTCTAATTTCTCTGCTTTTTTAGTTCCAAATCTGGAAAACTGACTTGGGGAGTCCCTTCTGTGAAGGAAACTTTGTGGTGACCAGACCCCAGAAGGACAGGCCAACAGAGGGGCCAGAAGTGGGGCATCTCAGAGGCAGGCGGTGCCCCCGGAAGTCAGCCCACAGACCAGGTTGGGGTGGGGTCTTATTTTCGTAGTCGGAGCTGGATGGCCCAGAAGTGAACGACAGCAGCCCACGGCGCCAGCTTTCCTGAAGGAGCCTGTTCTGGCCGCATCCCCGCCGTTCAGACTGGCCCCTTCCCTCCACTGAGGACCTTCCCACTGGGCAGACAAAGGCCTCCTTCCTAGCAACACACCCACTTTCCTGTCTTACTGTGGCTCCTCCTCCACTCTGAAGATGAACCAGGCTGACAAAGAGCTCCTGTGCACCCCAGGGAACTCTGCTCGATATTCTATAACAACATAACTGGGAAGGGAATTTGAAGAACAGATGTGCGTGTAACTGAATCGCCTTGCTTTGCGCCTGAAAGCAACACAACAGCGTTAATCAGCTGTGTGTGTGCACGTCGTGTCCAGCTCTTTGCGACCCTGTGGACCATAGCCCGCCGGGCTCCTCTGTCCATGGGGATTCTCCAGGCAAGAACACTGGAGTGGGTCGCCATGCCCTCCTCCAGGGGATCTTCCCAACCCAGGAGCTGAACCCATGTCTCTTATGTCCAACCTACCCTGGCAGACAGGTTCTTAATCACTAGCAGTACCTGGGGAGCTCTAATCAGCTATGCTCCAATATAAAATAAAACGTTAAAATAAAAAACGAACCAATCCTCTCAAGACCACAACCCTCACTACTGAGGGCTTGCTAAAAGAATGAACTCAGAAATTCAAACCAGCTCTGAACTGTGATCTCAAATGAAAGGAAAACACCTCAGTGGTTCTATAAGCTGCTGTCTTAGGAAACATATTATTCTGAGAACCATAGAGTGATCCCAGAGAGCTTGGAAGATTCATTGCTACTTACTTGTATTTACTACCTCCAAGCAAGCCTTGGAGTTTCTTGGGTTCCTAAAAAATATTTCTCAGAAATATTTCTGAGACTGAAATTATGATCCATATAAAGGAATCATGGTCTAAGGCTCCTGGTGGCTTTAAAGTTGATTATAGATGCAAGGAAGCAAAGGAAGCCTCGTCGGGCCCTCAGATGGAATGAGCCGTGAAATGCCACCTTCCAACCAGCCAACGGGACCAGAATTACGGGAACAACCTCAGCGATGGCAGAGGTGCCAGTGGACACTGACGCTGATTCTGCCTCAGCTCCCGGGCCGAGCCTTCTTCGCCCCGAGAACTGGACTTGGAGGAGGCCACACTTGCTGAACGCCCACAGGCAGCCAGAGTGACAGATGAAAAGTCTCAGCTTTGGAGTGAGGCTGGTGGAGGCTTAGATCCCAGCTCAGCCTTCTACCAGCTGTGTCCTTGGCCCAAGGACAAAGCGTCCATTTCTTCATCTACAGTTGAGGATAAAGTACCTGGAGCACCTTCTGTCCCTGAGTTGGGAGGACGTGCATCAAGCCTGGGAACACAGGAAGCCTCTGCTGGACTTCACTGGTCTTTCTGGGAGCTCCTGGACCTGTACAGGGAGGACTCTGCCTTCTGGCCGTGGGGAGGACAAGGTGGTCTGTATCCACACACTGGCCCGTTGAGGGCTGGAGACCGACTGATTGCCCTTCCGGGGGCGCAGCACGGAGCCTCCCCCAGCCTGGGCACCTCCTCTGCAGCCCTGCAGCACCGTCGCCCCTCCTGGGTGCAGTTTCCTCTGCCCCTCACCCCCAACCCTGCCGTGAGCTGGAAGGGGGAGAGCTGTCCACCTCTCTGAGCAGGGAGGCAGGGCCCCCAGGGGACAGCCGCCTGCTTGCTCTGCTCCTGTTCGTCCACTGTGACTTCTTCTCATCCCCGGGTGTCCACGGGGGGGCCTGGGTCCTACAGCCTCAGTGTCAGGCCCACCGATGTGGACTTTGCTGCCCTGGGTGCGGGGCTGGAGGGACAGCGACCGGCCGCTCTGGGCGTGGGTCCTGGAACAGGCAACTCAGCTTCAGAAGCAAAGGTTGGTGAGGACGGCTCTCTGCTGGGCGTTTCTGTTTGCCTCTGCCTTTCCTGTCCCCTCTGTCATGTTTGTCCAGGTTCCCCGGGTCGTGGGAAAGCCCTGGAGCAATTAAAGCCGGTTCAGTCCTTGCTCCTGGTGAACAAAGCTGCTCGCATCCACCAAGCTGAGTCTCAGCAGCCACGCCCATGCCTCACCCTTCCCGCGGCCACACCTTCAGGGTGGTCAGCAGTCAAGGTCACCGTCTCCAGGGCCGTGCACAGGCTTGGGGACCTGTCCCTGGAGAGTTGCTAGCCTGCCCTGCGCCCTGCTGGCTGCAGCATCTCAGAGGGAGCGTGCGTGTGACAGGCTCCGCCCTGTCTGCACCGTCGGCTCCGAGGCAGCAGTGGACGCCGACCTTGCCGACCGTGCTCGAGACTCATTAAGACGAGTCTCGTCAGAGCCACGCCAAGGCCTCTTCCTCTTTCGGGCTGAATCTTTGGCAACTTGATGACTAAACTGAAATACCACTAAAATGCCAGGAGCGAGCTCTAGAGACGATAACTGTGCACAGACCTTGGCTTTAGGGAGAAACAAGCAAAAGCGTAAGCATCCTCACTCGAGTGAGTAAGGACCAGACGCGCTCCAGAGAGGGGAGGGGCCGGTGCTAATGAGTGCAGCGCCTGAGCCAGCCCATGAGGACACGTTAACTTCACGCTCTCCCCGGGAACATGCTTTCCACACACCCAGACTCCAGCGTCTGCAGACGGAAGCTGCGGGAGGAGGCCCCTCGCCAGGGCCCCGGTTTAATTAAAACAAAGGCGCCATTGTCTGCCTGTGCTTATCCTGAAATAGCCGGGCTGTTCACACTGCAGGATCCTTCCTGCAAATCGACGTTTAACTTAACATTGAAAACCGATCATTTTTAAATAAAAGGTAGTGTTAAGCATTGGCTTTAAACATTTCCCAGGGGTCTGGGAGAACATTTCTGTTTATTGTCGGTCTCTTCCTTACAAATCTTCTCTTTTAGGGTTAGAACATTCTTAACCGCCAATGTCTAACCTTCCAGCTTGTGACTTTTTAAAGCTCCGCTTACGTGATCATGAGATACAACTCAGTCTGCGCCTCCCCTACAGACGGGCTTCCCCCCCGCCAGGGGACCCCCACAATTCCAGACAGGAGGAACCAGACTCAGAGAGCTTCGTGTCCGCCCACGTGGAAGCCTGCTTTCCTCAGAGAGGCCGTGTCTTCAGCAGCTGTGCTCAGGCCGCTCCTTGGCCCTGGAACCTCAGGCCAGAGCCAGCCTGGCCCTGGGAGGAGGAGGCAGGGCCGCGCCTGCCTCATGTGAGCACCAAGGCCCCAGAACGGGCACGCGGGGCCAGGCCAGCCTGGGGGCAGGAGGCACATGGGGAGGCGGGGAGCCTGGACCAGTCAGAGGGCGCCAGGGGCCACGAAAGCAGCCTCTGCCACCCAAGGGCCGCCCCTGCAGACGGCCGATGTCCTTTCAGGAAGCAAAGAGCAGCGTGGCTCAAGCCTTCATGAAAAGCTTGGAAATGGTAGGCTGATAAGTAACTGAGTGCCCATCACAGCAGCAAAGGTGGAGACTTGAGCGTGTGCGTGCTAAGTCGCTAAAGTTGTGAATCTTTGTGACCCCGGGGACTGTAGCCCGCCAGGCTCCTCTATCCATGGGGTTTCCCAGGCAAGAGCACTGGAGTGGGTTGCCATTTCCTTCTCCAGGGGACCTTCCCGACCCAGGGATCAAACCAGGTCTCCCACACTGAAGGCAGATTCTTCACTGTCTGAGCCCCAGGGAAGCCCGGAAGGTTACTTGCCTCCCCTGGAAAGCAGGAAAGAGCACAGCGCGCAAGAGAGGACGTGAAGATACAAAGGAAGGCGTCCGCCGTGCACACTGCCCCACAGCCGGCTGCACCCACTCCAGGCCAGCGGACATTCCGGAAGGTCGTCTGCGGGAGCGTCCAGCACAGGCCCTGCCCTCAGCCCTGCTGGTGAAGGTCCACGTGCTTCCTTCCATGAAACCCTCCACCTCAAGGTGCTCCCTGCTGGGCACCCTGCGGTCCTCCACCGACCTGGCCCTCACTGTTTGATGTCATGATTTCTTATCTTCTCAGAGTAAAACCTCCTCTTCCCCTGTCCCCAACTCCAGGGAAGCCCCGTCACCCAAAGCTGGGGGTCGAAAGAGCTGCCGGACCCCACCCAGAGCCACGCCAAGGCCTCTTCCTCTTTCGGGCTGAATCTTTGGCAACTTGATGACTAAACTGAAATACCACTAAAATGCCAGGAGCGAGCTCTAGAGACGGTAACTGTGCACAGACCTCGGCTTTAAGGAGAAACAAAGCAAAAGCTTAAGCATCTGCAAAATGCAGGCAGAGCATCATCGGCGTTTCTGAGCACCTCGTCTGGGCCGGGCTCTGGGGCTGGGGCACGCCCTTGCTAAGCCAGGACTCGGCGTCCTAGTGGGCGGGGAAGGCAGCGGAGGGAGGGACAGCTCCCCAGGAAGGGACACCTGGGGCCCCATCGCGGCTCAGGTCCCAGATGCTGTTTCCGACAGAGGTCACCTGGGCCCAGGTCTGCTGAGCCCAGCGCCAGCAGAGACTCAGCCAGTCTTCTGAGGCGTCTGGAACCAGGCCCAGACCTCGGTGTGCCCCCTGGTCAGTTTCAGATGCGGCCCCTGTGGTGACTGGCCTGCCTCCTCCTGCTGAGGGTCTGTCCAGAGACGCCCAACGGGGTGGGGGTGCCCGCAGCTGCCCACACCCCAAGGGCAGGACAGGAGCACCCAGGCTCTGGAGGGAGAGGAACCGCTGGAGCCAGAGCCCTGGGGGTCAGGGGGCGCCATCCCAGCCCCCAAGGGTCTCTACTAGAGAAGAGTGGAGGATGGGGTGGGGCAGAGAGTGGGGACGGGAAGGGGAGGTGAGGTAGGGGGAGTGTCTCTGAGCCCCGCACTGGTCCCAGGGTCCCTTCCCTCCTCTCACGACGCTGTCATTATCCCTTATCATTGGTGGGGAAGCCGAGGCCGTCACCTAAACCGAGGCCACAAAGCCAGTGAGCAAACCTCGGGGTCCCCAGGCTGCCGTCTCTTAGACCCAAACGCCCCCGCCCCGTCCCCCTGGGATGGCAGGTTGGTGGGACCCCTCCGCCCCTCCTCAGCGTCTTCCCCGTCCAGGAGAAGAGAGACCACGGGCTGGACAAGGACCTTCCACTTCTAGTAGCCGTCGGAACTGCTTTTCCCTGGAATTAGCTTATGTGGCTGACAAAAGAGGCATGATTTAAACACAGACAGATCTGCTGGTGAGCACTCAGCGTTCGGTGACAGACGAGGCTCTTCATCCGCCTCCCGAGCATCCTCAGAACCGAGAGCACAGCGTTCCCAGCGCCACCCCATCCACAGTCACGGGGATAATCGTGTTTCTGCAGCTTTTCTAGCTTTCTCCCGAAAAAAACGCTCCCTTTATGTGGGCCTGTTTCTTGTGCTCTAAACATGCACGCCAGCTGGAAGCTGTAATTTACTGCTCAATTACTTTCCAGTCTCCTAAGAACACTGCTTGTTCCCCAGTGGTTGTTGCTTCTTATGAAAAGTTACCTCCCTTTTTTTTAATCCATAATTTTCTTTAAAGTGCCCCTGAACCTCATATGTTTTGCCCTTGATTATTTTATCACAATGATGCTGTAATTTCTGTTGCCAGAAGAGAAAAATGGCATACACCTGTACCTGGGGACGGAGGTGTGTCAGCATCATAAACGCAGCTTGTCAGCTTGTGAACACCCCGGCCCCTTCTGGGACCCCGTCTGTCTGTTCTCCACATGCCAGGGCAGTGTTGGCAGCCAGACAGCTCACCCAGCAGGGCGTCGGGAGCGAGGGGTCCAGCAACCCCAGATGTGGCAACAGCGAAGGCGGAGGGTGTGGGAGAGGTGCCCCCAGCAGCGGGGAAGTTCCCGGGTGTTTGCAGTGATGAGGAGGGTGAGGAAGGAGTTGGCCAGAAGCCGGAGGTCGGAAAAGCTCCCCAGGTGAGGCGCTTCCTGGGTGAGATGCGTCCCGGGTGAGATGCGCCCCGGGTGAGATGCGCAGCACCTGCGAAGGCCCCAGGACAGAGAAAGGAATGACGCCCAGAGGCGTCCGAGGAGCAGGGCCAAGTGAGGCTGAGGCGTCATTCCAGGGAACCCACGCAGAGCAGCAGAAGAGCGCGAGGGAGGCGGGAAGGGGTGAGCCGCGGACCCAGAAGAGCCATCGAGGGTGCTTGGTCAACAGGAGGGAAGGGGGCAGCTGTCCCATCACACGGAACCAGGGGCATGAAGGACTCCCGTTCCGCTCACTGGGAACGTGGACTTCACACTCCACCTGCACCCCATTCAGATTCATCACCCTAAATCGGGGGTGACTCAGAGCTGAGTTCAGAGAGGGGCTGGGGGCTGGACCACTTCCCACCGAATGTGTGACGTTGCAGCAATACTCAAGTTCATTCTCCTGAATTAGAGGGAGTTTCCTCCGGAAACGGCACCGTGCGTATAGGTTTCTGATGGTTTCTTTCACGTGTAAGATGCCAGTGACTTGAAGCTACACAGGGAAGGGGAGGGGCCTTGTGATTAAGCAGCCCGAGAGCTGTGGCCCTAACGCTCTAATGAGGCCAGCGAGGCTCCGGGCGGCGTGTTGCTGTGGCTCCTGAGGGTTTTTCTTCACTGGAGATGAAAAGGCCTCCAAAATCCCTTCTGATTGAAAGAAACACAAAACAGAAGATTCTGCAGAAATGAGCAGCCCTGCTATCCATCGTGCGTGACTCAGAAGGGTGAGTAACGGGAAATCGGCCCTCGGAGAAAAATGTGGGGAGGCCAGGCAGCAGGGGGCTGCCCCCGGGCTGCCGAGCGGGGCGGAGTGGCCGGCACAGAGAAGGAGGCGAGCGCGGCGTGCTGCCCTCGGGCACGGGCACGGCCTGGGAGGGCGTGGCAAACAGCCCCGGCGCTGCAGGCCGCTGCCCCTGTCGGCGGTCCTGGAGCAGGGCTCATCCTCCCGCCTTTAACCCCGGGCGTGTCTCCCTTCCAGGCAGGCGCGGGCCTGGAAGGATGCAGCCGCTGGGGGGTCTTATTTCCCTGCTCCCCTCCCGCTTAACCCTTCCGCCCCCTCTCCCCACCCCCCTCACTCCTGCCTGTCGCTCTCCCCTCCTCCCAGCCCACCCACCCAGCATTCCACCGCTCGGCCAGTGCCGGGTGCCCAGAGCAAGGAAACGAACAGGAGCATCAGTGGACGGTGGGGCTGCCCGCCGGCTCACACCAGCCCTTTGCCATCTCCGTGGAAACCGTGGGGGAGGGACAGAGAGGCTCAAGAGTCATGTGACCATGTCCTGGGACTGCTGTGACGAATTGTTATTGATAGAACTAGCCGCAGGTGGGGTCGCATAGAGCCGGACACGACTGAAGCGACTTGGCAGCCGCGGCAGCTGCATAGAAGGACAGAAATCTCTCCTCTCGCCTTCTGGAGGCCAGACGTCTGAGACCTAGGTGTGGGCAGGGTCACACTCCCTTGACGGCTCCAGAGGAGGGTTCTTCCTCTTCCAGCTGCTGGCGGTCCAGGGCTGTGACCGTCCCTCCCCGCCCCGCCTGCATCTTCACGGCTCTCTCCTCTGCGCCCGCGTGTCCTCCTCCCCTGAGCCCCTCACAGACCCCCGCCCGCATCCCGAGGGCCGCGCTCACAGCCCCACCACGTGGCCTGCTTATCCGCGCCAAGAGGTCTCACTGAGGAGACAACCCATCCGAGGCTCTGGGAGGGAAGCTCTCGGCTCTCAGCCGTGGGGGGCTGGCCAGAGGAAGTCTCACTCTCCTCTGGGTTAGTCACCAAGTATAGCCAGCTTTCCTTTCCACCAAGCTGTGGTTTGGGCCCCCAGGCCACCACTGCTTAGGCCTTAATGGTTATAACAAAATGTGTGACATCTCGAACCATGTGAACGGACTCTAAAACCAAAATACCAGGGACAGTCACTCAAAACAGTGAAGTCCTTAGGTATAAATCCATCAAAACGTGTGCACACGTGCAGGCTGAAAACACTTAGGAAGGAAATCAGGTACTTTTCCGGTGGTCCAGAGGCTAAGACCCCACACGCTCAGGGCAGGTGCCCCAGGTTCGAGCCCTCGTCAGGGAACTAGACTCCACGTGCCACAACTAACAGCTGGCACAGCCAAATCAATCAATAAACATTCTTTAAAACAGAAAAGAAATCAAAGTAGGTCTAAATAAGAGGAGAAATGTACTATTAGAGTATGTAAAGACTCAACCTAGGAAAGATGCCAGGTCTCCCCAAACTGGTGACAAATAATTCCCAACACAATCACGGTCAGATTTTTGTATAGATGTAAACAAAATCTACACTCAAACATGCATCTGAAACGCAAGGGAACTAAAATAGTCAAAACAATTTGGGGTGGGGGCGTGGGAGAAACAGAAGAATCAGTCAATCCGCTCTGAGACACATCATACAATCACAGCAGCCGAGACTGTGGTGTTGGCAAGCGGACGGTGCACTCCCTGATCAAAGGACTGGAAGAGAAAGCTGAGGCTGCACCCACAAAAATACATTCAACTGGTTTTTGATAGAAACGCAAGAGCAGTTCAGCAAAGGAAAGACAGCCTTTCAATAAATCATGCTAGAACGTTTGGACATCCATGGGGCGGGGGCAGTTATAAAAGAATCCTAGAGTGAAGTCTCATGCCTTATACAAAATTTAACTAAAATGGATCATGGACTTAAATGTAAAACTTTAAAGCTATTAGAATAAACATAGGAGAAATTCTTCAGGATCCAGATCTGGTCAGAGTTCTTAGACTTGACATCAAAGGCACAATTCATGAAAAGAAAAAAGTCCATGAAATTGACTGCATCAAGACTAAATTTTTTTTTTTTTTTTTTTGCTCTGAGAAAGATACCATTAAGAAGACAAAAGACAAGCGTGAGGCTGGGAAAAAATATTTGCAAACCACATATCTAACAAACAACGAGTATCAGTGGTTTAAAAAAAACCCAGATAATCCAATTAGAAGATGGGCAACAGGCACAAAGAGTCGTTGTACTGAAGAGGGTGTAGCGCATGAGGGCAAATAAGCTGTTCAGCCAATAAGCGCATGGGAAGATGTCGATATCAGTAGCCATTAGAAAAATGCAAATTAAAAGCACAGTGAGATGCCCCCTATCAGATGGCTGACATAGCAGAGTGACACCACCAAGCCCTGACAAGGGTGCAGAGAAGCCAGGTCACTCGTGCATTTTGCTGGTAGGGGTGTAAAAAGGCCCGAGCCTCTCAGAAAACAGGCTGCTTCCTGTTAAACAGAACTGCAGCTACCATGGTGGTGGTGGCTTATTTGCTGAGACTTGTCCAGCTCTTACAGCCCTGAGGATGATAGCCCTCCAGGCTCCTCTGTCCCTGAGGTTTCCCAGCGAGAACACTGGGGTGGGCTGCCGTTGCCTTCTGCAGGAGACCTTCCCAACCCAGGGAACGAACCTGACTCTTGCAGTAAGGGTAGGTTCTTCACTGACTGGGCTACCAGGGACGCCCCCATGTGACCCAGAAATTACAATCTTGGACCTTTATCCTGGAGAAATAAAAATTATGTTCACACAAAGTGAATAATTACAGCAACGTTTTTGTGGTCAAAGCTGGAGTCTGCCCAGATGTCACTCAGCAGATGAGTAGATAAGCAAACCATGGTATGAAACACACGAAGCACCACTCAGCGGTAAAAAGGAGCGCTGTTCCTACACACGAAAAATGGACTTAATCTCTAGAGAGAATTGTGATGAGTGAAAAAAGTCAACTTTTAAAAGTTAATAATTGGGATGGGGAGGGAGATGGGCGGGAGGTTCGAAAGGGAGGGGATATATGTATACCTACGGCTGATTCATGTTGAGGAGTGACAGAAAGCAACAAAATACCGTAAAGCAATTGTCCTTCAACAAAAAAATAATTTTTAAGTTAATAATAACAAAACACGCAGAATTACTTTCACGTGGTTTCCATGGGTCCAGGCATGGGTTTTCACGGTCCTCTGCTCGGGACCCCACGACGCTGAACTCAAGGTGTCAGCCTTGGACCCACTCTCGGTCTTTGCCTTGCGGCCCCTCCAGAGGCAGATCGCAACGTGGCAGTCAGGTCTTTCGAAGGCCAGCTCCAAAATCTTAGTTTTAAGCCCTCACTTGATTAGGTCAGTGCTACACAGGGTGATTTCCCTCTTGATTATCTAAAGGGCAGCTGATTAAGAACCTTAGCCACACCTGAAAATTCCCTCCGCCTTGGCCTGGACTGCACCGGACCTCGCCGTGGGGAAAACATTCCAACATCTGCACAGGCTCTCCCCACCCAGCGAGACACACACACCGCGGAGGCGGGAATCCCGGGCCGTGTTGGAGCCCCGCCCACCACCATGTACACATGACACGCAGCTCACCCTTCTAACTTCGTTTTCTGCAAACACCCATCTCCTCTAAGCAGTACACTTTCTAGCAGAGCCTCCACTTCAGAGAAAGATGTGCCAGGCGGTAGAACCTGGTATGTTCCAGTTTCCAACTTCAACATCATCAGCCCTAAACTTAGGGGGAAAACATTAAGGAGATTGTCATTTTTTTGCTTATGGAGGAAACTTAGAAAGTCTTACATGTCTTCTTGAAGTGATTTCAGACAAGAGGAAAGAAAGAATTATTCTTTCCGTCCCCACCCCCCAACCCCCTGAAGACCCCACAGCCCACCCTAACCACCGCAGCCTGTGCAGTCTGGGGTCTGCGGCTGAGCACCATTCTCAGCACCCCCGGGAGCTGCTTCTTCCGTGTCATATGCAGGGAGGCGAGCCCAGGAAGTGGGTTCAGAAAGGATCGCAGCGAGAGGCTGCCGACGCGCAGCTACTGGCCTTCCTGCGGTTCCCTCTTTCTGGGGAGCATGGGCCTCCTCTCCCAGGGACAGACAGAAACAGCAGACCCACTTCTGCCCTGAGGGGCTGAGTCCAGGCCTCGCCCCACGCCGTACAGTTCCAGGCAGAAGCACAACATACCAGAGACCCCTGGGAAGCCTCTGTCTCTCCCCAGACCTTGCTTTCCTCGTGGCTGCAAAGAGACATTGGACCGAGAGACCTTCCGGGTCCCTTCCAGCCCCGGTCTCCGACCTGCAGGATAGGCTTACAGTCCTTTCCTGGGGATGCCCCATGGGTCACCGCTTCTACTCCAGAGTTCACTTCACCAAAGAAGTGTCAAAACTCAGCCCCTTCCTCCTCATGTGAAAATCACTCCTGCCCTCGTTCAGTTGCTTGGCCGTGTCCGACCCTTTGCAGCTCCACGGACTGCAGCACGCTAGCCTTCCCTGTCTTTCACAAGGGAATCACTCCTCTAGGAAGCTATTAAACAAGAAAGCGTGCACTAACTTAAAGCTGAATTTACAAAGAAAAAGGAACTCCCTGGCAGTCCAGGGGCTAGGGCTTGGCACTTTCACTGCTGCAGCCCAGGTTCAATCCCTGTTCAGGGAACTAAGATCCTATCAGCCATGAGACATTGCAGATTTAAAAAAAAAAAAATGAATGAATGAATGAAAGCCAGACAGAAGCTGAGGTGAACCCAGGCCCCTTCACAGCAGGATCAGTGACCACGGACACGGGGGCCATCAGCGCCTCAGGCTGTTTCGTGAAAAGCACGGGCAGAGTTTTGGATAAGCAAATGCTTTCAGAGCAGCTTATTAGCTAGATAAAAGCTATGAGTTTGTCTCTTTGATGCTCTCTGAAATCTGATTTAAAACTTGGATGCATATCCATCCATGTGAACAAAGGCCTTCCCTGGTCGACCAGTGTTTTTGCTGCAAGCCATGGAAACCCTTCACATGGCATCCTGTTTGCTGGCGGTGGGCACCTCAGCTCAGGCTGCCATAACAAAATACTGTAGAGGTGTGCCTTTAAACAATAAACTCTGAGCTGATTTTCTCACCGCTCTGGAGACCGGAAGCCTGAGGTGGGTGCCATCACACTCAGGCCTGGTGGGAACTCTCTCCCCGGGGTGCAGAGGCCCGTTTCTTGCCAAATTCTCACAGGACAGAGAAAAAGTCATCTCTCTCCTGTCTCTTCTTATTACAAGGGCACTAATCTCATCACGAGGATGCCACACTCAGGACCTCAGTCTACCCTGATGACCTCCAAAGGGCCCACCCCCAGATATCATTATATTGAGGGTTAAGGCTTCAGCACATGAATTTGGGGGGAACCCATTCAGCCATAAAAGTGGTGATAGTTGTTGCCATTATTTTGTTTGATTTTCCTGTGAGAAGATAAAATTCGCTAGACACTTGCGAGAGCAGGGAGCTTGTCTCTGGGGCTTACTGTAGATTGGGTAGGGATCTGGTTCTGAGCAGTACCTGAATATGGCGGGTGTCAGTTAAGTACTCTGAGGGAGGAGGGATGGATGAATGGATGGACGGATGATTAGGTGAGTGGATAGATGGATGGAGGATTGGATGGAGGTATTACCAAACCAAATTTGGGTCCACTCACCCACACAAAATGAAGGCACTCTGCTGACACTAGGCTTTGGTGAAGGAAAGTGCAGCCTTTGTTGCAAGACACTCAACATGAGCTCAAGCAAGGAGAACAGGCAACTCATGCTGAGAAGACCCAAACTCTCAAACTCTTTCAGAGAAGAGCTTTTAAAGGGAAGGTAAAGGAGAGGGTCACGTTGGTGCCTGATCATCTCATGGACATCCTCCAGACTGGTTGGTGGTAAGGTAACAGGATGAAAGAGGAGAGTGAAAAAGCTGGCTTGAAACTCAACTTCAAGAAACAAACACATTGACATCCAGTCCCATCACTTCATGGCAAATAGAAGGGGGAAAAGTGGAAGCAGTGATGGATTTTATCTTCTCAGGATCCAGAATCACTGCAGATGGTAACAGCAAGCATGAGATTAAAAGACACTTGGTCCTCGGAAGAAAAGCTATGACAAACAAAGACAGCATATTAAAAAGCAGAGACATCACTTTGCCAGCAAAGGTCCATCTAGTCAAAGCTATGATTTTTCCAGTAGTCATGTATGGATATGAGAATTGGACCATAAAGAAGGCTGAGTACCAAACAATTGACGCTATTAAACTGTGGTGCTGAAGAAGACTCTTGAGAGTCCTTTGGACAGCAAGGAGATCAAACCAGTCAATCCTAAAGGAAATCAATCCTGAATATTCATTGGAAGGACTGAAGCTGAAGCTCCAATACTTTGGCCACGTGATGCGAAGAGCCGACTCATTGGAAAAGACCCTGATGATGGGAGAGATTGAAGGCAAGAGGAGAAGGGCACAACAGAGGATGAGATGTCTGGATGGCATCACTGACTCAATGGACATGAGTTTGAGCAAATTCCGGGAGATAGTGAAGGACAGGGAAGCCTGGCGTGCTGCAGTTCATGGGTTCGCAGAGGGCTGGACATGACTTAGCAATTTAACAACAGCAACAAGTGTAGCAGGGTGGTATTAGTATTTTGACAGTAACATGATCAGCCTCTGAGTTCAACCTTCTGGGGTCTACATATCGGTAGTCAGCAAGCAGTTAACTTTTTCCACCTGCTGGGGTTTAATATCTGCAAAACAACTCAAGGACATTGTTCATAATATTACCTGTAGCCCTTGAGAAGGGACTAAAGGTCCTTGACTTTGTTTTATGGCTAAACTACTATTATTTTGTCTTGCTTGGCTGTTTTCCTTTGTCTACATTTTTTTCCTTCTCTGATTAAATTTTCTCTGGAACTCTGGGAAGACCTAGGAGGCTAAATCGAGAGCATGTTTCTATAAACAAGAGGCAGAGAATATGGTGGGTGGGTATCTGTCCTTAGGGTGGCCCCACAGGGTCCTGCTCAGTTTCAGATAGATGATGGATGGACATATAGATGGATGGGTGAAAATCCTCTCCATTTTAATGTGCCATCTGGGTCTTTTTCCTGACCACTAGCCAGACCCCGATAGCTCCTTGAAAGCCTTGCATTTCCTTCATGTTAGAACCCTGAGCCCAGCTGTGGATTCAGGGTCTCTCCCAGGGACTATGGGCTTTGAGCAAGTCACGCTCCCCTCTGGGTCCCAGGCCTTCCTCACCATGGGAGTGAGGCAGCTAAAGGCACGGGGTTCCCAGTGAGCCGGCAGGAATGACCCCTGGCTTGTCAGGCCGCAGCAGCGCTCGTGTGACCCATCCACTTTGCACACACACTTCCAAGGGCAGCAGACTTGGCTCCCAGAGGACGCGACACACGGCGAGGCTGCTGTTTCATCAGCTCGCTGACGCTAACCCCGGGCGTTCTGCTGCTTGACTGTAAGAATCCCAGGCGACCGGGTCCCCATGGCCCCACACTAAGGACGCAGCCCAGAGACACCTCCAGGCAGTGGTGCTGAGAGGCCTCCTGCAGCCCGAGCCCAGGACAGCCTCGACCTGAGCGCCTGGCTAGGAGCTTACCCCACGACAGTCAAGGGCCACGGCCCCACCCTGCCACGCTCTGAGCCCGCAGGAGGCACAGGGTCCAGGTCCCGCTCACGCCTCGGGGCTCCCTGGGCCAGTTCTCAGATTCCCATGGCCTCATGGGCAGACAGCCCAGCTGGAGGACGCGAGGCAGAGCCAGGCCCTGTCTTTCCTGCAGGAGTCACAGCAGCCCCCACTAACCTTAGTTTTTGAAGCTGTCCTTCACAGGCTAGTCGTGTCTTGCAGCCAGGGCCTGCAAGCTCCTGGGACGGAGCTCATCTCCTCCAACAGGCCGTGTTTGCTGAGAGGAGGGCGAGGCGTAGAAAGTTCCCAGGTGTTCAGAGGCCTGTGGCGCAGCTGGGAGCACGGCTGGTACCCACGGGGCAGGGAGGGGCTTGCGTGAAGACGGGAGCGTCCGCTCTGCCTCGGGCCAGCTTGCATCCGTCACCTGTGCCTGCCTCTGCACTCACACACTCGCCAGGTGCTGCTGGCTGACATGGTCCAGGAGCCCCACAGACGACGGGGGAGCAGACTGAGGACCCCAGGCCCCTGTGGTCAGCGCTGAGCACACGGCCCCAAGCCGGGAGCTGAGGAGGAGGTGGTTACCCTGGAGAAGGCAAACCTTGTCCTCTAAGAAGAACAGATGGTGGGAGAGAGCGAGGGTGGGAGATGATTTGGGAGACAGCGTTGAAACATGTGTATCACCATGTGAAACAGGTCGCCAGTCCAGGCCTGATGCACGAGGCAGGGCGCTCAGGGCCGGTGCAGTGAGACGACCCTGAGGGATGGGATGGGGAAGGAGGTGGGAGGGGGTTCAGGGTGGGGGACATGTGTACACCCATGGCTGATTCATGTCCGTGTATGGCAAGAACCACCACAGCATTGTAAAGTAATTAGCGTCCAACTAAAATAAATTAACTAATTCAAAAAAAAAAAAAACCAAATGGACCAATTAGATAGGTCTGAGGGAAAAAAAATTACTTTTAAGGAAAAATAAACCAAATAACAAAAACCTATCCCACCTGGCTTCTTCCACATCCATGAAGGGTTAACTGCCTGGAGTACAGACCTCTTTGCAAAAGTAGAAACCCCGACAAAATGTATGAATTTCTGTTTTCAGATATTGTACTAAAGGGAGCAGATAACTGATATCCAGGAGCAAGGAGAATTGGGAGGTAAGCCTATAATTCCCCAGCTCACGGCCGAGGCAGATCCTGGGAAGCAGAGCAGGAGGGGCCGTGGACACTCACTCTTCTCTCCAGAAGAGGGCTGAGTGGCCGGGATGTGCAGGACAGAGCACCGGCGTGGCGGGGGGGGAAGCGTCCCTGCAGAGAGAGCGGACGGCGGGGACCCCGCGAGGCCTCGGCCGGCAGTGGCCCGCACACGTGTAGGTGAGGCCCCTCAAGGCCGGGGGAAGGGTCCCGCCCCCACGCGGGGAGGCGAGGCGCCAGAGCTGGCGGAAAGAACTCGGGGTACAGGGGCCCTGGGGGAGTCCTGAGAAGGGTCACGCCTCCGGAGGGGCTGCGCTCATGGAGCTCCCAGAGAAGCCCCAGCAGGCCACCCCGCCGGCAGGACGAGGGGAACCGCACGGCACTCCCCAGCTTCTGCCCGGACGCAGCGCCACTTCTCACGGAGTCCAGCATCACAGCAAGTTCTCCAGGCCCAGCTGACAGTTCAAGGGCAGGAAATGTAAGCCCATCACGGGGCCAGGAGGAGCTGGGGAGCCGTGCAAAGCAACGTCCCCGCCGCGCATCCCCGCCGCCGGCGGGCTGGGCTGGGCCCCGGCTCCACCACCCCAGCCTCTGGCTGTGAGAGCCCCGCTGTGAGAGCCCGGTCACCAGCCTGACCGCAGAGTGCAGGCGAGGAAGCTCTTAGCAAACCACCTCTTACCAGCTGCTCTCCCAGCCTGGCTGCCCCTTTGAGGCGTCAAACCCTGGCTGGCCCCGCCTTTTCCCTGGTGATTATTCAGAGGAGACACTGTGAGCGCTCTAACTGCTGCGCTGCGTGTTCTGAGAGTCAGTCCCGTGTGTCCGAGGCTGCCTCTTGGCCTTTGTGTCCATCTCTCCAACCTTGGCATCTCAGGCCGCCCGGGAACGGTCTGTGCCTCCAGGGGGGTTGGGGGCTGCTTCTCCAGGAATCAGGCCGAGCCCTCCAGGTCCGGGACTGGTCTAGCTTCTCAAATAAGTTGATCTGTCCAAATATCAACAGTTCAGAAGAAGGAGAGAGAAGGAGAGGCAGAGGGAGAGATGGAAAGACCCTCCGGGCCAAGCGAGCCTCCAGCTCGGGGGCCGGGCACCAGCCCTGGAAGAGGCCGGGAAAGGCCCCGGGAAGGCCCCAGCCCGGAGCCCACTGTCTGCACCCTGCTCTGAGGGGCACAGGCAGGCTGCCGCCACTCCCGGCGTCCCACATTTTCCTCTCTAAGGCAGCCTGAAAGTGGGTCCCGACATCTATAAATATTCAAGGCTCTTCTCATTCCCTGACATTTCAAAATGGGCCCAACAGCAGTTATTTCACACAATAAATCCAGGCGCTAGGACAGCGTCACGAGGGGCCGGCCGCTCGCCTCCAGGTCCCCGACTGGGAGTTGGGCATGGGGCGGGGGGTGGCGCCAGCACCAGGAAGGCAGGTCCCTGCGGAGCCCCAGGCCCTACAAGACGGCCGTCAGCCCGGAGTGGGGGCGGCCCCCGGAGGCTTCGAGGACGGCGGCAAAGCCAAGATCAACCTTGCTGCCTGGTGCACACGGGCTGTTCAGAGACCGGCCTCTCAGCTCACACATCCGGCATCATGTTTATGATTCCTGGTAATAATGCTGCGGATATTGCAGAATTCGTTTGTTTTTTTTTTTATCTTTCTCCTGGAAAAAGTGGTTCATGTTATTTTTTTTGCCTTAAAGGCAAACATGGCACTGCCTGTGGTTGCAGGCCCAGAATCGAGACCGGGTAGCCCAGTTTTCCGAGTCCTGACTCGAGGCTCTGGGGGAAAGGCGGTTCCCCGACATCTTGAGCAGGTGGGGCGGTGTCAGAGCCATGATAGGGCTGGGGGAGGTGAGTGGGGTTGATCCTACAAATATCCCAAGAAATGCAGAATCCTGAGAACAACTCCCTTATGCCCATTTTTAAAAAAATAAGTGCTTGCTGCTATTTGAAGCAATACGTGTTGTGGGTACTTTTAGGAAATCGTACCTGTGAGGTCGCAGCACGGCAGACCCCAGGGAACCTGCCTGTTACCCTGGAGAAGGGAGTTCTAAAGGGGAGGAAAGACCACAGATTTTAAAGAGGGGTGGGGCAGGGAGGAGGTAGCCTCTAGGCTGGCTATTCCACTGGATAGCATTTCATCCTCATAAGAGTGCCATGATTTTAGGCTGTGCCTGGCGTCTCCTCATTCCCCAGCTTGAACCTGGTCCCTTGAGGGAGACGGTGGTCCCCACCCAGAAGCTCCCCACCCAGAAGCCACAACTGTCCAATCTGGAATCTGTTCCATTCCGTCCCGCTGAGCCTCTGGGTCTCAGCCTGCCCTGGTCGGTAGACTCAGTGGCAAAATACAGATATTGTCATTAAAATGCAATAACTGACTTTCAAGAATCATTTAGCTAATGCGTTGATTCAAGGATTCTCAGGCAGCAGTCACAGCCTTGCTGCTGCTGCTGCTAAGTCACTTCAGTCGTGTGCGACTCTGTGCAACCCCATAGACGGCAGCCCACCAGGCTCCCCCGTCCCTGGGATTCTCCAGGCAAGAACACTGGAGTGGGTTGCCATTTCCTTCTCCAATGCATGAAAGTGAAAAGTGAAAAGTGAAAGTGAAAGTGAAGTCGTGTCCGACTCTTAGCGACCCCATGGACTGCAGCCTACCAGGCTCCTCTATCCATGGGATTTCCCAGGCAAGAGTACTGGAGTGGGGTGCCATTGCCTCCTCCAAGCCAGCGCCCCTGCTGGTGACCCGGCCACTGGCTGGCGCTCCCCAGTCACTGGACCACCCTGTCGGCTCCCAGTGCCCGAGCGATGGCGTGAGCAGGAGGACCTGAACTGTAATTTGGGAGAATCGGAGTGTTTAGAACAACACTGGCAGGCTCAGAGGACACAGGGAATCGCTCCAAAGCATTAATTGCTTTGATGCTGGGAAAGATTAAAGGCAGGAGAAGAAGGGGACAACAGAGGACGAGATGGTTGGATGGCATCACCGACTCAATGGCTGTGAGTCTGGGCAAGCTCTGGGAGATGGTGAAGGACAGGGAGGCCCGGCGTGCTGCAGTCCATGGGGTCGCAAAGAGTCGGACACGACTGAGGGAACAACAGCAATAAGCATCTTTAGAAGAGCTGCATGATTCCTTAATTTTCTAGCTCTTTCTCTGAAGGTCATAAGGGAAGCTGGGTCAGGAGAAGTGGCCCGTTCTTATTAGAAGGTGCTGCGTTCACCGTCTTCCCTCTAAAGCAAAAGCTGTACTACGTGTTCGTCAAAAGTGTAAATGCGAAACACGCTGCCTCCCAGAATCGTCTCTCACCGCGTGGATCTGACCCACAGGCGGCACCCAGGCCCCGCCAGGCACACGTGTTTGTCCCTCCTCTGTGTCGTCTCCAAGGAACCGAGGCCCTTTGCTGGCCTGGGTAGTGGCTCAGTGTGTTTCCATGGGACGCGCTGATGTCCTATTTCACTTTCCGGAGCCAGAATGTGGGAGGAGGGACCATGTCTCCTGCATCTCAGCCTCGCTCCCCATTCTTGGCTGAGAAGTTCACCCTGAGGCTGAGGTGCCCGGGGCCCCGAATCCAGCTGACTCATTCTGTCTCTGACACCTCAGTGCCGATTCCTCAGGGACGAGTCTGGCTCCAGGCTTGAGCTAACAGACAGACAAAGCAGAAGGGAAACATCCTGTGTTCTCCCAGGACACGAGCCTTGGACGTCCCCTAGCTGCTCCAGGCTCCAGGTCTAATTATTCTCCCAGCCCAGGGCACTGGCCTGATGGCCTCCTGCCCCAGAAGCCCTGAGGACTCAGACGAGTCAGGAGGCAGGCAGCAAGGACTCTCATCCTTCCCTGGGACAGTGTCCCATCAGTGAGAGGAGCTGACAGAACCAGGTCTCCACCCATCCCCACTCTGAGCACTCCTGCCAGCTGACCTCTGCATCCAGGGTCACAGTCTCCGGGCACGGGAGGCAGACGTTGGTTGGGCCTAGGCCCCAGCCCCGCACCTCCCATATGACCTGACTCACCCTTGACAATCTCACGGCTCCCCTGTGAGAGAGGCGAGGGCCACGTGGGGACCAGCACAGATGACCGATGGGCAGCTGTCTGTGCCAAGTCTGTGCCGCTGGCCTGCACTGCTGAGTGGGGCCTGGAAGCCTCAGGGTGCCGAGAAGAGCATGTCTAGAGTCAGGTCACCCCAGAAGCAGACCCCGAGATAAGGATGTGGGGACAAGTGAGTTATGCTACCTGGGGATGGAAGAGCCTCCTTGGAGCCTCCTCCCCTGTGGAGGCTGGGGAGGCTGCCAGACGGAGCCTGCCTCCCAGGGCCCACGTAGGCAGTGATGAGTTCTGTGTCTGATTACATTACATTACATTATATTATATTACATTACATTACATTACATTAGATTATTAGCCTAGGTGGAGTTTACCACCCTCTTTGGGCTGCATTCCCAAGCAACCTGACTCTGGGAAGACGTGGGCCTGGCACACCAGGGGCCTCCACCAGCCTCACACCGTCCATGGGCTGGGCCTGGATCAGGACTTGGGCCCCCACAAGTGGTGCCAGGGCTTGAACTCTCTCTATGTCATGTTATGTTATGTTGTATTTTGTATTATATTAATGTATATCCCTATTGCAATTAGAGGGAAATGATATTCTTTCAAAGCAATCTGGCCAACGTGCAGAACGTGTGTGCGTGTGCGTGTGTGTGTGTGAGTGTGCGTGTGTGTGCGTCTGCGTGTGTGTGTGCGTGTGCATGCGTGTGTGTGTGTGAGAGAGTGTGCGTGCATGTGCGTGTGTGTGTGAGTATGGGTGCGTGTGTGCGTGTGCGTGTGCATGCGTGTGTGTGTGAGTGTGTGTGTGCGTGTGTGCTTGCTTCTGCGTGTGTGTGTGCGTGTGCATGCGTGTGTGTGAGAGAGTGTGCGTGTGCGTGTGCGTGTGTGAGTGTGCACACAGCTTTAATCGACTGTCGCTAATTCCTCATGAGTTGCCCCAGGTTCAGTCGTATTGCTTGCAAATGTGTTGGCTGTCTCCTGTCTCATTTTTCAGTTTCCTGCCTTATCACATTGGCTGTAATGTACATTTTTAAGGTTAGTTTGATGAAGGTCTTATTGATTTTGAGCAGCTCAGAGAGGATGGGTTTGAGGAGACAGAAGCCAGGGACAGACTTATCGGCCACAAGCTTTGCAGCAGCTCAGGAGAGTGGGCTTGGAGCAGGGTGAGAGCAAGGGGAGGGAGCAGGGTTGCATCCAAGCAGGGAGGTGGATGAAGCTCTGCCTGGACCTGGGCCGGCAACACAGACCCCTGCCGCCTGCTCCAGACCAGAAGCGCAGGATGCAGCCGGCGCTGACCAGGAAATGACACCACCTCCCGTCGCTGTTAAACTATCGGTGTCTACTCATGTGAAAAAAGCCAGAAATGAGATCAATTAGAATTCCCAACTTGCCATCAGTTTACCAGGAAGGTGGACTCAGACGAAATGAACAGCTGTTTTAATTTTCTCTGACAGCTCCTGGTCTGACTCTTGATGAAGCTCATCCAGACGCCCTTCTGATAATTGAATGATACAGCGAATGGCCTTGCCGTTGACGGAGCGGCTCTACCTGTCGCCTCTCACCAAGCCCAGGACCTGCACAGCCCTCCCCGGGAGAGCGTCCCCAGCGACGGAAATGCCCCTGCGCCATCAGCCCATCAGCATGGCAGCTCCAGTCAGGGTGGCCATGTGGCCGGGACACGGAGGAATCAAGCTGTTATTTTATTTTAATGTAAATGGCTCCAGTAGCTCACGGCTCCCTCACTGCCCAGCCCCTATGCCTGGGGCGAGACTCACGGTCCACAGCTTCAGTGTGACCAGACGGTTATCGCTAGGAGGGAAGACTCTCGGGCTCCACCGCAGACCTATTGGGTCAGAATCTGCATCTCAGCAGGCTCTCCCTGTGTACGCTGACGTTTGGGGGGCCCCACCCTAGACTACTGAAGGGGCCTTGGCCCCCGGGACCCTCAGTCCAGGACGCAGTCCCAGCAGCCGTGCGCCCTCCTGGCACCTCTCCCGTCTTTACCCACACGGTTGCAGGGCTTGTTCAGGCCCTCCTGGAGGATGTGAGCCCAGCCTTCGCTCTCCTTATGTGGGTATGGACAGCCGTGGCCCGGCCCCAGGAGATGGCTCAGCACGAAGCTGGAGCTGGGAGGGCTCTGCAGGGTCAGCGAGTGAGCCAGCAGCTCAGGGTGAGCTCGCTGGGCAGCCCCTCTGGGGCAGGCTGGAAAATCATTGAGCCGGGTTCACCATGAAGAAAAGACTCCACCCACGAAGCAGGGAGTCCTTAAAAACCAAGGCTCTGGCAGGCTCAGCCCATCCCACCCCTTTGCTCAGTGACCAGGAGCCCTTGGCACAGTGTAGGCAGTGGCTAGAGAGGGATAGCTGGGGAGAGGGCACCCCTGAACCAAGAAGGAAGGACCGCAAGAACGCTGCCGGCAAGCGGGTCTTCCAGTGTCTCTGTCTAACCAGGTCCTTGCTGTCGCCAGCCCTCGGGTCGTCGGGAATGAGCCTTGTCCTGTAAGGTGGTTGCAGGGCCATCACGGGAGGCCTTCTGTCCCTGGGACTCACCGTGTGGGAGGAAGTCCCCCCGGGGCGAGATCTACTCAAAATGTTAACTCAAATCATGGAGTCACGGTTACTGGCTGAAAGGGGGTTTCCTCTCCACTCGTGGACCCTTGATTTGTCACTGTCTTAACTGACACATCAGGGAAGAAACTCGGTGTTCCAGACGGGGCTGCTGTCCTTGGTAGAACTACGCGCCCAGCGCCTCCTCACCAGGGAAGGCTGGGACGCGGCAGGCCCGCACAGACTTCGGACTCGACCTGTTCCATGGCCCTTGCTGGAGGGGCCCGAACTGTGCCAGGACAGCCCTGTTTTGTGATCACACCATACACCCGTGAGCACGAGAGGCTGAGGCCCCGTGTGCAAGCTTTGGTGCCCTTACGAGGGGCAGGGCTCAGGGGTCAGCCTGCTGGAGCTCCCTGTGCAGAGGCAGAACTTGGCCTTCTGTCCTGCAGGTCACCATCCAGAGGCCTAGGTCCCTGCAGGGCGTCCAGACCAGATCTGTTATGCCCGGTCACTTTCAACTTTCAGGAAGGGAAATGATTTCCAGACAAGTGAGCAAAGTCGCCGAGTTGCCGTCAACAGCACAGCCTGCCTGAGGACCTGGCTCTCTGTCCCTGGACTCGGCTCTGGCCACTGAACAGCTTTGCAAGTGCCTCTCTGGCTTCAAGGGATGAAGGGCATCATGCAGGTTGACCAGAGCAAACACGTCTCTCTCCTTCTTGCAAAGACTGGGAGGAGCCCTGAGGATGGAGACACACAGGGGCCTGATGACCCCACCAGGATCCCACCTGCTGTGATTCCACCCAGGCTACGGTTAGACGTGAGCCCTTCACTCATGGCTTTCCCGGTGGCTCAGCTGGTAAAGAATCCGCCTGTAATGCAGGAGACCCTGGTTCAATTCCTGGGTCAGGAAGACCTGCTGCAGAAGGGAAAGGCTGCCCCCTCCAGCATTCTTGGGCCTCCCTGGCGGCTCAGCTGGTGAAGACTCCATCTACAGTGTGGGAGACCTGGGTTCAGTCCCTGGGTGGGGAGGATCCCCTGGAGAAGGGAAAGACTAACCACTCCAGCATTCTGGCCTGGAGAATTCCATGGGCTGTATAGTCCTTGGGGTCCCAGAGAGCTGGACATGACTGAGCGACTTTCCTTCACACTTAAGAAAGTGCACGTAGGAAAGTACACTCTGCATAGGACACAGAGTTCCCCTCTGCTTACGTGTTTGCCCTGACCCCAACATTTACAGTTTTCTCTTTATGGGAAAAACAAATTGAACTGTTTATATAGAATATTCCAGAAGGTTTACCATCATTTCTTTTTAAATATCAAATCTTCCTCTTCCCTCAAAAACCTAATAGGCCCCGTAACACTGAAAACCAAGCAAATCTAAACCTTGAAACCCCGTCTTCAACTACTGGGGTCTCCCCAGGCTCCCCTGAAGAAGAGGGAAGAGGGTGTCTATGTCGTGAACTTGGAAGTGCTAACCCAAGGGCAGCGGACCCTGGAGTGTCCCACCCACATCCCCTCTACCTCATCCCTTCAACCTCATCCCCTCAACACCCACCCCCTCAACCCCTACCCCCAACCGCAGCCCTTTACTTGGGACAGTCTGCACCTCCAGGGCCGGCTGATTCTGAGAGAATCCGCACAGGTCCACGGGTGAACCCTCCCCTCGTCCACCAAGCCGGACTCCAAACCCCACCTGCGTGCTCTGAGTCTCACACGTCAAGCCAACATTTCCCTGCATCACCTCAGACAGCTAGAGACTGCTGGAGCCCAGCACCCGCCGCGGCTCTGCATCAGCCGTGCTGTCCCCCTGCCCTGCCTGTGCGGGGAGACGGAGACGTGTACACTCGGGAGCACGCTGTTACACTGGCGAACCCTTTCACGAAAGTTGAGCAAGTAATCAGGCAAGTGAAATGCAGGTACATTATTCCAAAGTGTTACATTTTACTTTGTCAAAGTCAAGTGTATCGCATGGGTGGTATGGTGATAAGCATCGCTGCCTTCCGAAGTCAAGGGTACACGTTTTTTTAAATCATTTCATTGGCAAAAAGAAGTAAAATATATATAGGCCAAGAAATGCGAATGCTAAAGTGCTGGGACCAGCCTTGGAGCCAGGCCCACCACGGAAGCTCAGGCGCTCTGCATGCCTCATAAGCGGCCGTCACGCAGAGGCCTTTCTGGAAATAAAGTGGAAGACAAAGGGGAAAGTTTGGCCAAGGATTTATCTACTTCTGCCAGGGCTGCGGTCCCCGCAATCAGTCATGCCGTGGCAGACTGGTGCCGTGGATCGAAGAGCAGCCAAGACTATACACTTACACCATAAATTCAGTCAGGCAGAGGGTATTTTTTCCCTCTCTACAGACAAAGGAGACTGAGCCTCTCTACAACTGTGCGCTTATATACAAAGGTGGCCCTCGCCTTCTGCTTACCTGGGAGAAGAGAGGTCCCCACAGACAAGCCAGCCAGGCAGCGAGCACTGGCAGGAGGGCGGCGGGCTGGGGACATCCCAAGGAGGAGGAGTCCCTGGAGGACTCCGGGAGTCTGGCTGAAGGCAGCACCCACTGGGAGGCAGGATGTCAACGGAGATCGCACGTTAAAGGACAATCGAACCAGAAGGTGGGGTGCTCGAGGGGCAGTGAGAAAGAGCGGGGTCAGCCAACGTGTGAGCCAAGCCTGGGGTGGAAGGATGTTTCCCTGGGGGCGGCTCTGGGAATAGTGATTAGCAGCAGGAACTTTGCAGGGGTCGTGAGGTTTACATGGATGATGCGTAGACACTGGTTGTGCACTGCGCCTGGTTCACGACAGGGAACCGTTAAAAGGAAGAGGCTGAGATCTTCTCCGGCAGCCCAAGGCTTCCTCTGTGCAGAGTCCTCCTTCCCTTGAGTAGAGGAACCGGGACTGATGGGGAACAAGCAGATGCGCCAGCACCTTCCAAAGGCGGAGACACACTGCATCTGTGACCCTCCGATCAGAAATCGGAGCCACAGCATTCCCCCCTAGTATGAACATGAAAAAAAGGGGAGACGTTCCTCAGGCCTCAGCAGGTGACAGCTGTCCCCAATTCTGTGAGTCCAGCTCTGTCCCCAGCTCAGAGGACGCTGGGGCTTCCTCGGGCTCCTGCCCTGCCGCATCCCCAGGGGACCTGCTCCGTGCTCTCGGCACACCACGCCTCCCAGAGTGGCCCGGGGCCTGGTGCTGGCTGAGCACAGCTCCTCATGCTCTGGGTAGCCGGGCCCCCTGATCCGTGCTTGCCAGGGTGCGCCACATTGCTCCCACCACACAGTCAGCTATCAAGGGCTCCTCCCACCGTGAGGGGGCTCCTCCCAGCGTCTGAAGGCATCACAGACCTGTCTTCAGTGGACAGATTCCGCCTCCACACTCAGAAGACAAGGATGCTCACACGGACGACCCCTCTAAGAATGGGGCTAAGACTTCAAATGCATCACATTGGAGGGGACTTGGGGGCGCGGCCGGTCAGACCCCACCCCACGCCTGCCCTGGACACACTCCCCGCTCCGAACACCAGCACCCGCCGCCCTGTGGACAGCGGCGCACCCTCAGGCAGCGCACACCTCCAGGGACTGTCTGCACGCCGTGCCAGCACCCACAGCCTGGGCAAGGCCCTCTCCCCCACCTTCACCTCCAATGCTCCTCCAGGGATGGCAGCCTCCCCCCACAACCCTGGGCCCCTGCTCCTGCCGAGTGCATCCTCCAGCCTCACCAGACCCCCGTGCCCCTGACCCCAGGGCCCCCAGTCTGCCGGCCCCACCCCTGCCCTCTCCGTAGCCCCATGAAAGCAGGGTGCCCTGTGGGGAAGGTGGTTGTTTCGTCAGGAAAGTGGGGCGAAGCGGCCCCGACTCTCGGATGCCCACCTGAGTTAAGGTCCACAGCGTGCTCGGCATGGGAGTCAGAGCTGGCTGGTTCTTCCTTCACACTGCAGGTCCACACGTGAGCCACTGTCATGCTGGGGGATCCAGGTCAATTTTGAAAAAAATAGAGAAAAAATGGATTTGCTTAATGAACGATTCTCTAGATTCACCCAAGCAGACATGCACAGTCCCTGAATATATCCAATAGACACACACTGCTTGCCAGAAGTTTGAGAAAGGCTCCATTTGTTGAAAATCACCCATCACAAAGGGGCTCAGCCCCTTATGAACTTCGTGTACTCTTATCACTGTGGTTATGAAGCAAGTGTGCTGGTGCCTGAGGCATCGGAAGACAGCTTTACCCAAGAAGATGCCGTCTGAACATTCACAAGGATGCCCTTCAGATGGTTCTTAAATTTTATTTTTTTGGTAAATTTGGAGCATTCGGTATGCTTGACATTTTGGCAGATGTATTTTTCCACACCCTCTTTGTCTTGCTCGGAACTCGGGTCCCCTTGCTGACTTGCTTGGTGACCAGCACTGCTGTCCTTCCCTGACCTCGCCCATCACCTTCTCTGGCCCCATCCCTGGCCCTCGGGGCTCCTCTGCACTGCCCCCTTGGCCCTGGCCCTTCCTCTCCTGCCCGTTTAGACCTTCCCGCCCGTCTCCCCATCGCTGGGAGAGGCCAGAGGCCACCGTGGGTCGCCTGCCCACCTGCCGCGCCCACCCCACCCCTGTCCTCCGGGCAGCCACGTGCACCCCTTCCACAGCGAGACTGCACTCTCTCCAAGGGGGACTTCTTACACGGTCTGTGTGAGTGTCTGAGCTTTGCGGGGCTTGAAAGAAAGAACGGCGGGTTAGTGGGTGTGAGCCTGCGTGGACTCACTGTTATGCACACATGGTGATTTCTCCCTTCAGAGCTAAGAGCAGAAGTCAAGGTCAGGCCAGGAAGCCATCGGCGTGCTTTGGCTTCACTGACTCTGACACGATGCTCAGGTCTTGGTCCTAAGGGGTCAGACCCGCGGGATCGAGTTGAGGCCGTGATCTCAGACCCTAGGTCCCCAGCCTCGCCTGAGGAAGAAGCAAGGAAACGGAGCCCTCAGGCCCCACCGACACACACACACACACACACACACACACACACAGCCCTTCCCTCTGTCAGCACCGGAACAGAAGCGCCGGGGAGCCCGAGTAACGACAGGACAGCCCGGGTCCCGGGGCTGAGCCGGGGGACCCATCCCTGTGTCCCCCACGTTCCAGTAAAAGTGCGCTTCTAACCCCTTTGGAAAGAGCCTCCCCGGGAGCTGCACAGGGCACCCAGGCTCACTGTAGTCCTCTGCCAGTCCCGGGCTGGTGCCCCACCCACGGCCCCCGCCTGCTGACCCAGCCCTGTTATCACACCCAGGAGTCCTCGTCCTCAGCCGCAGCCCTGCCTCTCCGCCTCTACTGGCTGACACACACACACATGCACGCGCGCACACACACACACTCACATACACTCACACTCACACACACTTGCACTCACACACACATGCTTTCTCACACTCACTCACACACATACACACACACACTTTCACTCACCCTCTCTCACACACACTCACACATATTCACAACACACTCTCACACACACACACACTCTCACAAATATACTCATACACTCACATTCACATACACACACTCTCACATGCTCCCACATTCACTTGCTCACACACTCTCACACACACTTATACTCCCACACACTCTTACACTCCCACACACACACACTCACACTCACACACACTTTCACACACACACTCGCACTCACACACATGCTTTCTCACACATACACATACACACACTCACTTGCACTCACCCTCACTCACACACACTCACACACACACTTGCACTCACACTCACACACACACTCACTCTCAAATACATTCACACTCTCACTCCCACACACACTCACACACACTCACACACACGCTTTCACATACACACTTGCACTCACGCACATGCTTTCTCACACTCACACACATACACACTCTCACACACACACACCCTCACTCACACGTACACACACACATTCACACACACTCACACTTGCACTCACACTCACACACTCACACTCACTCTCACAAATACACTCACTCTCACACACTCATAGTCCCACACTCTCACACTCCCACACACACTCATACACACTCACACACCCACACTCACACACTCACATACACACTCTCACACTCATGCACGCGCACGCATGCACATGCACACGCACACACACCCCGGAATGAGAGCATAACTCAGCAGGTTACCAGAGGGCACTGGGGTCCTGCCTGCTCGGAGAGGTTTCCATGGAAGAGAAATCAGATCTCATTCGCTGAAGACAGAGATTTTTAACAAGCTGGACTGCTGCCTTCAGAGGCAGCATCTGTTGCCCGAGGTTCTAGGAATGGTCAGAATAGGGCACCCATGACAGCTGGCCTGGCAGAGTGCTGGGCCCCAGGTCACCACATCGTTTATGGAGCAAGGCCGTGTCTACACAGGCCCTCCTCCCTGCAGGCACAGGCTCCACGTCTCTCCTCTCAGAGCAGCTGGGTAAGTACTGATCTGCAAACCTCATCAAAGTGAACCCAGGACCAGACCCCAGTGGAATACTCAGAGGAGACGAAACCGATACACAGTCCTGGTGCAGACCTCAGTAATCGAGATTGACCTCCTACAGAGACAGCCAGCAACTTGGGGGAAAATCCTCTGGCCCGGAGGAGCCAGGTGCCCCCCGACACCATCCCTCCAGCTCCCCACGAGCTCCCACAGGCTGGAGCCACAGGGCGGAGCTTGGGACATTTTCCAGCTAGAGAAGCAAACTGATGGCTCTTCTCCACCGACATCTATGTGCCGTCACACAGGTGATTCTATCTGAATCACCCAGGACGAGCCTTTCTACCTTCCTGCCCAGCCCCGGCAGGAAGGGCCCTGTGACAGTGGTGCGAGCTCCCACGCGAGCATCCTGGCCCGTCTGCCTTCACCCAGATGGCCACATGCAGGCGAGAAGTGGACCAGGGTCTGGGTTTCTGCCTGTATCCAGGGAGGGACGTGGAGAGTCATCGTGGCCACACGTTAGAGAGGACATGTGGAAGTCGTATAGAAAATGGGATCCAAGCCCAGACCTGGATTTGGGGGTGTCCACCAGGCCCACAGGCCCACCCACTGGTCGTGCCCCAGGCCCCAGCGAATGAAGGGGCTAACATACTTTGGGAGGTGCAATGCCCTCCTGGGGTCCCTGGTCCATGGGAGAAGTGTGATCCTGAGGAAAGCCAAGTAGAAGCCTCTTAAGTTTCCTCATCCCCTGGACAAGGCAGGACATTCAAATCCGGACCTTCTCATGGAGAACGGTTAGACATTATCATCACCCACAAGCATCTGAGGAATCACAGGGCTCATCTGAGGAACGGGCAGGTTGGCCCCAGTCAAGGGAGGGTGGCGTCCTTGGAGGAGAGATGACAAGATGTGGAGGTGGGAGTTCCGGGGGGTCGGGGCACCCTGGGCTCAGCACAGCCCCCAAGCCACTGTCCGGTCAGAGAGGCCCTCTGGGAGTCTGGGGGCTCAGGGACCCTCCCCTCCTCTTTTCGTCTGAGGGCCTGGCAACTTCCTTCTCTGGTAGTCTACAGACATCATTGTTGCAGCCACATATTCTATGATGAACATGGATTAAAAATAAAAATAACACAGTTGCTCTTAAAAACGAGCTCATGTGTTCGAGGCGCACTGTGTGGCGTTCACGTCTCCTCACCTCCATTGGGCTTTGGCTTTCTCATCGGAACCTCCTTTGAAGGAAACAGCAGAGCATTTTGATTTAAGACCGGCATTTAGATGCCTGTAGACAGTTTTCCTAAACACCCCTAAGACCCCCTCAAGGGGGCTCCTAACAGGAACTTCCGAGTCGGGTTTTGTGGAAAGGTGGGCGCGCCACCGCCACCGCGCGCCTGCGTCCCGTCACCTGCTCTGAGCATGCAGCGGCCGAGCCTCGGGCTCTCTGCGTCTCCGTCTACGTCTCCACATCTACGTCTCTACGTCTCCGTCTCTCTACGTCACCATCTCTCTCTACGTCTCCATCTACCTCCGTCTCCGTCTCTCTATGTCTCTGTTTGTCTGTCTGTCTCTCTGTGTGTCTCTGTTGCTCAGTGTCTCAGTCCCCCTCCGCCTTTCTCTCCAACCCATTAGGTGTTTCCTAATAAGAATTTTGTGATTACATTGGACCATCCTGAATAATCCAGGATAATCTCGTTATAAGTTGTCTTTTGTGGGGAAGGGAGGAGAATCTGATGCTTTTATTGAGGTAATTATGCAACAATGTTTTCCTTTTTTCCTTGTTAATATAAACTGTCTACTTCTCAAGTCAGTGTCAGTAATTTTGATTTTGAAATTTATCTATTTCCTTGGGAACTTTATATCTTTCAACACATTATGAGTCGTATTTTTCAGCTTTATGAGACACAGTTAACATATGACACTGTGTGAGGTGCACAGCGTGATGATGCAGGCTGTGAAATGACTGGGCTTCCCCAGTGGCTCAGCGGAAAAGAACCCGCCAGCAGTGCAGGAGACCCAGGAGGCGCGGGCTCAGTCCCTGGGTCCAGAAGATCGCCTGGAGGAGGGCATGGGGACCCGCTCCAGTGTGCTCGTCTGGAGAACCCCGTGGACAGAGGAGCCTGGTGGGCAGTCAGACACGGCTGAAGGGGCTTAGCACGCACACGTGAAGTAATGGCCACACTGAGGCTGGGGACACACCCAGCGCCACCGTGGTCACTCTGTGCAAGGTTTAAGTCTTGCTGCCGCAGGCCTGTGGACCACAGTCGCCGCACATCCGCTAGGTCCCCAGAGCTTCCTCCTCTCAGAGCTGGGAGCTGGCTCCCTCGGCCCCACCCCTGCGCCGCTCCACAGCCCTGGCACCGCCACCCTGCTCTCCGCCCCTGCAGGCGGGGCTTTCTGGGATTCCACACACGCAGCCCCTCACAGTGTTTGTCTTTCCGTCTGTCTGCCTGACTTCTCTCAGCATAACGACCTCAAGACCCGCTCACGTGGAACAAATGGCAGGATTTTCTTCAGCCCGGTGACTGAGCAGCGTCTTCTGTCCTTCCCCTTGCCCAGCCTCTGGAGTGCCTGGTCCCTCGGCGCCTGGCCCCCCTCATCCCCAGGGCAGTGAGTCCTCACCGGCATCCCTGAGCTCTGCCTCCCAGCTCCGCCTCCCACTTGTAAGGGTCCTTGTCACCACCCTGGGCACTGGGAGGAGCCGAGCCAGCGTCCCACCTGCTGGGCAGCCTAACGCCATTTGCTGTTCCTCGGTCGCTCAGTCGTGCCCGACTCTGTGACCCCATGGACTCAGCACGCCAGGCTTCCCTGCTCCTCACCATCTCCCGGAGTTTACTCGGACTGGTGTCCACTGAGTCGGTGATTATCCAACCATCCCATCCTCTGTCGTCCCCTTCTCCTCCCGCCCTCACTCTTTCCCGGCTTCAGGGTCTTTTCCAGTCAGTCAGCTCTTCACAGCAGAAGTACTTGGGCTTCAGCTTCAGCATCAGTCCTTCCAGTGCTGATCTCATCCAGGGTTGCCTGGTTTGATCTCCTAGCAGTCCAAGAGACTCTCAAGAGTGCTCCAGCACGACAACTGGAACGCATCGGCTCTTCAGTCCGTCTGCATCTTCCATCCCCTTTGCTGCAAAGCCTGACCCGTCCCGCCCCCAGTGTGCCCCTAAAGATGCGCACTCCCGGACACGGATGCGTCCTCTTCCTGCGACAGCGAGCTCGGAGCCACTTCACGTTGGAAGGATGCCAGAGAGGAATGTGACCCTGCAGACCTCTGTGCTCGGGCTGGAGCTGGTGGTAGCACACAGAAAACCACGCCCCGGAGGGAGAAGCACCGTCTTCCCGAGGACACGCCGGGCCGTCACCTCGCCGCCTGTGTGCAGCACCGCGTCGTAAACCACGAGGAGGGGGAGGCAGCCGTGCGGCACCCGGACAGGGCTGGTGTCCACCCTCACATGCCCGCTGCCACCCTGTAGCTGGCCTGCCAGGTCCCGCCCCCAAGTGTGCCCCTAAAGATGCGTACTCTCCACACCGCCTCGCCCCCACCAGGGGCCCCCAGCACCTGCCCTCATCAGTAGGTGTTCTTAATTTTCCCACCATTGACTTTAATGAGTTTCTCCATGAATGTAGACGTTCACAGCCTCTGATCTGAGATTTTTCTCCTAATGAAATTGTCCTTGACCACGGGATGAATGGGGCTTCCCAGGTGCCATTAGTGGTAAGGAACCTGCCTGCCAGCATAGAAGACATGAGTCGTGGGTTCGATCCCTGGGTCGGGAAGAGTCCCTGGAGGAGAGCGCAGCAACCCACCGCAGCGTTCTTGCCAGGAGAATCCCATGGACAGGGGAGCCTGGCGGGCTGCAGTTCATAGGGGCGCAAAGAGTCAGACACGCCTCACCATGCACACGGGGCTGATGAGGACTCCGCTCAGGAGATGGGCTTTCCCCACCGGCGTGGGTCTGCCTCTCCCCCTTTGCAGACAGTCTGTGTGATGAAGGGGCAGTTGCCACAGAGCAGAGGGCATTTCTTGTCCCTGTCACACAAAATGGAAAAGTTGGAGAGCACCACGAGGAAGTTTCTAAGAGTTTTATGAATTATTTCCAGGAGGAGTCATGAGCATCTTTCACTGCCATCAGTTCGGGCTCGGTGGAGCGGTGAGCGGGCCGAGAGCACCCTGGTTTTATGATTAAAGGGCCAGGTTCGGTGGCCCCAGCACATGGACTTGGGTGCAGAGCCAACCATGTCCTCGGGCCTGAATGAATCCAGTTAGGAAACAGGAGAGTGGAACGCAAGGAGAACAAGGGGCCCAAGATGGACTGTCTCCAGAACCGAGGCTGGGGCAGAGCTGCTGCCCTCAGAACGCCAGTAGGTGCAGCCCACACACCTGAGATGTGCGTTCGAGCGGCCAGCCTCGGAGGCAGAACCTCCACTGTCCTGTGTCCCCACTGGGCCTGGCTCATACAGGACCGCCCACCAGCCCTCCCTGGACCCGGGGAGCTCCGTGAACCTGGGCACCCACCCTCCACCTGCGAAGCCATGTCCCACGGAACTCACCACGGGCCGTCCTAACATGAAATGGGTGGGTGTAAGGTGCAAGGGACACTGTCCCCGCCTCCGGGGACACCGAGGACAGTAAACGCCCATCCTTTCTCAGCGGACATTCTTCTGTCTGTACTTTGTCACTCCTGCTCCAAGCAGGGCGCAGGCACGCCTGCTGAACGTGGTGAGCTCGGCACCAGCAGACTGTCTTGCCAATCACGGCATGACCCACTGCACGGCTAGACTCTGCGTCACTCCGGCAGCCCTGTGAACACACATGCAGACCCTTCTCGTCTTCCTGCCATTACAGGTACCTCCATGCGCAGAAAACCCTGCTTTCCATCCTTGGGGTGAATCCTGACCTGGGGGTCATGCACTCTGGACTGCAATCATCCCCCCAGGAGGGTCCCAGCACATGGAGTCCATATCCTCCTCAACCCCGGGCAGTAATGCCCACCTTCTCTGCCATCTGACTGTGAACGCTAACACACGGTCAGCCTGGTCCACAGGGACCCCTCAGGACTCTAACCTGTCTCCCTCTCTCCCTGAAGGAGCCTCCTTTCTCCCCTCCTTCCCAGATTCATCCCCTGCTCCCCTGGAAGCCGCCACCTTCCTGGAGGTGAAGGAGGGCAGGCCAGCGCCAAGGGCAACCCTCTCCCCCTCCTGCTGGCCATGGTGCCAGGGGGAAGCATCCATCACGGGGCATCTCTGTCCCCGATCTCCTACCAGTGTCCCCTCCTGAGTCTGGGCCAGCCTGCTGGTGTGTTTGACCAACAGAATGCTGGGGAAACAGAGCTTGGGGACTTCTGTCCAGGGTAAGTTTCCAAGAGGCTCTGAGGCCTCCACCCTCCCTCCTAGGACCACAGTTCTGGGGTGAAAGGACAGCACTAACTACCAGAGGTGGGAGCAGAGCCTTCTCGGACCAGCTGCTGCGGTGGAGCTGCTGGGTGCTTACAGCTGCAAAGTGACCTCGAGCAAGGTCAGCTGAAGAACTGCCCAGCTGAGCCCTGCCCAAGTCACTGGCCACAGAGTTCCCAGAAGATAAAACGGTGGTTGTTTTAACCGTGTGAAATCCGTGTTGGGCTGAGGAGTCACACAACAGGAGTGGATACGGAGGACACATGCAGACAAGAACACGGGTATGCACTGTGCATGTCTGTGCGTGCGCAAGAATGGACATGCATGGGCGCAGACACGTCCAGTGTGCATACGCACAGGCGCGCACACCCTGGGTATTCATGTACCTGTATGGGCACAGACACGTCCAGTGTGCATACGCACAGGAGCACAAACACTGGGTGTTCATGCACCTGTATGGACACAGACACATCCAGTGTGCACACGCACAGGTGCACACACACACCCTGGGTGTTCATGTACCTCTATGGGCACAGACACATCCAGTGTGCACACACACAGGTGTGCACACACTTGGTGTTCAGGTACCTGTATGGGCACAGACATGTCCAGTGTGCATACGCACAGGAGCACACACACACCCTGGGTGTTCATGTACCTGTATGGGCGCAGACACGTCCAGTGTGCATACGCACAGGTGCACACACACACCCTGGGTGTTCATGTACCTGTTGTTCATGTACCTGTATGGGCGCAGACACGTCCAGTGTGCATACGCACAGGTGCACACACACACCCTGGGTGTTCATGTACCTGTATGGGCACAGACACGTCCAGTGTGCATACGCACAGGTGCACACACACACCCTGGGTGTTCATGTACCTGTATGGGCACAGACACGTCCAGTGTGCATACGCACAGGTGGACACACACTGGGTGTTCATGCACCTGTATGGGCACAGACACGTCCAGTGTGCACACGCACAGGCACGCACACCCTGGGTGTTCATGTACCTGTATGGGCACAGGCACGTCCAGTGTGCACACGCACAGGCGCGCACACCCTGGGTGTTCATGCACCTGTATGGGCACAGACACGTCTGCACGTGGCCAGGAATGTGCACGCACAGGTATAGAATGCGCTTGTGCAAACACACCCAGGTCTGTATAAGAACAGGGATCAACGTGAGCCCACTAAGAGGACCTCCGTGTCTTAGAAAGTGGCCTGTTTCTGTCCCCAGTTTCTAGGGAAACAACGGACTTGCAGGGGGTGGGACTTGAGGAAGGAAAACCACAAGGCACAAAGCGGACCCTCAGATGGGGCGGGCACCCACTTGTCACTTTGCCCAGGGCCCTGATAGGGGCGGCCCCCAGCCCCATGACCAGCTTGTGCCGTGGAATTCAAGCCTCTCCCACTGATGGCCCCGTCACCCCACCTGCTGTCCAGAAGACCACAAAGCAGGCCAAGGCCCAGGGGCCCCCTTGCCCGGACGTTTGGCGGGGAGGACTCCACGTGCTTCAGGCTGCTGCGAGGTGCCCTTGGTGGCCAGCAGCTCTGGAACAAACTCTTGTGTTAGGCCTCAATACCAGGACAAAGCCAGTAAGACCAGCAGACACGGGGCACCTCTGGGGTCAGCCAGACAGCGTACCTCCTTCCCCAGAGACGGGGCAAAAGCAGAGCCCAGGGGGGCAGCTGAACCTGAATGGGACCCAGGTCTACACGGGGACACAGCTGGTGGGGAGGTGGGACAGCCCCAGGCTTCTTCCCTGGAGGAGTGGCTGAGGGGGTCACAGAGTGGGTGGGGGTCTGTCCACGGGAGAGGCGCAGGGTGGGGGCAGACGACAACACCTGGGGGTCTGGGGGTGCAGGAGAGTCAGCAGAAAGCCAGAGACAGAAGACCAGAGCTGGGGCCTGCAAACCAGCCCTGGGCCCAAGGGGGTCCCCCAGCTGTGGACCTGGAGCCCCGCTGGCAGCACCCCAGCCTCCGTTTGCTCTCTGGAGCTGTCTGCACGTCTCGGGCCTCCCAAGCAGGGAAGATGAGCACGAGGGGCTGCATGTAGCCATGGGCGTGAGGAACCAGGGCCTCCACATCACTGCCCGAAAAGCAAGTGGACGAGAAAACAAAGGCATCTTCCTTTGGTTCCCATGGGCACCCGGCGGGCTCATCATCCCGCACAGCCGCTCTGACATCAGGGTGGCCGATGCCTCCTGGGGGCCGTGGGGAAGCGCCTCAGAGTCGGGGTTGCCCCCCAACCCCCAAGTAGAGCGGCACGTGTGGCGGGCACCCGCCCTGTGACAAGCCCTGTATCAGAGAGTGACGCCTCCAATTAACACAGCAGTCTCCCTCCTGCAGCTGGACTGCTTTGGGGGCCGAACATTAGTGGGAACGAGGCCTGGGCCTGGGCCTGGCCTGGACTGTAGAGACCACAGACACGCCCTGGAGACTGGCCGTCACTGCTCACCGGGGCCACTCACCGCCGAGGGGCACGGGCACGCAACTGTCAGGCTGGAAGCGGCGCCCCACCCCACGGCCTCGCCGCCCATTCCAGAGGCTCAGGCTTCTCCTGAGCGTGGTACTCCGGAAAGCTCCCTCAGGCCCAGCACCGCCCCCGGGGGCCTGGGCTCCAAAGCCTCCTTCTCACACAGGTCAAGGTGCTGCGGGCTGCCTGGGTGCAACCTGAGCTCAGAGAGGCCACTCAGCTCAGGGCCCTCCTCGCCCTCCCGCAGGAATCCTCTCGTAGCCACACACACCTCCACCCAGGTGACGGGTCCACCCCACTCAAGGCACAATCTGCAACGGAGCAGCCACCAGCTCAGAGCAGGAGTGTGCACACGCTCCACACACACGCACCACGGCACACACACACGAAGCACACGCAGACCAGCCACAGACCTACACACGCACCACAGTACACGCTCACCACACACAGAGCAGCCACAGACTTACACACGCACCACAGTACACGCAAACCACACACAGACCAGCCACAGACTTACACACACACCACAGTACATGCACACAAACCACACACAGACCAGCCACAGACTGACACACGCACCACAGTACACGCACACGAACCACACAGAGCAGCCACAGACTTACACACACACCACAG
>SJYQ01006817.1:314481-331830 GCA_006410935.1 Redunca redunca | reverse complement strand
TGCCCCTCCCACGGCCTATGCACGCAGCCTTGACCAGGACACAGTCCCTCCCCGAGGAGCTAGCAGGTCAGGCGCCCTGACCTCAGCCTTCCCTTCCCCAGGGCACCAAGGAAGGCCTTTAGTCACCCTAAGGAACCCGGGAAGACACCCCGCAGGAGGCGACCTTGAGCAAATCCTGTGTTCATCGTTCCGTTACGTCTGACTCTTTGCGACCCCATGGACTGTAGCTCACCAGGCTCCTCTGTCCGTGGGATTTTCCGGGCCAGAATACTGGAGTGGGAATGGATCCCTTTGCCCAGGGGATCTTCCCAACCCAGGGATCAAACACGAGTATCCCACATTCCAGGCAGATTCTTCTACTGTCTGAGCCACCAGGGAAGCCAGGCAGAAGGAAGGCTTAAAGGACCTTTCCCTTCCAATGTCCCCCTACACGCACACTTCCCACCCCCTAGGCACACTCCTGGGCCCTCCAGGGACCCTGCCCACTGCCTTCACGCGATGTTTCCTCAGCCAGGAGAGGCTGCTTGCCCTCCAGTGCCCATCAGATGGGACAGGTCATGGGGCAACACTTATTTTCACTTCAAGACTCTGTATTGGAATGTAATGTCCGTTTATCACAAGTGAGCAGCTCAGAGAATCCTCACAAAGCAAAGGCTCCCATGTAACCAGCACCCAGGTTAAGAGAAGGACGCACCACCACCCACCCTTGTCTCCAAGCCTTCCTCCAGCCACCACCCGCCCCTCCAAGATAACCAGCATCCTCATATCCAACATCAGAGTTGGGCTCGTTTTGGTTTCTTTTGGGGTCACAAAGATTCGGACACAACTGTGCGACTGAACTGAACTGAACTGAAACAACTTTACTGAGATAATTAACATACTACAAAATTCACTTTTAAGTGTACCGTTCAGGGGAGTTAAATATGCTGACAGTTACACAGTAATCAAGACTGTCTAACTGTAGAACAGTTTATCACCCCAGAAAGAAACTTCACACCCTTGTCAGTCAGGCCCATTCCATTCTCACCGAGCCCCCTTCCCCTCTGGATTTGCCTGTTCAGGACATTTCCTATAGACAGCACACTTTTCTCCTACTCCTGATTTTAAAGGTAAGTTACTGACTCTTTCGCCATTAGGAATGATACGTTCGCTGTAGGCTTTTCAGAAATGGCCTTTATCAGTTGAGACCTTCTTTTCCACTTATAATTTGTTGAATACTTTCATTATTAAAGGGTATGGCATTTTGCCAAATGACTTCACTGCATCTGCTGAGATAATCATATGGTCTTTGCCCTCTACTGTAAAACGCCCTGCGTCACATCGACTGATTTTCAGATGATAAGCAAGCCTTACACTTCTGAGATAAACCTTACTTGGTCATGGAGCACAACGCTGTTTATATGTTTCTATATTCCACTTGCTACTGTGCTGCCGATGGGCTTTGGAATACAGGTCTTTAGTTTTCTCTGTATTTACTTTTCAGTTCAGCTCCGTCGCTCAGTCCTGTCCGACTCTTTGCAACCCCATGGGCTGCACGACAGGCCTCCCTGCCCATCACCAGCTCCTGGAGCTTGCTCAGATTCTTGTCCATCGGGTTGGTGATGCCATCCAGATATCTCATCCACTGTCATCCCCGTCTCCTCCCACCTTCCATCTTTCCCAGCATCAGGGTCTTTTCAAATGAGTCGGTTCTTCGCATCAGGTGGCCAAAGTATTGGAGTTTCAGCTTAAGCATCAGTCCTTCCAATGAATATTCAGGACTGACTTCCTTTAGAATGGACTGCTTGGATCTCCTTGCAGTCTAAGGGACTCTCAAGAGTCTTCTCCAACACCACAGTTTAAAAGTATCAGTTCTTCAGCACTCAGCTTTCTTCACAGTCCAACTCTCACATCCATACATGACCACTGGAAAAACCATAGCCTTTGTTGGCAAAGTAATGTCTCTGCTTTTTATTTACTTTTTACTTACATTTAGTTTTCTTTTATTGAAGAGTCCTTGTCTAGTTTCAGGGTTTTGGTAATACTAGCCTCAGAATGAGCCGGGATGAGTTTCCTCAACTGTATTTTTGGAGGGGTTTGTAGAGAATTTGTATTAATACCTCTTTAAATATTTTGTAGAATTTTTCAGTAAGTACAGCTTTTCATTTGGGGAAGTATTTTTACTACCCAACCAATATCTGTACTTGTTCTATTAATAGATCTTTGTTATAGGTCTTTTTCATCTTCTATTTCTTCTTGAGTCAGTTTTGGTAATTTGTGTCTTCCTAGGAATTTGTCCGTTTCATTCCATTTGTGTGATTAACTGGCACACAAGTGTTTGTAATATTCTCTTATAATTCTTTTTTTTTCCTGCAACATTAAGAGTAATGTCTTTCCATCATCCCTGAGTTCGCACTTTGAGTCTTCTTTCTCTTTTTTCTTTGGTTAGTCTCACTAAAGGTTTGTTAACTCTGTTTATTTTTTCAAAGAACTGATCCTTGGTTTTGTTGATGGTCTCTGTTCTACATTTTATTATTTCCACTGTAATCATTAATCAAATCCCTCCTCCTTTCTGCCTCCACTGGCTGTAGTTGCCTCTCCTGATTGCACCTTCTTAAGGTGGAAGCTTAGGCTGGTTTTTGAAATCTGTCTTTTTTGCTGATATACGTGTTTACAGCTATAAACTAACCTCTTTAAGAACTGTTTAGCTGCATCCAATAAGTTTTTGTATGTTTTGTTTTCATTTTCATTCATCTCAAAGCATTTTCTAATTTTCCTCTGATCTCTTCTTTGACCCAGGGGTTATTTAAGAATGTTTTGTTTAATTTGAATGTATTTGTGAATTTCCCAAATTTCATTGTCTTACTGATTTCCAGTTTTATTCCATTATGATCAGAGAAATTTTTTGTGTGATTTCAATCTTTCAAATGTTATTGAGGTTCTGTGGCCTAACGTATGGTCTATTCTGGAAAATATTCCATGTGCTCTTGAGAAGATGTTGCTGGTCGGGGCAGCGGGGAGTGTCCTGTAGACAACTGTGAGAACTCGTTTATTTATAGAATTGCTTATATCTTCTTTGTCCTTATTTATCTTCTGTCTGGTTTTATATCCAATATTGAAAGTTGGGGTATTCAAGTCTCCGATTATTATTGTTGAATTATCCATTTCTCTCTTTGATTATAGATCCAGGATGATCTCATCTCAAAATCCTTAATTACATCTGCAAAGATCTGAAGAGGTCACATTCACAGGTACCAGGTGCTTTTGTGGGGGGTCCACCATTCCACCTACCCCCGGAGGGCCCTGAGCTAAACGCACGAACAAGAAGGATCTTGCCAGTCACAGAGCCGTGAGAGGTCGTGGCAGCCCCGCTCCTGGCCCTCCAGTGCCTCTCTTGGCTCCACCCACCAGAGTCTTGGGAACAGGCAGCCCAGAGCCCTCTCTCCCATGTCCTGCATGTGGGCCCTCACTCTCACCTACAGAGAGGCGTGGCCTCAGGGTGGTCCCCTCAATAGTCCCACCCCAGGTGAGGCCTGTGCCCCTCCACCTCCACCATCCGCTGTGGGTGGAGGCAGAGGCAAGGTCCCTTTGTGAAGGGATGCATCAGGCCTTGACAGATGCTTCTCTGAGCACCTGGGGGTCAGCTCCGAGGGCACTTCAGGGTAAAAGCCTCTTAGAAAATGTCTCCTCCTCTTCCTGGTCTCACTTTCCAAAGGCTTTAGCTATCATGACTCCAAGCAGAAGAGTCATCAAAGACGGGGGGCTCGCTCCTGGGCCCCTCTCCTCCCAGTATGATGGAAATCGCATCTTCCCAGGAGCCCAGTCTGCAGGTGGGCTCCTCGGCTCCGGCAGGTGTGGTTGTCCCCCCACTGCCCTAAGCCTTCCTGCCCACCCGCCTTTGCTCCCGAAGACAGCTGTGGGAAACAGCCAAATTTGATTTCCTCTCCTACTGGCCGTTTTTATTCCAGTTTCCATGGAAACAACTATTTCAATGTGAGCAAGGAAGGAGGAGCAAGATTCTTTAAAAAGATGATAGTTGAAAAACTTTCATGGGCCTGTGTTTCCTGCAGTGGGGGTTTCCATGGAAACTCAAGCCAAAGACAGACTGAAATGAGAAGGCGCTGGGTGTCCCCCAACCATGCTAACTGCTCCCAGGGAGCAGGCAGCCTCCACCCCAGCCCCACTCCCAAAAGGGATGCCCGCCACTCCCTCGCACGGGTGCAGGGGCATCCCCCCAGGTCGCTGATGGGGCCACATTCCCCCAAGGCTCACAGGGGATGGACGTGCTCCAAGGGAGGGAGGGAGGCAGGGCGGGGCTGCTGCTGCCCGTGCTGAAAGGGAAGCCGGGGCACCGTGGCCGTGTGCCCAGGACTGCGGGGCCTGCGCCCACGCTGCATGCAGCAGGGAGGGGAGGAGCTCTGTGGGGTGGGAGCACTCCCCCTGGTCTGCATCTCACACATGGACACGTGAACGCCACATACACGCAGGATCGCACACACCCCGGCTCCCACCTGCTTGCAGGCTGGCCCACTGGGGGTCCACTTCCCCTTCTCTGGCAGTCAGAGGTGCTCCTGGGGCCCGGAGGGCTCTGGCCGAGGGACAGCTAGAGCCAGGCCACACCCATGTCACAGTCTCACTTTAAGATGGATGCCTGCGGCCTGATGGCAGGGGTTCCCCGTGGGGAGCGGTCACCGCTGGGTGCCCCACGCCCCCTCAGCACCCTGCCGCAAGATCCCACGGAGTGAACGCAGCCTGGGCCCAACAGCCCTGCGTCGGCCTAAAAGCAAAACATTCAAGCTACCCACCACGATGCTTCTTGTCTCTGCTCCCATTAAACGAAAGACCCACGAAGTCTTTCTCCTTCTAACAGGTGCCCCATCAGTAAAGCAGCTCCTTGACCTCAAAGCAGCCGAGTGAGTAGTTCGGCTCATCTCCGTCTCCCACCTTGACGGCCACGTTTGGAGGCACCGCTGCAATCAGGAGGCGGTGATTCCGGGGCCACTCTCCAGGGGCCCCTCTCAGACCCTCAGAGTCCACAGGCCTCCTGCTGCGTCCCCTCAGGACAGAAGAGGACACAGGGGTCTGCGCCTGTCCTGCCCACCGTGGGGGAGCCACGCTGCAGACACCGGGCTTGCAGCAGGCCCTCCGGACACGCAGAGCACCAGCGCTTTTCCTACAGAAAACGTGCCCCGGACGCCCCCTCTTTTGTTAACGTTTGAAGCAGACGTCGTGCTTGCCTCATCAAGCAACATATCAGAGGCTTCACCTTGAGAGTTCCAGGAAGTTGCATTTCCAGGGCTGCCGGGGGACGTCTGCTTCCTGTCACTGAGAATCTTGGGCTGGCGGCAGCTGTTTGACAGACACACTGAGGCCACTGCTGCTGAGCCTGGAGAGGGTCCCCACGTTCTGTGCGGAGACGTCCCCTGGCTCCACTCAGCTCCTGAGAGCAGGGAGACCACAGGCTTCCTCGTTCCCAGACATGAAGCGTTCATGGGAACCCAGAAAAAGCCTTCACAATTATCTTAAAGGGCAGACACATGTCACCAGGCAGAGAAATGTCTGACTAGCTGCAGCAAAAGAAGACGCTCAACCAGACGGCACGGGACGCTCAGCACCACCCTGTGCCCACATGCCTGGCCCAGGTGCTGGGGGAGCAGGTGCTTCCTGAGGGCACAGAGGCAGAAGAGGGGGCCCCGTGCCCGCGGCCGGTGGGGACGGGGACGGGGACGGGGAGAAGGGGGGAACGAGGAGGGNAGGGGAGGGATGGGGGCGGGGGGAGGGAGGCAGAACAGCTCACATGGTCACTCTGCAGCAGGATGGTGGCCAAAGTCCAGGTCTGAAGAGGCCAAAGGGAAGGTGACTCAGACCAGAGGTCTGAAAAGAAACCCTGGAAGAGGGGCCAGCGAAGGTGAGGGTGAGCAACGGCCGACTAAGCCCGTGAGAAGTGGTGGCGCTGCGGGCAGGCCACAGCCTGGACACAGCCTCCCGGGACCGCCAAGGCGTCCTCATAGGACCTCAGTGTACAGGGTGATCCTCTGCGTGAGGACACCCCCGGACCCTGCTCTGACGTCACTCCAGGTGCCGTCCTCCCTGGAGGACAGGGAGCCATGCAGCTGGGCTTTGGGGGCCCCTGAACCCACGTGGAGCTCCATATAGAGGACTTGGCTCCCCAACAAGAACCCCTCAGCCCTCTCTTCCCCCAGAGCAGCTGCAGGGCAGAGACCAGCAGACCAGCTAGCCCCAGACCCCCTGGGACAGTCCTGGAAAGTCCCTCATCCCGGGAACCCCTCACCCAGGGAGGGTGGTGGCCGAGCAGAGATGGTGGAAGGCAAAGCCGCTCCTGTCTTGGGAGACCCTCAGGAGCCCGGCGCACACAGAGTAACAAAGGATTCTGGCCACAAACAGCGAACACAGCGAATCGGGTGGAATCAAGGGGCAGTGACGACTGGCCGCTTTCCTACTTTCTCATAAACTTACTCACTGCTGTCTATCACCTGTGTGTTTGTCTGTTTAATTCTCCTTACCCAAGTGTAGCAATGTGTTGGTTTCCTCATTGGTTAATTAGTTAGATAAAATGCTTTTAAATGTGGTTTTTAAAAAATATTTTCATGATAATAAAACTTACCTTTATACAAAATTTTATCTTCCAAAATACTTAAGTGAGAATGACGGCTTGTACGTGTGTGATTTATCACACTCCTGAAGGCACCGTTCACTCCTCCAACAATCACCTATAAGTGGGGCCTGTCCCGCCCTCTGCCCTGCTTCCTCCTGACCCTCATCACCGTCGCTGTGACAGTTCATCGCCTGTGTAGTCTGCTGGGCTGCTCGTCCACGGCTGTGCAGGTATTACTGCTGGGTGTGTCCATGCAGGTGTTTCCGGAAGCGGTGAACTTGTGGCTCAGACAAAGAGCAGGTGGTCCTGCCCGTCGAAGGTGGGCGTTGGGCAGCCCGCCGAGACGCCCTGTGGAGCAGGAAGGTGGGCGCTCACCGTGGTTTCCTGAGCTGGATCTGCGCTCGGACACTGGGGCCCCTGGTCCTCAGGGTCTGGACTCAGACTGACTCACACCCCAGCTGTCCGGCCAGCTGACGGCGTGGACGGGACTCCCTGGCCTCCTCAATGGGGTGGACGGGTTCCTTCCACACATCTCCCCTTGCAAGTGTCTCCGTGCGTCCTGTCGGTCTTTCCTCTGGGGAGCCTCAGCTTGCACAGACAGCCAATGGCAGGATGTAATTCCTAAAGGATGGTGGCAAATATCACGAAAGACGGGAGAAAGAAGTGGAAGGCCGAGCCCTCCTCCAGCTTCACGGCAGGAGTGTCGCCGGCGCCGAGGGGAGAGGGGCGCCACTGCTTCAGTATGACGCCTACTTCTCTCTCCTCCCTCTCCGTGGTGCCCTGGAAGGATAAGACTGAATAATTCCTCAGCGTCTTGTCGGATCTGTGAGAGCAGGGCTGATGGTCCAGGGCTCCCGGCCTAGAAGCAGAGAGGGTGGGGCTGCTCCTGCTTCACCCGCCCCCAGGGAAAGTGGACAGAGCCCGGCGCTCAGCCTGGAGGGCGCCCACCCCCCTGGGGAGCCGGCTGCCTCCACATGGGGTTTCAGCATCCATAAACCCACCGTCCAGGGTGCCCAAAACACCGTGACGTCAGCACTGAGCCCGGAAGCCGCCAACCACAGCCCGTGGTGAGGATCTCAGGGCCACGGCAGCAACTGCACACCAGACAGAACGAGGAAGGCACCCCCACCTCCGCACACTCGCCCCTGGACAAAGAGCCTGAGAAAGTCAGATTCCTGATCAAAGGAAGAAATTCCACATGAAGGCGTCAGGCAGCACAGTGCAGAGTTCTGTTTCAGCAGGTAGCCTGGCGCTCCCACCTGAGTGCTGGATAAATCAGCTGTAATCTCAGCTAGATGCTCGGCTGGTAAGGGGTCAGGACAGGACAGGGGCAGAAGAGGAAAGACAGGCCGCCCTCGGAGGCCTGCCCGGCCGCTGCCGCCTCCCAGCAGAGCTCCCCACGGGCCCGGGGCCTCGCCCCACCCTCACCGGGGGGAGGACGCAGACTGATGGGCCGGCCACAGGCCCTCACCGAGAGGGCCACTCGAGGCTGCAGTCCAACGGGAAGAGGTGGCAGCCGTGAGGAGAGCAGCCTACATTCTTGGACGAAGAAGTAAAAGCAAAGCTCTCGTTTAAAGACAACCTAGAGAAGCAACCCGCAACCCACTCCAGGATTCTTGCCTGGGAAAGCCCGTGGACAGAGGCGTCCACGGGGTCACAAAGAGTCAGACACAACTCAACAACTACATATGGCAACAGTCTGACAGTGTGGGAGAGGGGGCATCTTTCTGTGGTCGGGGGTGTCAGCCCAGGGTAACCAGAGCCTCGTCAGGGTCATGGGCGTGGTCACTGGAAGAGCCCGTTTTCCAGATCCGCCTTCTCTGCGGGCCTTGGACCAGCAGAGGGCAGGGTTTACCCTCCCTGCTGGAGGAGGAGCGGCTGAGAGTCAAGTTGTAAAGCCTCAGTTAGGGATTCTCACCCATGCGTGCACACATGCTAAGTCACTCAGTTGAGTTCAACTCTGTGGGACCCCATGGATTACAGTCCGCCAGACTCCTCTGTCCATGGGATTCTGCAGGCAGGAATATTGGAGTGGGTTGCCATTCTCTTCTCCAGGAGATCTTCCTGACCCAGGGATCAAACCTGCATCTCCTGAAGCTCCTACGCTGGGCAGCAGATTCTTTACCACTGAGCCACCTGGGCAGTCCCACCATCTGTGATTCTAATCCAAATTAGATAATTATATATCTATATATTAGATAATTAGGTTATCTAATCTTAATTAGATAATTAGATTATCTGATTATGTGATGATTATTGACACAACATTGTGATTTTGTACGTACCCCCTTACCTGCCACGACGCTTCCAGCTGTAGCAGCCTGGGGCAGGCAGGGCCCTTGGCGCCACGTGGGAGCCTGGTGGTGTCAGAGGCCTTGTCTCCTCCCCCAGCTCTGCCACTCACTGACTGTGTGGCCTTGGGCCAGTTACTTCCCCTCTGCACCTGCTTGTTAATCCACCCCCAATGGTGCCACCGCCTGTGACCCATGGGCCAGAGGTGAGGCCAGGGTAAGTCACGGGGAGCCCCCATAAGGGTGCAGGAAGTGTGCTCCTTATTTGAATCGTCAGTACTGTTAACCGTGTGACCAGCAGTGTGTCCTAAACAAGGGAGGGTTTCCCACAGGTGGTCGAGCTAGAAAGGGAGCTTCCATCTGCTCCCGTCTAGACCTTTGTCCTCCCGGCCGGGCCCCAAACACGCTCTTGGCTGACATTCTTGGAATCACAAGTGAGTAACAGTAACTCAGACTGCCGCCTCTCCAGCTTGCTTCTGCCGGCCGAATGTGCAGTCCTCGCCCTCCATCCAGGTGAGCGGGGCCGTGGCCAGCCCTCCCGCGGCTCTGGAACTGCCTGCCCACCCGCCTGCCCCAGATGCGGTGCTCTGGACGCGGAGCGGGACATCCACCCTGGGGCCGCCCTACCGTCTTATCATCCCAACTCTGCTTCGCTGTCTCAGGCCTATGAAACGGCAATATATTCTCTTTAAGAGGTCAGACCCCCATGTCACGAAGTGGTCATCTGCAAACGTTAGTCACTTAATCGTCTGATTCCGGTCCCACGCACGCCTCAGTCCCCGGGGCTTCAGTCCTCAGCCCCCAGGGCCAACATCGGCCCTCAGCACTCTGTGTCGATGGAAACGAGATCAGCCCCAGAACTGTGGGCCTTCCTCTTCCTGCCCTGCCTCTTCTCTGCCCATGGCTTTCCTTCCAAAGAGCTGCTTTCCTTCCACCAACTGCTTGGTGGCCAAAGGAAAGAACAAATGCGTGCACCAGCCCATTCAAGTGCCAAGTGTGCGATGGCGACTGAGAGCCGCTCTGTCCCGGGGCCCAGGCTGGACAGCTTCTCTCCAAGAGGGTGAGAAGAACCTTCTCTCTTGCACCGCTGGTCAGAGAGGGCACCTGAAATGGAGCTGGACCCTGTCCTAACCTCAAGGTGCTGCTTACTCTGAGGTAAACGGGAGCCATCCTAGGCCCAAGGCAGAGGACCACCAAAACAACCACCCTTGTTTTTTTAACTGCATCTAGTTTCTTCCCAAGAAAAGCTTTGCGGTGGGCCAACGCTGCCCCTGGACCAGTCGGTCCCTACAGCACCCCCCCCACTCCAGCCCCCAGGCCCATCGACCTGCTGACCACTCACGGCGGGCACTGCCCCTGTGGAGGCCCAGGGGAGGCTGGCTCTCCAGACCTCCCAGTGGCTGTGCGGGTCCCTTCCTTCTAAGTGGCAGTGATTTCCAGCTCCTTGATCATTCTTGGAAATTCATCCTAGTCCTGGGATGAGGCTTGCTTGGAGGTTATTCCATTTAAAATGCACTCAGAGGTGACTCCTGTGTCTTCCCCACACGATCGCAGCAGGAAGGGCAGGGTCTGACGATCAGGGCTCCCCAGAGGGGGCAAGCAGGAGGCACATGGGGCCAGGGATGCCCCCCCAAGGTAATAATACTGAGGAGGTGACTGTCTGCCAATGGCTACTTCCGGCTAGTGACCGGCTACCCCCTGCCCCAGGGCCAAGATTTGCATGGGACCTCTGCATATATTCCCTGGTGGCTCAGAGGTTAAAGCGTCTGCCTCCAATGCAAGAGACCTGGGTTCGATCCCTGGGTTGGGAAGATCCCCTGGAGAAGGAAATGGCAACCCACTCCAGTATTCTTGCCTGGAGAATCCCATGGACAGAGGAGCCTGGTGGGCTACAGTCCACGGGGTCACAAAGAGTCGGACACGACCTCTGCATATGTCACAACGGTGCACACGTCATGCGCCCTGCATACGAGACGAGATGTGCGTGCACGAACAGCGGTGTAAGTATAATAAGTGGGTTGTGCATATGAGATAATGTGTGCGCGTGCAATGAGCCGGCTGCACATGTGACGAGGTCTGCACATGTAGCGACCTGTGTGTATGTGACAGGAGAGCTGGGCGCGTGTGATGAGCTGTGTGTTGCTAGACAGACTGCACAGCAGACGTGAGTGAGCTCCCCCACCCACACCCCGCACGGAGGCCGTCCTCAGGGCCTCAGTCCACAGTCTGTCTGTGTAAACACATATTCTGGAGTTGGCCTCCACATTGTAAATGTGAAGACACTTGGAGGCTGTTTCACGTTGTTTACCACCTTCCGTGCGGGGGTCTATCAGACACGCTTCAGTTCTCTAAGCTGAAAACAAATCAGCAGCTCTCTGGCTCTGGGAAAAGTGCAGGAAGCCCGGGAAGCCAGCCTGGCTGCAGCTCTGTGCTGGTCTCCACAGGACATGCATCTTCCTGCAGGCCAGCCAGCAGCTGGAGGGGATCCTGGCCCAGAATCTCTGCACACTGGCTCATTTCCATGCTCAGAAAAGAGAGAGGAGAGGAGAGGTGCTACAATATTGATGAAACTGATGCTGTGAAATCAGCAGCTCAGCTCAGTTTACTTGCTCGGTCGCATCCACCTCTTGCAGCCCCATGCACCGCAGCGCACCAGGCCTCCGTGTCCATCACCGACTCTCGGAGTTTACCCAAACTCATGTACGTTCAGCCGGTGATGCCATCCAGCCATCTCATCCGCTGCCGTCCCCTTCTCCTCCTGCCTTCAGTCTTTCCCAATATCAAGGTCTTTTCCAGTGAGTCCATTCTTCACATCAGGTAGCCAAAGTATTGGAGTTTCAGCTTCACCATCAGTCCTTCGAATGAGTATTTAGGATTGATTTCCTTTGGGACTGACAGGTTTGATCTTCTTGCAGTCGAAGGGACTCTCAAGTCTTCTCCAACACCACAGTTCAAAAGCATCAATTCTTCGGTGCTCAGCTTTCTTTATAGTCCAACTCTCACATCCATATGTGACAACTAAGAAAATCATAGCTTTGACTAGATGGACCTTTGTTGGCAAAGTGATGTCTCCGTTTTTTAATATGCTGTCTAGGTTAATCATAGTTTTACTTCCAAGGAGTAGGCGTCTTTTAATTTCATGGCTGCAGTCACCATCTACAGTGATTTGGGAGCCCAAGAAAACAAACTCTGTCACTGTTTCCACCGTTTCCCCATCTATTTGCCATGAAGATGGGACCAGATGCCATAATCTTAGTTTTCTGAATGTTGAGCTTCAAGCCAACTTTTTCACTCTCCACTTTCACTTTCATCATGAGGCTCTTGCTCTTTAGTTCCTCTTCACTTTCTGCCACAAGGGTAGTGTCATCTGCATATCTGAGGTTACTGATATTTCTCCTAGCAATCTTGATTCCAGCTTGTGCTTTATCCAGCCCAGCATTTCACATGATGTACTCTGTATATAAGTTAAATAAGCAGGGTGACAATATACAGCCTTGACATACTCCTTTCCTGATTTGGAACCAGTCTGTTGTTCCATGTTCAATTCTAACAGTTTCTTCTTGACCTGCATACAGATTTCTCAAGAGGCAGGTTAGGTGGTCTGGTATTCCTGCTTCTTTCAGAATTTTCCACAGTTTGTTGCGTTCCACAAAGTCAAAGGATTTGGCATAGTCAATAAAGCAGAAATAGATGTTTTTCTGGAACTCTCTTGTTTTATTGATGATCCATCAGACATTGGCAATTTGATCTCTGGTTCCCCTGCCTTTTCTAAATCCAGTTTGAACATCTGGAAGTTCACGGTTCACTTATTGCTGAAGCCTGGCTTGGAGAATTTTGAGCATTACTTTACCAGTGTGTGAGATGAGTGCAATTGTGTGGTAGTTTGAGTATTCTTTGGCATTGCCTTCCTTCAGGATTGGAATGAAAACTGACCTTTTCCAGTGGCCACTGGTGAGTCTTCCAGATTTGCTGGCATATTGAGTGCAGCACTTTCACAGCATCATCTTTTAGGATTTGAAATAGCTCAACAGGCATTCCATCACCTCCACTAGCTTTGTTCATAGTGATGCTTCCTAAGGCCCACTTCATTTCACATTCCAGGATGTCTGGCTCTAGGTGAGTGATCACACCATCGTGATTGTCTGGGTTGTAAAGACCTTTTTTGTATAATTCTTCTGTGTTTCTTGCCACCTCTTCTTAAAATAGCTTCTGCTTCTGTTCCTGCTGCTGCTGCTAAGTCGCTTCAGTCGTGTCCGACTCTGTGTGACCCCACAGACGGCAGCCCACCAGGCTCCCCCGTCCCTGGGATTCTCCAGGCAAGAACACTGGAGTGGGTTGCCATTTCCTTCTCCAATGCATGAAAGTGAAAAGTGAAAGGGAAGTCGCTCAGTCGTGTCCGACTCTTCACGACCCCATGGACTGCAGCCCACCAGGGTCCTCCATGGACTGCAGCCCACCAGGCTCCTCCATCCATGGGATTTTCCAGGCAAGAGTACTGGAGTGGGGTGCCATTGCCTTCTCCACTGCTTCTGTTAGGTCCATACTATTTCTGTCCTATATTGAGCCCATCTTTGCATGAAATGTTCCCTTGGTATCTCTAATTTTCTTGAAGAGATCTCTAGTCTTTCCCATTCTGTTGTTTTCCTTTATTTCTTAGCATTGATCACTGAGGAAGGCTTTCTTATCTCTCCTTGCTATTCTTTGGAACTCTGCTTTCTAATGGGTATATCTTTCCTTTTCTCCTTTGCTTTTCCCTTCTCTTCTTTTCACAGCTATTTGTAAGGCCTCCTCTGAAAACCTTTTTGCTTTTTTGCATTTCTTTTTCTTGGAGATGGTCTTGATCACTGCCTCCTATACAATGTCATGAACCTCCGTCCATTCATCCATTCCTCCATGCCATTCTTCAGGCACTCTGTCAGATCTAATCCCTTGAATCTATTTCTCACTTCCACTGTATAATCATAAGGGATTTGACTTAGGTCTACCTGAATGGTGCAGTGGTTTTCCCTACTTTCTTCAATATAAATCTGAATTTGCCAATAAAGAGTTCATGATCTGAGCCACAGTCAGCTCCCGGTCTTGTTTTTGCTGACTGTATAGAGCTTCTCCATCTTTGGCTGCAAAGAATATAATCCATCTGATTTCAGTGTTGACCATCTGGTGATGTCCATGTGTAGAGTCTTCTCTTGTGTTGTTGGAAGAGGGTGTTTGCTATGATCAGTGCATTCTCTTGGCAAAACTCTGTTAGCCTTTTCCCTGCTTCATTCTGTACTCCAAGGTCAAATTTGCTTGTTACTCCAGGTAGCTCTTGACTTCCTACTTTTGCATTCCAGTCCCCTATAATGAAAAGGACATCTTTTTTGGGTGTTAGTTCTAGAAAGTCTTGTAGATCTTCATAGAACCATTCAGGTTCAGCTTCTTCAGCATTACTAGTTGGGGCATAGACTTAGATTACTGTGATATTGAATGGTTTGCCTTGGAAACAAATAGAGAGATCATTCTGTCATTTTTGAGATTGCATCCAAGTACTGCATTTTGGACTCTTTTGTTGACCATGATGGCTAATCCATTTCTTCCAAGGGATTCTTGCCCATAGCAGTAGATATAATGGTCATCTGAGTTAAATTCACCCATCCCAGTCCATTTTAGTTCGCTGATTCCTAAAATGTTGATGTTCACTCTTGCCATCTCCTGTTTGATCACTTCCAATTTGCCTTGATTCATGGACCTGACATTCCAGGCTCCAGTGCAATATTGCTCGTTACAGCATCAGACTTTACTTCCATCACCCGTCACATCCACAGCTGGGTGTTGGTTTTACTTTGGCTCCATCCCTTCCTTCTTTCTGGAGTTATTTCTCCACTGATCTCCAGTAGCATATTGGGCACCTACCGACCTGGGGAGTTCATCTTTCAGTGTCATATCTTGTTGCCTTTTCATACTGTTCATGGGGTTCTCAAGGCAAGAATGCTGAAGTGGTTTGCCATTCCCTTCTCCAGTGGACCGTGTTTTGTCAAAACTCTCTGCCAAGTCCCGTCCATCTTGGTGGCCCTACATGACATGGCTCATAGCTTCACTGAGCTAGACAAGGCTCTAGTCCATGTCACTGCTAAGAGTGTCGTGATTAAACTCAACTACGCTTAGGGCAGGCTGAGAGCTGCTCTGGGTGTTGACCAAGGTGCCCCAGGCAAAGCCCACTCTAGCCTCCTCTCCAACACCCCGGGCTGGCAAGCATCCGGCACCACCTGCTCTCTGAATCAGCCAGTCTGCACCTGCAGGCTGTAGCCTGCCTCTCCTCTGTGAACACATGGATTTGCTGAAATGAATGATTTCTGGCTGTAAAACTCAAATTACCATTTCACTCAAAGAAACACAATTTTTGTCTCCCTGATCCAGTTAACATCATCCTCAGTACCCTCCCGGGGGCCAAGCCTGCGGGGAGGCAGGGACATCGTGTCTGCTGGCGGCCTGCGGTGGAGGTTCAGGATGCGCGGGAAGGAGGCCACAGGCTCCACAGGTGTCTGTGCTGCCAAGGTGCCTGTCTCGCCCTCCCCTCCTGCACGCTTGCTGGTACCCCTTTGAACTGGACCATCCCTCCACACATGCCTGGGCTCTGTATCGCTTTGGGTCTTAATGTTGGAAATTGCTTTGTACAAACGCTGTCGGCTCCTTCCTTTCTTTACGTAGTTTGCACAGGACTGGCTGTAGCAGAGGCTGGGCTGCGGAACTGGTGGCCCGGTCCCTGGCCCTGGAGCTTACTGAGGTGGTAGTGAGCTCACCAAGACGGGGGGTTGTTGGGGGACACAAGCAGAGCTTGGAGGAGGCTCAGTGTGCAGAACTGGGGGAGCCCCAGAAGAGGCTGGGGAGCAGGAGATGAGGAGCCGCCGGGCTGACGGACAAGGCACAGCAGGAGGAAAGCGAGGCTTCCAGAAAGCAGGAAATACCCGAATACTCAGTGAGGCGGGGGTGCAAGGGGGCAGGCAGGCAGCAGGGGAAAGTCTGGCTGGAAAGATGCTCAGGCCATTAGGGGCCCTGGGCCTGGACCCAATCCCTGCCCTGCAGAGGAGGGGAGCCACCAGGGCCCAGGGAGGGTGAGGTGCTGGTGGGCCATCGGGGCAGCGTGTTGACCAGGGCTGGACGGCAGAAGCACAGCTGAGACAGGGGCAGGGCCTCAGGACAGGCCCCCTGGACACCCCGACCCACACATGCAGAGTTGCCCGAGGCACCGCCCAGAGGGGCCAGTCTGGGGCCATGGGGAAGGCAGGAGGCTGGGCTCTGTCAGTTCTGAGACCACTGGCCACGCCTGAGGCCCGGCAGAGGGGCTGGAGGGCTGGGGGAGCCCTCACAGGTAGCAGAGTTAACGTCAGGCTGGGCAGGCAGCCCGCTGGTCCCCCAGAGCCTGTGTGGGGCTTCCGGAAGCTGCAATTCCCCTCCAGTTGCCCTGCAAACCAGGCGCCGTCTACAGGTAAGTATTGGGAGCCACCTCCGCCGCTTGCGGGAGTCGGGCACAGCTCACCAGTCCTGGTGACCAGATCACGGAAGCAGCACAAGGAGCCAGGGAGGTGAGGGATGGAGAGCCCTGCTCTCCCCGCTCCTCCTCCTGGGCCGAGAACTGCCACCTCTTCCTTCTCTCTAGAGACCCAGCACACTTGCCTCTCTGTTGAATGAAAATTGTTTTGCTTAGCCCTGAAGCACGTCTTCTATCACACACACACTTGCACACTCAGACTTTAATGTCAGTACAGACATCACTCACGTCCACATCCTAACCACCCCACCCCACCCCCACATTTTGGTCCCTGAACCTGCCGGGCAGGAGGGTCCCTTCCCTGGTTCACCACATCCATCCTCTGGGCCTCACCAGAGCAGCACTTCCTGGGAGGTGCCAGTTTCATGCACAGCCTCCCCCCACCCAGGAGGACTAGGGATCCCTGCTGTTGCCTCTGAGACAGTATTGAAAAGGATTCAACCAGAAGGAAAGACAACCACCCAAGCTGCCTTGGGCTCCCATTGGGAAGCACCACCCTCCTGGACTCTGGGGAGTGAACACACGCGTGTGGCCCGGACGCTCAACTCCATTTGTTCTCGGATTTAAAACTCAAAAATCCACTGGGACTTTGAGATCACTTGCAGAAGAGCATCCAAAACAAAGAAGCTTGTGCTCTGGAGCGCAGTGATGGAGCAGGTGCGGGCGGCACAGGTGAGCTAGCCCAGCCGCAGATGAGACGCCAGCATTTCAGTAACTTTCCTTGAGAAAACACTTCTGTCTTCCCTTTTGTTCACTGTCAGCCCTGGCTCTGCCCCTCTGGGCGGGCTGCAGCCCTGGTTCTGCCCCTCTGGGCGGGCTGCAGCCCTGGTTCTGCCCCTCTGGGTGGGCTGCAGCCCTGGCTCTGCACCTCTGGGCGCCGGGCTGGAGGAGCTTGGTGGTAGCCTTGGATTTCCCTACCCGCCCCCCCCACCTCC
>SJYQ01006817.1:290819-314456 GCA_006410935.1 Redunca redunca | reverse complement strand
AGACATGAAGGTGCTTCAAAGGGCATTTGGAGCTCTGGGTTTATATTTTCATCTGAGTGACAAGAAAATGAGGCCACTTTTGCAGTTCAATTTGCTTCAAAATAGCTGTGCCAGCAAAAGCACTCTTTCCTCCCACAGGGGAACGGGCATAAGCACACACACACATGCACACGCATCTACACGTGTGTATACATGTGCACGTGTGTGCAGACATTCATGTACACAGGTGCGTGTGTGTGTACAGATGTACGTGTATGCACATACATGTACAGGTGCACACGTGTGTGTGTACAAGTGTGCGTGCAGATGCACACTCATATGTATGCACACACACACACATATGCATCGTCCAGCCCCACAGTGAACCTGCCTCCCCACAGGGCAGCCATGCCCACCACAGCCAGACGCTGCTGCAGGGCCGGTGGCCTGGTCACCGGCTGCAGCTCAGACCTGGGAGGGCTGGCGGAGGGAGTGGGGAGGGCCTGGCGGAGATGCAAAGCTTTCCTCCAGGAAGCGCGGACACAGGCGCAGCGGCCTTCCCAGCCCCACTCCCCAAGGCGGGAGCTGTGAGAAGCTGGGGCCCGGGGAGACAGAAGATGAATCTCAGGTGCTGCTTTTTGCACCCATGAGGGCCACACGTCTCCGTGCCAACACTGCCCAGGAGCAGAAGGAGCCGAGTGCTTTGGAAGCCAAGCTGCAGACATCAGAGGCAGCAGAGCGAACCTGGCAGGCGCTCCGCACCCGCCACTCACCACCCGGAACCAGGCGGCCCTCCAGCGCCACCGCGGGCCCTCCCGGCCACGCAGGGTGGGACACAGCACAGGAGAGAGGTGCTGGCCACCGGTGGACGGGAAGGGGTCACCCACTGTCCCCGACCCCAGGCCAGGAGCTCAGGGCCCCAGCGACGCTCGCTCACCGGACTAGCTCCGTGCTGTTCCACATCACCCCCAACTAGGGGTTCCAGAGACCCCCCCCACCAGCCAACACACGTCATACTCTGGGGTTTGCCTGTGGGGGCAAGGCTGTGATATCCCAGGACGGGCACCCGGCCAGAGAGAACCGACCACATCATCAGCGGCTCGAGGAGAGTGCACCCCGGTCCAGCTTCCGCCTCTGAGGTGCCGGCCCTCAGCTCAGATCCCGAAAGCAAGACCCCTCAGAGCCCAGGTGAGCAGAGAGCGGCTGGCCATGCTTCCGTTCAGTTCAGTCCAGTCGCTCAGTGGTGTCCTGTAGAGGGCCTTGTAGAGGACCTTTGCGACCCCACGAATCGCAGCACACCAGGCCTCCCTGTCCACCACCTTCTCCCGGAGTTCCCTCACACTCACGTCCTTAGTCCCCAGAAAGACGAGTACTGCGCGATGCCACTCACAAGATGGATTCTAAATCGCCACATTCGCAGAGTCAAACAGTGGAGTAGCGGCAGCCGGGCCGGGGTGACAGGGAACAAGACGTCAGCAGAGGAGAGCTGCTGCGGGACTCCACGCTGGCATTCGGAGGCCCCAGAGGGTAGGTCTGCGTCTCAGTGCAACGAAATGCTTTAAAAAAGAAGAAAATCAAGTAATGGAAATGGTGAGACTAGCCTCCTTTAAAATGGGTAAGAAAGAAGGAAAGACCAATACAGTATTGTAAAGCAAAAAATAAATTTAAAAAATAAATAAATAATTTTTTTAAAAAAGAAGGAGAGGGCATGTGCCGCCTTCCAGATTACCATGTGGGGGCAGGACGTCACCCACAGATGGGGGGCCGGGCTGGAGCGGCTCAGAAACGAGCAGGATGCCAGCCTCTGCCTGCTCAGTTACGGTCGGGAGTGAGCTCTCTGCTCCCAGGCATGGGGACCAGGTAAGGGTGAGGGCTTGATAAAATGAGATGGGGGTGGCAGGCAGGTGGAGAGAGAGCACCCCCAGAGGGAGGCAGGTGGGCTGCCCACAGTCCCCGGGCAGAATGAAGCCAGGACCCCGAGAGCAGAGTGGGGACCCTCCTCCACGCGCCCCGTTGCCCGTCTTCTCACACACGGTCGGGTGGGCTCCTGGGGGATCTCTGGGGCCTGACTCGGGGGTCCGGGCCGCCCCTCTGCTCTGCAGTTGAGGGGAGCCTCCACCGCAGCGCCTCTTTAAGGACGAGGCTCTAGAGGAGGCCGTCCTCTGCAGGGAGGCTTTATTGAGATTTCCATTCTCTGATTCCCTTCAGGACCGTCAGATCCAATATCTCAGAATTATCGTTCAGGTTCCATCATTCAGAGCCATTGGGGTTGTTCCCTAACAATAATGGGGGGAAAAAGGAAATTCATAACAGGACGGGCCGGGGACTAAAAATAACCGGGCACACAACCGCAGCTCTGTCTGAGGCAGAGAGAGAAAGCTCCACTGATAATATTTCCTCCACATGTTAGTGTTGATTTGTCTCAAAAACAAAGCCATAAGCACAGAAAACATCCGACAGTATTCCCTCGGAGAGGGACGGAGAACCACAACCAGACAGAGAGGCAATGATGCAGGCCGCAGGCCTCTGTCTGTCGTGGCCTCACACCTGCCTGGCGGGGCTGGAGGGACTGGGCCGGCCCCCTGGTTTTGGGGGCTCCCTTCCTGGTGCCGCGTCTCTGCTTCGGTGCATGTCAGCCCTGACACCCTGCAGGCCCGGGACAGCCGTTCAGCAACCAAACTCCACGGACAAGACTCCGGGAGGGGCCTGGACTCGCACAGGGGGGGGCCAAGCAGACCCTGGGGCTTTCGGCCTCCATGACGCGGGACCCATCCCTGCCAATAAGCCCACACGGCCTGAAACAGACCCCAAGGAAGTGCTGGGCAGTCAAAGTCCTCCAGAAGCTGCGTCCACCCTCCGAGAACACCTCTATCCCTCCCGAGTGCCCCTCGCCCACCCAGACCTTCACTGTCTGAGGGCCTTTCCTCTGATTTCAGGCTCGGGAGGAGGACAAGGAGACAGACATAGTGATGCTTGGTGGGCCGGGGCTGAAGGTTAAAGCTTCCCTCTAGGGTGGTCTCACACTGGGCGTGGCTTGGGTCTGGGCGTGGCGTTTGGTCTGGGCGTGGCCTTGCTTTGGGTCGGCCTTGGTCTGGGCGTGGAGAACGAAATGGCAACCCACTCCAGTACTCTTGCTTGGGAAAATCCCATGGACACGGGAACCTGGTAGGCTATAGTCCATGCCGTTGCAAAGAGTTGGACACGACTGAGTGAGTTCACTTTCACTTTCTTGGTCTGAGCGTGGCTTTGATCTGGGTGTGGCCCCTGCTCCTAAAGGCTGGACTCTCGCCATCACCCCTGGCTCTCCAGTGGCCAGCACTCAGACACCTGGCCTGCTCCAGTTTGCTGGGTGAGAACTCCAGGCCACCAGGTTCCACATGGGCTCCACGTGGTCCTTTGTTCCTTCTCACAAAGTCTGGAGGATCTACTCCAGTGAGCCCTGGCGTCCACATCACACCGGAGAGGTGAGAGCCTGGCGTCGCGCCCACCAGCCCCTCCTCCTCCTCTTCTGGGACATCCCCCGAGGCTCTCCTGACTCCTCTGTAGGTGCTGGGCTGAGCCAGCCTCTGGAAATGCCTCTCTGGCTGCTGCTTCAGTGAATTAAGCAGAAATCATGCCCAAGATTTTCAACAGAAAACTGATGTCATCAGCTTCTGTGAAAGTGAAAGTGTCAGTCACTTAGTCGTGTCCCGCTCTTTGTGACCTCATGGACTATATGCACCCCCCCCCCAGGCTCCTGTCCATAGGATTTCCCGGGCAGGCGCCCTGGAGTGTCCATCCACAGGGTTTCCCAGGCAGGCGCCCTGAGTGGGTAGCCCTCCTTACTCCAGGACCTTCCCGACCCAGGGATCGAGCTTGAGTCTCCTGCACCGCAGGCAGATTCTTGACCATCTGAGCCACCAAGGGGCTTCTGTGCTACGATTCAAAACAAACTAAACAAAACAAAACTAGCTAACAAAACAAACTAAACACCTCCACGACTCAGTGTTTACTGATGACTCACCTTGTTTAATCCCCACAACAGCCCACGCAACTGATACTGTTATTATACCCATGGAACAGATGAAAAAAGCAAGACATGGAAGTGCCCTGCCTGAAGTTACCCAGCTAACCAGCGTCAGAACCTGCTCTCCACGCAGTGGGCATACCTTCAGGGTACATTGTCCTAACTCCCGAAGAGCTGCCTGGCCACGTCAGTGAGTACAGGAGAAGACGGGGAGTGTGCCAGTCCCTGTGAGAGCCACGGAGACAGAGCTGCCGTCTCTGCTCCGCACGCCAGGCAGGAGCGTGGCCACAGGGTGCCTCCCCCCAACCTGCCACGCGCGCCCCAGGGCTCTGCCATTGCTTTCCTGTTGAGTCTCCGCTTCCCAGAGCTCACTGCCAGCCTCCTTCCCTTTCCCCTAAGGTCTCCGGTTTAAGGGTAAATTCTGGGCCGGAGGCACTTGTTAAGGAGGAATTGTGTGGGTCCAGGGCTCCAGACCTCCTGACCTTAGCATCCAGCACGTGGTGCGGCAGAAGCAGGCCCCGCCCCCACCAGGCCCGCTCTGCCACCCGAAGGGCTTCTGTGCTTCTCTTGATAATTCACTCACAAAGTCTTTGTCAGGCTCTTTCTGCCACTTAGTCGCAGGTAGGAACGAATAAAGGACAGGTTTATGTACTTGACAAAGAAGCATACGTCTACAAGGGGCTGCAAAGGCCAGCGTTTCAATGCTTAAGAACAATATCAAGTGTGTTTTTCAAAAGAACATGATTTTTTCCCAACAGAAAACATTCAGACTTGTGTAAGTCTGAATGTCTTAGACAACTATCACAAAGGAGCTGGCTTGCTGTAAGCTGAGCTTATAGCCTGCTGTCAGAGAACCACAGGCCTTGCTCTGTTCTGAGGGTCTTGGTGGCCCCGAGGCAAGCCCCCGTCTGCAGAGAACTTGGTCAATTGGGAACAGCAGTACACCCCTGGAAGCCCTGGGAATCAGAGCTTTGACTTGTCCTGGCCCTCGCCCAGCAGCTCGGACCAATTTAGTGTGAAAGAAAACTCAGCCAAGCCCACAGCTGACAAGTGGCATCCATCAACGGCATTGTACCTCTCACAGTTTACAAACACCACTCTATTTCCTCACATCTATTCACTACTCAAGAGACCAAAGTGAAGGTGTTAGTCACGCAGACGTGTTCAACTCTTTGTGACTGTAGCCCACCAGGCTCCTCTGTCATGGAATTCTCCAGGCAAGAACACTGGAGTGGGCAGCCATTCCTTTCTCCAAGGGATCTTCCTGACCCAGAGATTGAACCCCAGTCTCCTGCATTGCTGGCAGATTCTTTACCATCTGAGCCACCTGGGAAGATCAGAAGACCAAACTGGCCTTTAAATATTCTGCCACCAGGGGTCAAGAGTTCCAAAAGTCAAGTTTGCACCATCGACCATTACTGGCAGAATCAGTGAACTCACTCTTCCCCTTTCTTTGGAAAACAGTATTATAAAAAGTGTGACTTTATTCAGTATTAGTTCTTCAGGGAATAAATAGAATCTCATGGGTTATGGGTCACGGATACTTTGAAGAAGTCAATAAAATTCGGGAGTTTCTCCCCAGGGAACTGTACACTCACGCACCTTCAAAAGTTTCTCATGAAGCTTCAGAGGAGCAAGAAGCAGAATGAAAAATACTTGTTTTGAGGAACATTCTAGAAACTGACCTTATCAGATGACTGCAAATTAAAAGGCCCTGATAACAATGAAAACAGAACCAGCAGCTCCGATCCCCCAGGAGTTTCCTGAGTCACACCGAGTGCCTCTTTGTCCTGCTTCGTTCTTAGTGTTGGTCTCAGCCGCCCAGTCGTGCCTGACTCTTTGTAACCCTGTGGACTGCAGTCCACCAGGCTCCTCTGTCCATGGGGTTTCTCCAGGCAAGGATACTGGAGTGGGTTGCCATGTCCTTCTCCAATTCTGTTCTTAATAGGTAAATATATATATATGTATATGTATATATAGAGAGAGGATATATAGAGAGAGAATAGACACATAAATATTTATGTTATGTGTATTTATCCATATGAAAACATATATTTATGTAATTATTGAACACAAACTTAGTTCCATGCAATAGTTATTGATCACATGGTGGGCCGGTCCCTGGGCCAGGTGTGGGCTGCTCGGAGAATTGAGCTCCAGTTTCTGTCCACAAGAGTCACGTGGCCCAGCAAGGAAAATGGACTTAGATACTGTGATACTATGAGAGCAAATGACTATGGCAGAGCGCTGTGGGAGTGGAGGGCAGGCCCACTGTCTCAGTCTGGCTTGAGGAGGCAGGAATGAGGGGAAGTAGAGAGGAGCGTCTCCACAGCAGCTGGGGCAGAGCGGGCAGGGGCTGCGTCCGGGGCGAGAGGCCGCCGTTGTGAGCGGCGGGGCCCGCGCCAGGGAGGCTCAGCAGCTCGGGGTCCTGCGGCACCGACGGGACGGCGGCCCCTGGTGCGCACTGCGCGTGATCTGAGTCACTTATCTAACCACCTATCACCACTAGACCCTTCGGATCACCCCACTTTTGTATTCTTCAAATGCTGCGACTGATAGCACTTTTCACAATTTTCCCAAAGAGTCCTTGGGGGGAGGTGATTTGTAAAGTAGAAGCATAAACACGCCTTGCCCTGAAACCATTTACCCAAGCACGGTTGCAATCGTATTGGCCCTACAGCTGTTCACAGACCAGAATTAAATCCCGTAAAATGACACTGGGCAGTTGGAGAAGAGAAAAAAACGCTCTGGAAATAGCTCAGAAGTATTCAGATTAGAATAATTTTCATAATTAAATAAAATTTAGTTTTTCACTCATATTATAAAGATTATATCAGATTTCTCATTTCTTGGAAAATCAGAGAACTTAATAACAAATACCATAATTATCTGCAAAGACTGAACCATGATTAAATTATCAGGTGGCAGCTCCTCCTAAAACTACTTCTTTAATTAGCTAAAGCTGGCAGTATGTATGAATATTTCCAAAGATATTTGCATACACTCACAAGCTAACCAGATATTAGAAATATAATCTTTCTGTTATATTAGAAATATGTTTAAGATTAAGTTATATCATTATGTTTTTTCTATTATTAATGTACACACTCTTGATTTATTACCATAAACTCTCTAATTTAGAAACTGCAAATGCTTCTCCTGGTCCTTGATGAAATTTTCCAACTCCATGTATAAACAGAGGGAGGTTCTGTTCTCCTGGCAGCCAAGATCTGCTTGGGAGAATATGATGCTGACCAAACCTCGGGCGGAGCTGCTCACAGCCCGTCGGGGAGGAAAGTCCGCCCAGGTGTGCTGCCAGCCGACCCGTCTGGGCAGGAGCGGGGAGGGCACCTTGGGCATGGTGGGCCAGTGGCACTGGGTTCCCACCTGGGGGAGAGGTCGCACCCACAAGGATGGAGCCACAGTTAACCCAAGCACTCCCTCCCCGCCAGCGCACAGCTGCTCAGAGCAGAGGGCACACATGGATTAGGACAACTCAGCTTCATGAGGGCATCTTCACCAGGGCAGAGAGGCCTCGTCCACAAGCCGCACGGGGTCCAGCACCACTGCCAGAGGGGGCCGCCAAGCGGGGAGGCGGTCCTCGCCAGAGGGTCCACAGGCGTCGGGATGGACCCTGCCCTCGCTGCCCTCCCCTCCCCCTTCCTGCCTAGGTCCCCCAGCCAGACCCGGTGGAAGCCAGAGGCCCACAGGTGTACCCACACTGGCCCCCCAGCCTGGCATGCCAGCCTGAAAAGGGAGCGACCTGCGAGGCCCGGGAAGACGCTGGATGGCAGGAACCGCATCGCTGCGTAGACTCTGCGTGGAGATGGGGAGCTCCACCTCGGAGACCCACGACAGGGGCCCGAGGCCTGCTTGTCTCCGCAGAGGCACCTGCCGCCTGCACACTGGAGGACCTTCCTCTTCGGGCCGGGGGAGGCTGGGGGTGGTGGCAGTGGGAAGACCTTGGGTGGGGGCAGGTTCCATGGAGCTGCCCCGACTCCCGGAGGCCACTGCTCCGGCACGTCCTTAGCTCCAGGCTCGCTCCAGCCAGGTGCTGGGTCCGGTTCTGTGCTTCCCTGCTGGACTCCCAGGACCAAGTGGGGCGGTTAGAGGAAGGTGGGGAAGGCGGGGATGAAGCTCGGCCCTCCCTCCCGGTCTTTGCTGTAACCTCCTCATCTGGTGGCTGCCTTTAGGGCATTTAGACGACATCTGTGCACCAGCGGCCCCTGACTCGGGCAGGAGTGGCTGCTGGGCGCGGGCCCCTCAGACCCGCACTGCAGAGCCCAGGGGAGGCCTGACCCTGGACGGAGGCTGGGACACGGCGCCCAGAGGCGTCCGCTGCCCAGGACAGCGACAAGGCTCGGTCTCCAGGCCCGACCTGCTCCCGTCTCCTCTTCCAGACAAACCAGACGGGAAAGGGTTGGCCTGTGATGCCTGTGCAAAGAAACTATATCTGTGGCCCTTCTGAAAAGAGCAGATGCTCGACGCCCTGTGCAGGCCCAGCTTGAGGCCAGGACTGCATCCAGCTCAGAGGCTGACCGTCCAGCACATCCGTTTCCTGTAGGAGGACGAGGCTGAGCCCCGGGCCCGACAGAGAGGAGGCCTGGCTGCCCTCAGGAGGTAGGGGCCCCCGGCTGTGCAGTCCTCTGTTGCCTCTTTGAGGCAGGCACGTCCACAGACAAAAGTCTCTCCACTCAAAACAAAAATGTTATCCCCGAAAAGCAGCTTTTTCCCTTCCCAAAGACTGAAAAAGTATTTTAGGAATAAAATGCAGTAAATTCAAATTAAAGTCTATTCAAATCATGATACTAAAAAGGAAATGTAATATTCATACTCAACTTGTCATCTTAATTAATTTGTCTGTATTATTTCAGGAGCCCTAAAAAAAAACCAGGGTTGTCATCAAGAGGAAACAGCGGTATAAATAAAGCAATTCAATTAATTCACTATCCATCTTAGCAGATTCATGGGAGGAAAACCTTTCCACGGAAAAGTGGGCTAGACAAAACACTCCCAGAAAAAAGATGTTTGAGAACAATTGCTTTAAAATGTGTGACTTTTTAAAGCTATATACAATATTATCCAATCTGAAATTTCAGCATGTTTTTTTCCCCTGGGATTTTTTTTAAACGCACTTTATTTTTTCAAGAGCAGTTTTCACAGCAAAACTGAGTGGAAGAAACCAAAATTTCCTATATAACTCCTACTCCCGCACACACTGATCACAAAAGCAGAAATCGGGTGGCGTGCGGGCCCCGGGACCCACCCCAGGTAGGCAGAGCCCGCTTAGGGGGTGGAGATGCTCAGCGCTAATGTCTTGGTGGCCCTCTGCTCGGGCACTCAGTCGTGTCCACCTCTCTGCTACCCCATGGACTGTAGCCCGCCAGGCTCCTCCGTCCATGGGAGTCTCCAGGCGAGAATCCTGGAGCAGTTGCCCTCCCTTCCTTCAGGGGATATTCCCAAGCCAGGACCCTTCCGTCTCCGCGTTGGCAGCCAGGCTCTCTACCGCTAGCCCACCTGCGACTGTCTTGAAAGTGGCAGTCGCTCAGTCGCGTCCGACTGTTTGTGACCCCGTGGGCTATACAGTCCCTGGAATTCTCCGGGCCAGGATACCAGAGTGGGTAGCCTTTCCCTCTCCAGGGGATCTTCCTACCCAGGGGTTGAACGCAGGTCTGCTGCACTGCAGGGGGACTCTTTACCAGCTGAGTCACAAGGGAAGCCCAAGACTCCTGGAGTGGGTAGCAATCCCTTCTCCAGCAGATCTTCCCAACCCAGGAATCAAGCCGGGGTCTCCTGCACTGCAGGCAGATTCTTTACCAGCTGAGCTATCAGGGAAGCATCTTGAGGGCAACACAAATTAAAACCACAATGAGAGACTGCTGCTCACACACTAAAATGGTTCATATTGAAAAGACTGACATTACCAAATGTTGATGAGAATGGGTAGCAACTACTGGTAAAAATGCAAAATGATACAGCCACTTTGAAAAATAATTCGCCAGTTACGATGTTAAATACACACTCACCATGTAACAGGGCAATCCCATGCCTACTATGAACCTAAAGGAAATGAAACCTATGCTCTCATGGAAATGCGCTTGCCCATGTTCATGAAAGCTCTATTTGTAATAGCCCCAAACTGGAACCAGCCCACATTCTCATCCACCGATGAATGGTAAGTAAATCGCGACGCAGTCACACAGAGGAATAGCTCCCAACAGCTAAAAAGGGAAACTGCTGACAGGCAACTACGCAGCTTAAGCTCAGAAACATTGCATTACGTGGAAGAAGCCAGACACAGAAACACAGACGGTGGGAGACTATTTGTAAGAAAGCCTAGAGAAGGCCGGGTTTCCTGGGCTGACAGGGAGAGAGGTCGCCGCCTGCAAGAGGACACAGGGCCTCTGTGGGCGACGAGCTGGCCACGGCGTGAGTGCGGCCGTGGCCACGACTATGAGCGGTTCCGGAACTCACCGAACTGCACGCTTTAACTCTGTGAATGTATTCATGTAAATTTTACCATGATGAGGCTGACTTAAAGATGCTTGTCTTAACCACTCCCGTCTGATAACCCCTTAACAGCCCTCCACTGCCCACAACACAAAGTCATACGCCCTTGTTCCTGACTCTCCAGCCTCCCCTCCAGCGGCGGGCGCCACCCTCCTCCCCTCCCCTCTCCCACACCCTCCACTGGAGCTTCAGCGAACACTCTCCAATCCCTGGGTCAGTGGCGATTCCCTCCGTGCCCTCCGTCTACCGTTTCCTTTGCCCAGAGCACCCATCTCTTCCCTCTTCTTTCATCTACTGCAAAATATCCTGTTCTCGAAGACCCAGCCAGAAGCATTTTCCAAAACCGCTAAGCAGGGTTTACCCAGGAAAGAAGACACAAACTTCTGAGACGCCCCGCGCCAGTCAGCATTGGGCCAGAGCTCCTGCCACGGTGACATGTTCATCTTTTAAACAACTCATACAGATTGTTAAAAAAATAAGATAATGATTAGCAGATCTTTGTAACTGCTTACAAAAACAAGATAAAAGAAAATTTACAATTAGGACTCATAAGAAAGTCCGGCAAGGCCACTGCTTCCAAGCTCAATACACAAAGACGAAAGCATTGTCACACATCAGCAATGACTAATTAGGAAATATGATTTACAAAAGACACCATTCACAATAGCAAAAAGAAAAGAAGAAAAGATAACTAAGCTCTCTAAAATCAAACCTAAGATGGCCCAGATGTTTATGGAGAAAGTAATGATAAAACGTCACTCAAGGACATTAAGAAAAATGAATAAGTAGAGAGACATCCAACGTTGATGAATGGGAAGACCTAATTTCCTAAAGATGTCAACTCTCTTCAGTTTAGTCTATAAACTCAAAGCAATTCCAGTCAAAATCCCCAAGGGTTTTTTTTGTGGAAGTTGTAAAATGTATTCTAAACTGTATATGAAAGCGTAAAGATCCAAGAATAGTCAGGATGATTGTAGACAGAAGATGATGGAGGAAGGACTTTCCACAGGAGACTGTTAAGGTTGGTTATAAAACTGCAGTAGTTGTGATGAGTGTTAAAAAGCCCAGGAGTGACCACTCGGTCAATGGAGCAGAAGAGCCGGCTCAGGAACGGACCGACAGGCCCGCCCACCCACACTCGGAAGCGCTGCAAGTCGAAGGGAAGAGGAGGAGGGTTCAGTGTTCAATAAATAATTCCAGGATGCTTGCCTTTCCACGTGGGAAAAATCGTTGATCCCCACTTCTCAGCAAGGACAGTTATGAATTCCAAATGTATCAAAGGCCTAATGGTAGGAACTAGGAAAAAAGGAGCCATTTTCCTAATTGGGAAAAAAGGTACAAGATGATTCTAATGAATCACCAGGAAAGAAAGAAGAACGTCAATCATGAAGAGAAGGACTCATAAATATGAAGATGCAAAATTTCAGTTTAACAGGAGACACCCCAACAAACCAAGCAATTCAGCACGGAGTAGAAGGAAAGAAAGAGCGTGAGGCCGCTCAGTATAACAGAAGACACCCCAACAAACCAAGCAATCCAGCATGGAGTAGAAGGAAAGAAAGAGGGTGAGGCCGCTCAGTCATGTCCAACTCTTTGCCATCCCCTGGCAAAGAGCCCGCCAGGCTCCTCCGTCCATGGAACTCTCCAGGTAAGAATGCTGGAGTGGGTTGCCATTTCCTTCTCCAGGGAATCTTCCCGACCCAGGGATCCAACCCTGGTCTCCCGCTCTGCCAGCGGACACGTTACTGCCTGAGCCACCAGGAAAGTGTAGTTTCTGCAGTCTATAAGTTCTGAGTAGCTAGGAAGGTACTGACTTTCCTACAAGTCAGCAAGCAGAAGAAAAAGAGCCCCTTGGGCCAAACACACAAAGCCTCTGAAGACAAGGTCCCCTGGGGGAAGGGAGCTGAGCGTCACGAGGAAACGTCTACTGACACAGAGAGACACCCCTGCACGGCCTCCCAGTGCACAGACCACGGCAGGTCCGGGTCCGCAAAGCGAGGGCGCGGGGGCCTGGTAGGGAGTGTGCGCGGAAACCCACCCGGGTGTTACGTACTATGAATTCATTAATATGAAGTATCTATTTACACTTGTATAGTATTTTGTACTTCAGCTGTGCCGCATGGCATCTGGGGTTTTAATTCCCTGACCAGCGACTGAACCTGCACCCCTGCAGTGCAAACAGGAAGTCCCAACCACTGGGCCTCCAGGAAGTCCCACATACGTGTATATTTTAAAGCACACACAAGCTGCTCTATTATTTATCTGTGCAGAGCAAGGAGGCTCTACTCATGGGCTGAAAGTGCATCCCTCTCAGGCCTGGGAACGTCCACGGGAGACAAGGATGGGAGGGTCTCAGGCAGAGCTTCAGCTTTATCTGAAATGCTCTATATCTTAGGAAAACATAGAGATCAGGAGTAAATGGCACAAAATGTCCACATGGGGAACAGTAGATACATTTATGTTTCCTAACTTTTCATCTGTACTTTTCCATATGTTTTTTTAACATGCCCAAAATGATACTGAATTATCTGCAAATGAAATGACATGATATCTCGAGTTTGGTTTCGGCAGGAAAGAAATGGAGTGGGACTAGCTGAAACACCATGGGCAGAATCTGAGTTCTCTATCTTGGCAGAACAAATTACCCCCAAATTTAGTGGCTAAAAGCAGCAAGCATTTATTACCTGGGGGTTTCTGTGTGTCAGGAATGCAGGGGCGGCTTGGCTGGTGCTTCTGCTCGGGGTCTGCCGGCTGGGCAGCCTCCTCTGTAAGCTGGTGGCCTCAGCCCCTCACTGGGGGCCTCCACATGGGCCTCCCGGGGGCCCTCGTGGTGTGGCAGCTGGTGCCCCCGGCCCCCAGGATCCCAGAGGGAAGAAAAGAGGAGAGCCCCAAGGGTTCCTTGCCCGACCCCAAAAGGAAGAAGACAGGAGGAGGCCCCGCCTCTAGCCAGACCCCAAGGTCCTGGTCCAGAGGCCAAAAGCCCTCCTATGGAAAGCAAGCACTCGGCTTCCTAGGCCCTACACGAACCAAGCCCTGAACTCCAAGTCATCTATTTATCCAGGGAGGACTTGATCGTTTATTTCAATCAGCTAGTTTGAGAGCAAAGGAAAATCATGTTGCAAAATAACTATTCTTGCAAAATGGGAGCTGATACAAAGTTGGGAATTAAATGACTGCTCCTTTTCTGAGACATATGTTAAGCTAGTAGCTCATTAATCTTCTTTCTGCTCTAAGCCTGTAACAACCTGGCTACTAAATCTTTAAGTCACTGAATCATTACTCTTTTATAATCCCCAGTGCGGGGCTCGGAGAGAAGTTCATCTTTCTTACAGCATTTCAAAAGAAGCCGGTTCAGACGGGGCAGAGCAGGGCACCGCTGGAGCAGGTGGTCCCGTCGAGGAAATGGGTGCATCGCTGGGGCCACGGGCTGGGGCCGTAGTCGTTCTGCTGACCAGCAGAGTGCTGACCAGGTGAACAGAAACAGGGGAAGAGAAGCACACAGGGAGGGTCGCTGCGACACCCACACGTTCGTTCGGGGGCTACCAGAGCGGTAAAGGTTCGTTGCAGGAGACCCCAAAGACTCGGAAGCGCTCAGAGAAGAAGGCAAGCGCCCGCCCCAGTCACGGCTTCTAGAGAGCGAGCTGGTTGCTCTGTTCCGGGCGCTGACCTCTGGCCCTGGGGCCACAGTCAGGCCCACCTGTCTCTTTCTGCTTTTAATGAAATATGCGAGTGCATTTTCTCGTCCGACGCCCTGGCTCCCACTCTCACTCACAGCCTCCTCTGACTCGGTCCTCTGTCCCCCCGGGCCCTGGGGGTTCCCTTAGGGGCCTCCTGTGCTTTCTCTCCTCCCTCCACCCCCTGCAGACACCTTCTATGCATCTCATCCCTACCCACCAGCTGCTGGATGGCACACACCGCGTCTCAGTGCCCAGTGGTCCTGCAGAGGTCCCCACGTGTCTTTCCCACCTACGTGGACAGTCAGCTGACCCATGGATCTGACACAGTGCCGCTGGCCAGTTTCCTGGTATTGACCATTGCGTGGCTCCTAATCTTCCATTATTACAGACTTTTAATTATTATCCTATGCAAAAATCACATCTAATAATTTCTCCAGGACCAACCGCTGGATCGGAGCCTTCTGGACGGAGGGTTTGCCCTTTTTAAAGCTCTTGCTGTCAACAGACAGCCCTCCGGGGGCTTGGGCCCCCGCCAGCCCTCCCCTGAAGCCCACCCACCCTGGGCTGCATCTTCGGACATCGTCGCCGTTACAGGTGAGACGCGGTGGCACTTTACTCTCATTTTGTTTGCTTGGCCACTAGCAAAACCACCATGCGCTCAGGTCTGTGGGTTGGTTTCTTTGACTCAGAAATGTGACCATCCGAGGTCCCATTCTAGGTCTGTCTTCCTCTTACCTGCCCCACAGTCCTCCCAGAACCTCACCCGTCCTCCCCGACAATCCGCTCACAGCCGTCACCAAGGTCGCTGTGTAGGGGACGCTCCCTCTCCATCCTCTGAGCCACAGGCGGGTGCCAGGGGCGAGTTGGGGACCCCGTCTCCAGGGCTGCTCCCCTTCACCCCACACGGCTTCAGATTTATTATTATCATTGATGCTGCCATTGTTGTTAACAAGGGGCAACCTCCTGGAAAATCATGCTGGCTAACCTACTTGACATTTAATAAGGTGAGAATACCAGGTACCTGTGAGATGTAACTAGAATTCCCAGGGTGTTCATTCCTCCAGCAAAGAACCCCAGTTTTCCAACTTTGTCTCTACATCCCAGGACACAGAAAGCCAAGGGCAGAGGCTATTGATAGCAGCTTGAGTATCTCAGAGAGAAATGAAAGTTGATACAATTGCTGTGCAATCTTTATTTATATTCTTGGAACCAGCTTCAAATGGAAATACAGATAATGAGAAGACACTGATTAAATTGCCCATATGAATATTCATCAAATCACCTGGACTTTCCTATTTCTGAATAACAAAGCTTCCTACCTTCTCCAAGGAAAGGAGTTCATCACTGATTAGAAAACAAAGGGAAAAACTGAGTTTGAATTTCTGGTAGGAAAAAAGCAAAAGTCTAGTAAACAATGTCTGTTTCAGGGTCGAATTCGATCTTTTAAGTTCCACCTTCAAAATCTAAGCTGATGTGGTTTCTTCACACAATAGGCAGGAGAAATAAGAGCTCAGTCAGCCCTCCACACCCCCAGGTTCTGCATCCTCAGGGTAGCTTGTTAGGATCAGAAATATTCAGAAAAAGTACCGGGAAGTTCCAGAAAGCAAAACTTGAATTTGCCGCTGGAAGTCAACTCCTTACATGACATTCCCATTGTATTTACAACTATTTACATGAACTTACATTGTGTAAGGTGTTAATCTAGAGATGATTTAACGTGTAGAAAGGGTGTTGGAGAGGGTTATATGCAAACACTTGGCCATTCTCTATAACAGATTTGAGCATCCTCAGATTTTGATATCCTTACAGGTCCTGGAACCAACTTCCCACAGACACAGAGGGATGACCGTATTTCATATGAATGGACATATATTTTGTGAGTGCTGTGAGAATACTGTATTTTAAAGGGTTGCCCTATTCTACTCTAGTGCTGGAGTTTCCTTTGACTGATGTTAAACCAATGTCTCTGTCTGGCCAAACATCTAACAGGGAAAAGTCCTGAAAAACTTTTAAGCTGAATATTTGAATACACCTGGATTTTGGTGGAATTTTCATGTACAAAAAAAATACCTGATCTAACCCACACTTCTGCTTTGGGGGTCGGGGGGTGGTTCTCATCTGTTGCTGACGACGGGGGAGCAGTCACCAGGTACACTTTGAACTCTCAATCCACCCTGTTAACTTGTGTTCAAAACAGTCTCCAACCACCCCAACTTTGTTCTCCAGACTCAAACTTTGTTCTCCAACTCAACTGGGGTTGGCCCTAGTTCACTCATCCTGAATTGCAATTCCTCAGCTATTCCTCAATAAACTCTCTTTTGCCGGCTGAATCGCATGCCTTTCTTTTTTAAAAGGCTGACGGGGGTAAAAAGGAGAAAAGTCCAGGTGAGACCAGTGCATCACAGCTGTGCCCCAGGGCGTGTCCACTGGGGCGTGCCATCCAGGGGCTCCTGAGCCAGGGCCCGGGCGTCGGGAGGGAGCCGCCCAGCACACCGCTCTGCACTCCGGTGGCCGAGGGTCCTGCAGGTGAGCAGCCCTGGATAAGACGCCACTGACCAGGTCACCCCGGGGCGCCATTACACAGGCCCATGAGCTTCCTCCTGAACAGTCGGAGGCAGGACCGGCAGCAGGGGGCACGTGGATTGTCGGAAGGAGGCGGACGGGGCCAGCGGCCCGGCATCCAGTCACTGCCGTGGCCAGCGGCCACCCCAAGGGGCTCTCGGGAAGGTGCCAAATTCTGCCAGATGTCACCTGGGCGGTGGCCAGCCCACCCTCTGGGCCTGTGGCTGCGAGAGCTCACACCCCTCCACACGGTGCTGTGTGCTCCAGGACCCTCAGGACGGAAGTGAAGCGAAGGGCCGGGAAGTCCACATGGGAATCAAAGGCCACCACTCAGAGAGAGTGAGGTACAGCCGGTCCTGTGAACATGTATCCCAAGGTCACACCGTAACTGCCACACCTTCACATTTGTGTTTTATATCAGACTATTTGTTTTCTATTGCTGCTGCTGCTAAGTCACTTCAGTCGAGTCCGACTCTGTGCGACCCCGATGACGGCAGCCCACAAGGCTCCCCGGTTGCTAGGATTCTACGAAGTAGTAATTACCAGTCTTAATTATGAGTAGTTACTTCCAACTTGAGACCTATACAAAACAATACATTTATTAAAATTTTGGATGAAATTATTGCCTTGAGTTAAATTTCCAAACAGGTAGGAAAGGCGACCTCCTGTCTTGGACCCTGTGAGCCCCTGCGGCGGCTCTGTCTGCACCCAGCGCCACCCCGGGTCCAGCTGCCCCGTGGCTCCCTGCTCTGCCCACGTGTGTGCCAGGCAGCCAGTGCCCAAGCTGACGCTGGAGCAGTCCTCAGCCAGCGGTGGCGCGGGCGTGGGGGTCCCCAGCCCATCACTCCCGGGGAGCGGTGGTCACTGAGGCTCAGGGTCCATGGTGACTCAGAATCCCCTCCCCCCGGGCCCAGGTGTCCACTCAGCCCCACCCGGCCCTGGACCCTCGTCCAGTTTCCCCCCAGCTCATGCCCCCACACCCGGCTCTGGCTTCCTGGCGTCCACTCCCCCAGATGGACTCACGCCCCCACCATTGTGGCAGAAGCTGCCGCTATTTATTTCAATAAAGTACAGCTGCGCCCTGCTGTGCTGGCCACCCAGCCTGGGTTTGGAAGCAGATGAACCTGTCCATGTAGCCGAAAGATGGTGAATTTTTTTAAAGTGACCTTGAAACAGAGAAGGGTGAAGAGCGCACAGATGGCTCTCAACCCTTCCCACTCCAGAGGACCCCCCGCACCCCACCAGGCGAGAGGGCAAGGCATGTGGGCCACCCCAGATCTGTGACGGGGACAATGGTCAGAACAGGGGCGGGGGGGGGGGGGTCCTGCTCTCCTGCCTCTGGGATCGGTTCATGGAGGGGGCCCGGTCCTGATGGCAGACTGGCTGGGGCAGGTCAGCGGGGATGTCCCTGAGGTCATGGCATGGAGGGGCCCCCAGGGCGAGGGGCAAGGAGGGCAGCTGTGCCAGTCCGGGTGGGCAGAGAATCCCTGGAACGAGGGAGATGTCACTCACCAGTGCCTGAAAGCAGGGTCCTTGGAGTCAGGACCCTTTCTGTTCCCCCCACCACGGCCCAAGTGCAGCAGAGCCAGCCCTGAATCCCTGTTTCTCGTCAAAACACAGAGCTGCGGCATTTCCCCAGGCTGGTGCCATCATGGACTAACGGGGGCCCAGCGCGGTGGCTGCAGCTGCCAGCAGAGCACAGGTCCCACCTGTGCTCAGCGCCACCCAGCAGGCTGGGACCGTGTCCCGCGGGCGGGGCGTGCCGAGGACCCCCGGTTAGCAGAGGAGCTGGAGCTGAGACGCAGCACACCCCCGTGAGCTCTGGAGTCACCTGGCCCTGAGAGCCGTCCTGGGCGGGGCCCCCTGCCAGGCCCCTTGCCCACGTACGCCTGGGAAGGATGTGACCCTGGGGATCCCTGCGGGCCTGCCCTCCCGGTTGGCCGCCTCCAGGCTCCGTACCCTGTTTGCGAGAAACCCCAGACTCCATGAAGCTTTGGGGATCAAGACACACACCTTAAGAAACTCCCAGGCATCCTCTGGCCCTAGTGACTGCAGGAAAGATGGCACCCCTGGGAGCCCGGGGAGGGGCCCCCGGAGTGAAACGAGCTTTTGTTGGATGAGAAGCGTCTGGAAACACAAAACGCAGCGAGAGGATGCACCCGAGGCATCACTCGGGGCCACAGCCTGGCAGAGACGGATGGGTGCGATCAGTAAGATGGATTGAGGGTGTGATTAGGAACAAAGCGAGACGGGAGACAGACGCAGGCCTGGCGCACCTGAGTCACAGCTGCGGCCACACCCTGCCCCCTCCCCCTGGCGCCCGCTGAGCGACCGCGGGAGGCTCAGCTCCGACCTCCAGAAACTGCAGCCCCTGTGGGTCCACAGATGCGAGCCTGGGGGTGGCCAGGGGCCCTCCCTTGCTTTTCAGAAAGGCATCTTCAAAGAGCTCCTGAAGAACACGGCCAAGGAGCCACATGTCCACCATCTCGCCCTGGTGGGGTCTGATCTCTTCTCCTTCCACGAGAACCACGTCCCGGGTGTGCATGGGGCAGGGAGGGGGAGAGGGCTGCAGGCAGTCTGCTCAGAGGTGCGGGGGACGGGCGGAGGTCCTCAGGGTGAGGCTGGTGAGCCACAGTAAGCTTGGATCCCCACATCTCAGGGGCTCATTAAGAGGGAAGCAGAGAGTGCACGTGAGTGTGTGTGTGTGTGTGTGTGTGTGACCAAGGGGGTCAGCGGGGCTGCAGGGGAGGCCCAGCCTGGGCAGAGGCAGATGCCCCCCTGTCCTTCCCCTGGGCCCTCGGCGGGTCGCCCACACTGGACCACCTTCTCTGCTGGTCACTGGCCGAACGCCAGTCACCCCGAGAAACACCGCACCGGGGCTTCCCTGCTGCTCAGGGGTGAAGAATCCACCTGCCAGTGCCGGAGACCCAGGCTGCATCCCTGGCCCGGAGGATCCCACGTGCCTCGGAGCAAGTAAGCCGTGCACCCCAAGGACAGAGCCCGCGCTCCAGAGCCTGGGAGCCGCATCTGCTGAAGCCCCCGGGCCCCGGAGCCCCCCGCCCCACAGCAAGAGAGGCCACGCACCACCCCGGCAGTAGGGCAGAGCCCCAGCAGCAGCAGAGACCAACCAGCACAGCCACAGCGAGCAAGGACAGTTACGTTTAAGAAGTAGCGCTGCACAGACCCACCCAGGGAGGGCCGACCAGCCGCCCAGGCAGCCGGCGCCCGGGCAGGCTGACGCACGAAACGAACCATACTCGAACACCTGAAAGGACGTGAGTGACGTTGGGATGAGGGTCCGAGCAGGAGGGGAGCCTCGGGGGCAGGGCAGATGGAAATGACCTTGGAGCCTCCGGGCTGCTGGCTTGAAAGTGGAGGAAGAGCAGGCACGGGGGGGCCTCTGGACGGAAGGAGGCCGGGAAGCACACCCTCCCCAGGGAGCCCAGGAGCACCCGCCCTGCCCTCACGGCGGCCAGAGCCCAGGACACACTTCAGGCCCCTGACCCCACTGCCATAGGGCGATCGATGCATCTTGTTTTAAGCTACGGAGTTCCTGATAATGTGTTACCAAGTAAGAAGCACTGCACCCTGCCCTACACCATCATTTCAGAGCCCCCTCTCTTGTGACATTTTTAAGTGGTCCATATGAGCTGTCAGATCGGTGGGAATGATCAGAGGGCATTTTGCTTGCAGTTCACCAGATTTTTTTTTCCCTAACTAAAATTATGTCCTTGCTTCATCTGAAGGAATGTTCTCCCAGGCTGATCTAAATTCTAAGGAGGTGGATTAATCTTAGTAAACTTCACGGTAACAGGCAGGTCTCAGTGATGAAAGTCATTTAAATTAAATTATTTATGCAGATTTATGAAACCAAATGGAATTTCATGACCGCAGTATTAGAAGCCAGAGGTGTGGACAGCGTGGACCCTCGGACGGCAGGGGAACTCAGCTGTCACCCGCCCCAGGGGACCCCGGGCTCCAAGTGGGGAGGGGTCAGAGAGGGGGCGGGATTCAGCTTTCCTGACTCTACCAGAGCATGTCACCCCTCAGAGTCCCCCTCCCTTCCTCCCGAGACCACCTCCCCACAAACACCACGCAAAGACCAAAGTTCAAGCTTTCCGTTCTTACTGGACCAGTTTAGGAAGCAATCAGTTAGCTCTATTTGGCTGATTTAAAGCAAATCTTGGCTTCCCAGGTGGTGCTAACGGTAAAGAATCCGCCTACCAACGCAACAGACCCGAGACACGGGTTTGCTCCCTGGGTAGGGAAGACCGCCTGGACTAGGAAATGGCACCCACTCCAGTACTCTTGCCTGGAGAATCCCGTGGACAGAAGAGCCTGGGGGATACAGCCCACTGAGAGCAGAGCACCTCTAACCTGCGGCTCTTCCTTGACACCTTCAGCTTCCTCACACCTTCTCAGAGGGTAAGGATGATGGAACATTAATGACTACCAGAAATCAGAAGCAAACAGTGGGTGTCTCTGTGCTTCAAAGTTCAACTGTTTCTCAAATGCTAGAAAATACTCACTTCTTAATCTCGTGCTCACCTGGCATCACAGGTCAGGTTACTGCTGTGCCCAGGATCTGGGTAGCTTGCTTTCGTGCAAAGCTGCGACTGCCACGTTTGGACAAACAAGCCCTTCTGGTCTAGTTACAGGACAGCCCCCAAGCATCCAGGGGGCTCTCAGCCACGTCACCTTGCCCCCGGGGGTGACGAGGGGACGTATTCTCAGAACTCTGGAGGCGGAGGCCCCTGGTCCCAGGACCTGGAGATAACGTTCCAGGAATTCACTGGACCATGACTCCCTTGGGTTTTTTGATCATCTGAGGTTTACCTCTTCTCAAATGTCTGAATGTGTAAATGTGTTTCCTGAAAGAAGAAAGTCCTGCTCTCCAAATAATGGAGAATAATCACAAAAATCATTTGGCTCCACTTCAAAAGCAGGAAGGGTACTTTTCCAGATCAGCGGACACTCCTGAACCGCACAGTGGAGGCGTCTGGCTCTCCAGCCGTCTCAGCTCAGCATTTCAGTCCTCTCCCTGGGCGACTGGCCCCTTAAATAAATGAAAACCTGACACCGTACCCACCGCCTCCTCTGTGGGCACCGGCCCTCTGAGCTCATCCCCAGTCAGGAGAGTCCCTCAGCGGGGGCCAATAAGGCTCCCCATGTCCCCACTGGGCAAGACAGGGCATCACCACTGAGGGCCAGCATCTCTGGGCGACTGTGGAGGTGCCCCCAGGGACTGACCTGCCCCTGCCAGACACACCGCCCGGAATCTGCAGCCCCCTCAGCACCCCTCAACTCCCTCCACGCCAGCACTTGGCCACAGCATCCCTCTGGAGGGGAGGAGGCCCCTGCTCAACCCACTGATGGGCAGAGGCCTGAGGTCAGCGTTGCAAATAGCACTGACCGGGCATTTACGGAGGTGGGGGTGTTGCTGCGGAGACCACGCCTGTCAGAGAAGCTGCGGCCTCTGGAACAACGGAACTGCTCTTGGAAACTGGAGTCACGATCCTCCTGATGTTGCGGCGTCAGAATGTGTGGTGGACAGCAGCCGGGGGACAAGCAGTGCGCCCCCTGCTGGACATGACAGGCCACTGCAGCACACAGGAGGAGGCAACAGCCCCGGGCGTGAGTCTCAGAACAGACAGGGCAAGAGAGCAGGATGTGGAGGGACGAGCGTCCCGTACATCACTGTAGAGAACTTCGGGAAACACAGTCCACCAATACAGACACACAGCCCATCAATACTCACAGCTCATCAATACATACATACAGCCCATTCACATGCACACAGCTCATCAATACATACACACAGCCCATCAATACAGACACACAGCCCACAATACATACACACCACCCATCAATACAGACACACAGCCCATCAATACTTACAGCTCATCAATACATACAGCCCATCAATACAGACACACAACCCATCAATACTTACAGCTCATCAATACACACAGCTCATCAATACATACACACAGCCCACAATACATACACACCACCCATCAATACAGACACACAGCCCATCAATACTTACAGCTCATCAATACATACAGCCCATCAATACATACACACAGCTCATCAATACATACAGCCCATCAATACAGACACACAGCCCATCAATACAGACACACAACCCATCAATACAGACACACAGCCCATCAATACAGACACACAGCCCATCAATACTTACAGCTCATCAATACACACAGCTCATCAATACATACACACAGCCCATCAATACATAGTCGCTGTTCATCAGCACATACACAGTTTATAACACAAATACACTGTGTATCAATACATACACACTGTTTATCAATATATACACACCATTAAAAGTGCTTTATAAGTGTGCATGAGAATAATAAGCGGCAAATTCAGAGCCTGGGTGCCCTCCGCGGGGTTGGGGGTGGGGTGGGGAAGGTCTCCAGGGTGTGCTCGTCATGTTTTTATCTTAAGCTGAGTTGTGGAGAGTGGCGTTGGTGTCTTATTCCCTATTTTTTATACACTTTAAATATTTCATTAGTAAAAAAGCAAAGTACAGTTTTACTTTTAGGCTTCCCTGGTGGCTCAGATGGTGAAGAATCTGCCTGCAAGGCAGGAGACCCGGGTTCAGTCCCTGGAGGAGGAGATGGCAGCCCACTCCAGAATTCTTGCCCGGAGAATCCCATGGCGAGGAGCCTGGTGGGGTGCAGCCCATGGGGTCGCAGAGAGTCAGACACGACTGAGCGACTGAAAGTTTAAATATTTCATTAGTAAAAAAGCCAAGTACAGAGCAGATAACACACTGTCGTTTACCAACTGCACAAAGTGGATGTGGATTTGCAGGCGTCGTCCAGACAGTTCCAGGGGGGCCGTGAAGACAGGGCCCGGGAGGGGCGGGCGGGG
>SJYQ01006817.1:247437-282985 GCA_006410935.1 Redunca redunca | reverse complement strand
GGGGGCCAGGCGTGCCAGAAACCATGACGGCAGCAAGAAGTCAGGCGGCAAACGTGGGCCGAGCCTCCAGCCAGTCTCAGCCGACCGCAGCGTCCCCAGTGCAGAGCACAGCCTCGTCCAGGGCCCCTGACCCCAAGGCGGGCTGCGTGAGGGTGCCCCAGGAAGGCACCCCTGCTTCTGACTGCTAGTTCAGGGAAAGCTGGAGGCAAGGGGGCCCAGGCGAGGACACTGAGTAGAGATGCTCACGCTTTGTCCACAGCGTTTGGTCAAAAGCAATTTTTTTTTTAAAATTTGGTCAATGTATTTGAGTTAAAACAAAATTGGTAAATGAGGCAATTTTAAGAACTGATGAAAAATGATAAACTTCTAATTCTGGTTAAGATGAAGTTAACACACTACACCCATCTCGCCCACTGACTACAAGTGAAAACACCAGGCAGAAAGCATAGGCAACCATCTGGGACACTGAGAATCAAGTAACAGAGATTGGAGCCGGGAATCGAAAGTCACAGGGAGATGACACAGCAGCCAATCTCCTGGCTTATCTCCGCCTGTTCTGGGCTGGACTCCAGGCAGCTTGGACTCCGCAGTCCCTTCAGTGCATAACACATCACAATCAACCAGGGTTTGTTCTGAGAATGCAAGGTTGACGCACTTTTGTAAATTAGTCAGTGGAATCCACCAGATTAACAGACTGAGACAAGAAACCCATGATCGTGTAGGCCAAAGCAAGAAAGACATTTAACGACATTTGACAATCTTTCTTTCTCAAGAGGAAAAAACCTCCTTATCCTGATAAAGAGCATTGACAAAAAAACAAAAATGAAACTTTTTCCTAAAAGCATCACATTCAATATGAATAGCGTCACGCTTAATGACAAAAGGCTGACTGATTTCCTGATAATATTGGGGACAAGGCAAGAATGTCTCCCTTTCTTTCACCATTCCTGTTCCACATCCTGCTGAGTCACGGTCAGTGCAGTAAGAAAACAAAGCGAAGAAAAAGGCATAGGATATAAATGCAGGGAAAAATTGTCCCTGTGCACAGATAACTGTCTATACAGAAAACCCCAAGGAATCTACAAAAGTTCTGGAATCAATACATGAGTTATGAAACTCCTCTCAGAATAAGGTCAACATATAAAATTCAACTATTTTTCTATATACTAGCAGTGAATATTTAGAAAAGGAAAAAAATTAATAATATCATTTACTATAGCTCTAAAACATAAAACATGTAGGCATAAGTGTAACAAAAGTGAAAGATATAAGAAGTCCTAAATAAACGGAAAGGCATACCACATTCATGGATTGGAACACTCGACTGAGATAAGATGTTAATTCTCCCCCAAACTCATTTGTAAATTTAACACAATCCCAAGCAAATTCATAGCAGGGTTTTTAAAAATACATGCAGATGCTTTTTCTAGAGTTTACACGGAAAGGCAAAGGAAGCATAATAGATAAGGTATTTTTGAAAAAGAATAAAATTGGCAGACTCATATTGCTGGATTTTACTTACCCTAAACTGCAATGATTAAGAAAGTGTAATACTGGTGAGAGGTGACACACATATCTCAATGGAACGAAAGGAGAGACCAGAAATAGACTCAAAACAATATGACCAGTTGATCTTTGACAAAAGTGCAAAGACATCTCAATGGAGGAAAGATTATCTTTTCAAGAAATGTTTCTAAAACAATCGGACATCTTAACGCAAAAAAAAAAAAGCTTACTCCTTGGAAGAAAAGCTATGACAAACCTAGACAGTCTATTAAAAAGCAGAGACATCACTTTGCTAACGAAAGTCCATCTCGTCAAAGCTATGTTTTCCCAGTAGTCATGTATGGATGTGAGAGTTGGACCATAAAGAAGGCTGAGCACAGAAGAACTGATGCTTTTGGATTGTGGTGCTGGAGAAAACTCCTGAGAGTCCCTTGGACTGCAAGGAGATCCAACCAGTCCATCCTAAAGGAAATCAGTCCTGAATATTCACTGGAAGGACTGATGCTGAAACTGAAGCTCCAATACTTTGGCCACCCGATGTGAAGAAAACTCACTGGGAAAGACCCTGATGCTGGGAAGATGAAAGGCAGGAGGAGAAGGGGACGGCAGAGGACGAGATGGCTGGACGGCATCATCATCTCAATGGACACGGGTCTGAGCAGACTGCGGGAGTGGGTGAAGGACAGGGAGGCCTGGCGTGCTGCAGCCACGGGGTGGCAATGAGTCGGACACGACTGACCGACGGAACACCAACAATGCAGAGAAATGCGGACCTCAGCCCATGCCTCATCCACGGTACACAACTCAGCTCAAAACAGTCCTTCAGCTTAAACGGAGTGTGAAAAGCTACAACACACTTAGAAGAAACAGGGGGGGAGTCTAACTCTCTGGGTTAAGCAAAAAGTCCTTAAACGGGACACCTAAAGCTTGATGTATAAGAAAAACTTGGTGAATTAGACTTCATCAAAGTTAAGAATTCCTACCCAGGTGGTTCAGTGGTAAAGAGTCTACCCACAGGAGGTGCAGGACCCCCGGGCTCGATCCCTGGGTCGGGAAGATTCCCCGAGGGAGGAAGCGGCAACCCACTCCAGCGCTCCTGCCTGGAAAATGTCGTGGGTAGTCGAGCCTGGTGGGCTACCGTCCATGAGGCTGCAAAGGGTCAGACATAACCAAGCGACTAAGCGTCTATGCAAGCACTCTTTGAAAGACATTGTTAAGGGGACAAAAGGACAATCACAGAGCAACAGGAAATGTTTAAAATCATAGATTTGATAAAGGACTTATATCCAGAATATAGAAATAATTGTCTAAATCATAAGAAATCTAACAACTCAGTTTTTTTTTAATGGAAAGATTTGAACATATACTTTGCTTAAAAAGCAATATGGATGGCAAATGAGCACGTGGAATGTGGTGGTTTTTCATGCTCTTTTGCTGGAAACTGCTCTCCCAAGGCCCCAGTGCCTGTCCCGGGGCAGCCCCTGGTCCCCCGGGGCCGTCAAGCTGGTCCCCGCAGGCTGGCGCAGGCAGGAAGTCCCAGGCAGCAGTCGTTAAGAGGGAGATTTACAGTGAGTCAAGTGCATGGCACAGGTGCAGACAGACAAATGACCAAGATGGCATTTTCCTCCTTGGCCTTTTCTCTGATGAGCAGGATTTACGAGCTTTGGTAACGGGCAGCAGCGAGAAGGCCAAGTTTGTAAAGCACAGCTCCTTTGTCGAAGGATATCAGCTGTCCCAACTCCCAACTCTGCAGATTACACGCTCCTGCTCCCCGCCTGGAGCAAGCTGCAGAGCTCAAAGGCACCTGGGGGACTGCTGATGATGGCCCCCCCAGTCCAGGTGCCCCTGCCGCCCCAGCGCAGGCCTCCACTTCCCGCCCGCTGATGGCACAGGACGGCCTGCAGCGGGCGTGCTGACCTAAATCACATGTGGCTTTGGCATAAGATCCTGGACCCCCATGAAGCCAGCAGGCAGCAGGACATGAGGCCCTGGCCAGCCTTCTCCAACAACCCAGCCGGCAAGCTGCAGGTCTGCCAGGCCGCCAGGCGTCAGCAAGGGTTTTCAGCGCTCCTGGGGCTTATGAGCACACACACACACACAGAGGCTGGGTGCCCACAGGCATGTGAGGCGTCCCTGGCAGGCAGAGGCTTGGCCTTCTCAGAGGGTCAGGCGGGTCTCCCGCAGGCGGTCAGCACAGAGCCCCTTGGTGGCTCCTCAGCCTGGCCGACCCCGAGGCCAGTCCTCAAGGGCAGAACCACCCTTTGGTGCCAGGCCACAACTCCAGTCACAGTCCTGGCCCCTGCAAGTGCTGAGGGGCTGCCCGGGGACTGGACGGGGGTGGCTGCGGGTGGGGAGGGCAGAGTCCTCCCTTAGGGCCAGCTCGCGCTCAGCCCCGCCACCCCCACCACGGCCTTCGTGAGCCCCACCTTCCTGGCTGGTGGTGAGCTGGCATCCAGCCGGGACACACACCCCCCACAGTTGTTTGATGGCCCGGCAGCCCCTGCAGGGTCAGCGCCGTCACGAGACTCGTCCTTAGCTCTGTCCACGTTGTCTCCAGGCACGCTCCAGACTGCGTTCGCCGGGTGAGCCTGGGTGGGAAGAGCCCCGCTTGTGATCGGGGACCCGGGCTGCCCTGTTTCCTGGGTCCACTGAACACACCGTCCACATGCTCACGCCCGCATGACGTCTCAGCCTGCCCGCCCCGATTCCTGGCGTCTGACACCGGGGTCCACTTCTGCGACCCACCTGACGCTGCCCTGCCCTGGTAAAGACCCCCAGGCTCAGAGGAGAAGACATTTAAGCCTCTCAAGCCCCGGCCCCCAAGGGTGCTAGCATCTACGGGCTGGAGTTACATGTGCCAGGACCGCTCCCTGGGTGCCCCGCCCCCCGCCCCCCCCCCCACTTGGTGTGGGCCACATGCAAAGCACGTGAGGTCACGAAAGGCAGAGGCTGGTCACAAGAGACACTGTCATCTCTGCCTGCACTATGCCCGCGCCTGTCCTCAGGCTGTGAGGAGCCAGGCCACCCAGGGGACCCCACCGGCGGCCCCAGGCTTCCGGTCATCCAGACACGGGAGTGCCCAAGCCTCTGGATGATCCCAGCACCCAGCTGTGCCATCACCCCTGCCCTCCAGTCTTCCCAGCTGAGGTCCAGACACTGTGGGCCATAGACAAGCCATCCCCCATTCCCTGGCCAAAGCCCCCACCTCTGAATCCAGAAGCTCAATGAAATGACTGCTAACTCCTGGGGCAACTTGTTACACAGCAGGAGTGACCGAGATGCCATCTATTTCAGCCACAGCTTGACTTGACATTTGTACCCAAGAGATGAAAAGCTCTGGGCAAGAGAGACAGTCCCGGGGACGTGATCCCACGAAACACCTTCTGTTTTCTCACGCTAACGAGAAAGTACTTTGCTGGTCTGAGGCTCACCTCCGCCCTGTAGCAGGTGAGGCGTGCTGGCATCACTCACCAGGCTCAGGGGCTTGCCATCCTCTGCCCAGCCTGGCTGACCGCACAGGTGGGTGGCCCTGGTTAGCCCCCTCAGCTGATGCTGCTCTGGGCCCTGATTAATCACGGGCTGCTGGGTGACAGCAAAGCCTCTTTGTGGGTTTTCTCGGGTTCCTGAGCTGTTTCGCCCTCCTGGCCTTCGGGTGCCTCAGGCAGCTCTGCATGGGCGAGCCCGGTCCGCCTCTGAACCTGACACCACACATAGTGCAGGGAAGGAGGGAGTGCGCAGAGCGGAGCCGCAGACAGTCCAGAGAATGTTCGTTGCAATAAACACACCCAGATACTATTCTTCCAGGGTGTTTGACAGACAATCCCTGGAGGCCAACTTCCCACATCATTTTTCCTGGCAAAAACACAGTGCTTGCGTCTTTATTCTGGAAGAAGGAGATTTACTTCCTTAATAACGGGAGTCCTGATATCACGGGTGTGTGGCGTGCTGGAGTTTGCAGTGCCATTCCGTCCTAAGAGCGGTTTAATTGACAACTTGAGATTTCACATAGCGAAGCTATGAAACATCTGGGGAACTCGAGGAATGCATGTTTTTATAGCCTGAAGGCTACCAGCAATTTGATAAACATAAGATGCGGATAATTTAAATGTTTAAGCATTTAATTACTAGTGAATGGGGACGTTTCGTTTCATGTTGTGTAGCTTATTGTTTCATAAGTTTTCATTTAAGCATCGGGAACAGGAGCCAACTGTCTGTCTCCAAGTGTCTCTCTTCCTGGTTCTTCTCCTGAAGGCAGCGCCCGGGGAGCCCGCGTGGCTGCAGAGCGGACGCTGACTCTCGGCCACCAGCGTGTTGACGAGACTCGCACCTCTCCGGCAAGACCTGTCTCCTCCTGCCTCCCAACCCCCGAGCATCCGTCCCCTCGAAGCCCAAGACCACGACCTGCAGAGCTCCCTGGCTACTGCCAACACCCCAGAGACGCCACGCTGAGACCCGGAAGAAGAGAAGGACCCGTCCCAATGCCCTTCATCGATTCAGACAGAAAATCTGCCAGCAACGTGGGCTTTTAAACATCTTTATACGGGTATCCACAGGCGTGCACTTTAATAAAATTGCATGTGCATGCAATACGGCGCCATACAAACTCAATTTTAAAACCTAGCCACTTTTCTCTACTTTCATGTCTCTCTCCCCACCTGCTGACTGCTCCTCCACCCACCCCCAGCTCTCCCCCGGGTAACCAGGTGGAAAATATCACATGAGCGTGACTGTATTTTTCTCTTCAATCACGTGCACGTAAAGGCACCACTGTTTAGGCAAACATCCGTCCAGAGGGGTTTTGCCTTGTCTGCGCTCCAAAAGCAAGAATGTGGCACGCACGCGCTTCCGAGCGCTTTCAGCCTTCCTTGCCTCGTCCTCGGTGTCCGCCCTCTCTGCCGGCTCTTGAGGGTTCCCAAGGCTTTGACTCCATGAGGCGGTGTCAGACAGCATCCTGGAATGGGAGCCCTGCTGGGCTCATGAGTCTTCCTGCAGGATATGGACACCCCGTGGCACCCCTGGGTCACAGGACATGGGGACGTTTGATGGTGACAGTTGACGCAGGATAAGCCGTCACGAGAGCACATGTGGCCGAAGGGGCCCACGTACAGCATCACTGTGCCAGCACCCAGGACCTCGGTCCCTGCTGGACAAGCCCCCTGGGCCACCGTGCACCCGTCCCTGCCCACGACGGCAGCCTGGTGTCTTCCAGGGCAGGGCCCAGAGCCAGCCACCATCCCCCAGGGCAGACCCCCACCCCGCACCCACCCCTGCTGGTTGGGTGACAGATACTCTGCAGCAGACGCTTGGCTGGGGTGCGGGGAGAGGGGTCGGGTGAGAGGCCTGGGAAGGTGACGACGGGGACCCACCCTTCACGGGGGGGGGCAGAGGGAGAGGGGACAGGCTGCGGCAGGCCTGCTGAGGGAGGGGAAGTGGGGGGCAGGCCACCTCGGCCAGCACACGCTGCACCAAAAGCGAGGAGCCAGGGAGGAGGCTGGGGCTTAGGGGGGCCGGGCTGCCCTGCAGGGCAGGGCCCCAGCGGGGTGTGGGTGTTCCACCAGGGTGGCGGGTTCCCCCAGGAACCCTGGCCCTTGAGCAAGTGGAAGGGCCTGGCCTGGTCAGTTCCCCATACCAGGCGAGCGGGGTGCCGTCCCAGCGTCGTGCATCCTCCAGACCCACCCCAAGTCAGGCTGGACACGCATCGTCCCCGAGGTTGCCCAACTTTTAAATCCGCTCACCTGCACGAAACGACAGTCGACGAGGAGACGGCACAGGAGCCAAGAACAGGTCACGCGCCTCCTGGCTCTCGCCCCCGATTGTCTACACTTCATATTGAAGAGCAGTTTCCGGTTATTGACAGCAATACTTAATCCTCCACAATCTCCGGAAAAGCAGCTAAGCACCAACGGCAGAGTCCACATGTCACGACAGAGGCCTCGGGGCGGGGTTGGGAGCAGCTACTTGGTGTGGAACACTGGGGAGAAGCCAGCTCACAGCACTCATAACAGGGCTGGAAAAGAGGCTCATTAGGAGCCTAAAGGGAAAATGGAAAGGCCCACAGTTGCTGCTTAAATTCTTTTAAACTTGCACAATCCTGGGGCATCTGAAGTGCAGAAGGGCCAGGCAAAAGTGCAGGGAGAGGGATGCGCTGTGTCCGGCCTGCACCTCCCAGCCTGGCCACGGCCCAGCCCCGCTCCCGTGTCCACCCCAGGCAAATAAGCCAAGATGGCCAAGGCCTAGGGCCGCAGATGGGCTCCTCCGAGCCCCACACCCTCCCCTGACTGAGGAGGCTGCAGCAGACGCCTCCCTGCAGGAAGTCCGCACTCAGGGACAGGCATGACCCCTCGCTCCCACACCCACCCCCAGGGGGCCCACCACCCACCAGCCCCCCAAAACAAGTGGTTCTAATTCAGTCTCATTCTAAGATTAAGAAACATTCTGTCTGGTTCTCAAAGATTTGATGTTGCCACCTGATATGAAGAGCTGACTCATTTGAAAAGGCCCTGACACTGGGAAAGACTGAAGGCGGGAGGAGAAGGGGACGACAGAGGGTGAGATGGTTGGATGGCATCACCGACTCAATGGACATGAGTTTGAGCAACTCCGGGAGATGGTGATGGACAGGGAAGCCTGGCGTGCTGCAGTCCATGGGGTCGCAAAGAGTCGGACACGACTGAGCGACTGAACTGAACTGACTGACTGGTCGCCTGATCCTCTTGGAGGACATTGCATTTTGTTTTGTGGGCATCATTTGATGCCACACTTGATGCCAACTGCACACAGAGCTTCTGTGAGCTCGGTAAGTATTGGGTTCAGTCCATTTCAGACGCTCAGTCGTGTCTGACTCTTTTCAACCCCATTAGCTCCAGCACGCCAGGCCTCCCTGTCCATCACCAATTCCCGGAGTTCACCCAAACTCATGTACATCGAGTCGGTGATGCCATCCAGCCATCTCATTCTCTGTTGTCCCCTTCTCCTCCTGCCCCAAATCCCTCCCAGCATCACAATCTTTTCCAATGAGTCAACTCTTCACATGAGGTGGCCAAAGTACTGGAGTTTCAACTTTAGCATCAGTCCTTCCAAAGAACACCCAGGACTAATCTCCTTTAGAATAGACTGGTTGGATCTTCTTGCAGTCCAAGGGACTCTCAAGAAGCATCAATTCTTCTGCGCTCAGCCTTCTTCACAGTCCAACTCTCACATCCATACATAACCACTGGAAAAACCATAGCCTTGACTAGACAGACCTTTGTTGGCAAAGTAATGTCTCTGCTTTTGAATATGCTGTCTAGGTTGGTCGTATCTTTCCTACCAAGGAGTAAACGTCTTTTAATTTCATGGCTGCAGTCACCATCTGTGGTGATTTTGGAGCCCAAAAACATAAAGTCTGACAGTGTTTCCACTGTTTATCCATCTATTTCCCATGAAGTGATGGGACCAGATGCCATGATCTTAGTTTTCTGAATGTAGTGTCCTGGAAACAGACTGATTCCAATATTTAATATGGTAACCCACGCAGTCCTGCTATACAGCACAGGGAAGTCTGCTCGGTTCATGTGCAGCCCGGACCGGAGGGGAGTGTCGGGGAGAATGGACACGTGTCCATGTGTGGCTGAGTTCCCCCACTGTCCACCCGCAGCCATCGCAGCGTTGTTCGTCAGCTGGAGGCTCCATCCAGTAAAGAGCTCTAAAAAAGGAGCAATTCCAGGGCCTTCCCAGGTCACACAGTGGATAAGAATCCGCCGGCCAGTGCAGGACACAGGTTCCACTCCTGGACTGAGGAGATCCCCCGTTGGCGCAACTAAGCCCATGCACCACAGCCGCTGGGCCCGCGCGCCGAGCCGGGAGCCGCCGCCGCTGGGCCCACGTGCTCCGCCTCAACTAGAGAAACCAGGCACAGCATGGAGACCCAGCACAGCCATAAAGAAACAGTGATTCTAAAAAATAAAATTGATTCTTTTTTTTAAGGCAATTCCAAATTGAAATCAACGATGTGAAGGCAGGAGAATCTATGTGCCACATTTATGCCCTTCCGGACACGGGTTCCCCTAAAGCAGAGAAACACCGGAAGTGGTCTTTGGTTTGGTTTCAGATCATCAGTCAATAAATGGCTTTTCTGCATGTAACAGCTCACCTTATGCCCGCTGTAATGACCCCTCTGTGAGGTGGAACAGGGGCGCCAAACAAGCAATGCCCACACTTGATGCCAAAGCTGCCCGTGGAGGCGTCCCCTCTTTGGGTGCCAGAGGAGGACACCAGCCCAGCTGTAACTCAGCAGTTGGAAGATGCTTGGCCACAGGGCCACTGGACACGTCCAGGCCCACCAGCCCAGGTGGGGTGAGCTGGGCCGGGCAGCACTGACCACTCCCCATGAGGCATGCCAGCCCTCTGTGTGGGGACGGGGGACAGGAGGGCAGGAGGAGCTGGGGGCTCCCCTCCCCACAACCTGCTAGACTGCCGTGATTCCGTCAAGCACCCACAGACCCCACCCCAGGGGCGGGAAGGGAGCCCCCACTCCTGCCCGCCTGCACTCGGCCCGTCTCTTGTCCCTGAAACACCCGTAAAATCAGGGACTCAGCACTGACCCAGGGCCGCTCCACTCCTACCTGCCCCTTGAGACCTCAGAGACCCATGTCTCTCCCTCCCCGAGAACAAAGAGATGGAAGGCATTCGCTTCCAAAATGCATATTCTCCAAAGTCCCGGGGGCAGCTGGTGGCTCTGGCAGCCCCCTCACCCTCTGTTAGGGGTGGGGTAGCTGATGTCCAGCATTGGTGCTAGTGACGACCGTCCACACTGGGGCCGAGCAGGATTCAGGGGGCAGGGGCCTCCCCAGGAGCACGAGCACCCCGCTGACTCAGCGGCAGCCATGAGGCCCACTCAGGTCAGCTCCTGCTGGGGAGGCCCCCGGACTCAGACCCTGAGCTGGGGGGTTCCAGACAGCCGCCCCAGCCTCCCCTCCCACGTGCCCCCTGATAGCCCCCAGCAGTCCTTCAGTTTCTGCTCTACCAGCTCGAGCCTTCAGTCTCACTTCAACACCCAGGGTCGCTCCGAGTGACCAGTGCTTTCTGTCTCACTTAAACCAAGGCCACGAGATTAGACAATCTGACCAGCTAGACTTCTATACTGAAGCCGAAGTCAGAGGTCACGGCCCCGCCTGGTGCCCTTGATGCCCATCACAGCCGCTGTGCCCTGGAGAAGCTGCCTGAAGGGCGGCTTCCCCAGGAGTGAGAGCTCGGCCAACCCCATGCTGTAACACAGCAAAAAGGAGTGAAAGGCAGCCTGGAGTCCTGCTCCCGAGTCTCGGCCTCATCGGACGCTCGCTCTGGCTGGTGGAGCCTCGACCCCCGCGTGCCACCCCGGGGTCACCCGTCCGGGGAGGCGAGCCTCCCTCTCCCCTCTCTTGCTCAGGAGCCCCCCCGATGACCCCCGGGGCAGGCGGCCAGCGCACCCACGGCCCCACTGCTGCCCCCAGTGCCCCGTGCCCCAGGGAGGGGTCAGACCCTCTGAGCAGCTCGAAGCCGCTCCCGGTTAGTGACCCGAGAGCCCCGTGGGTCTGAGGTGGTTCAGAGAGGCCAGGCCACAGAGGAAAGCGAACGCCTGGCGCTGGCCGTGTGGTCTCTGTGAAGGAGCGGCTGCTTTCCTTGCGGGCGCTAGCACCATCTAACCCCACGGCACACAGGCAAACAGCCTTCGGGACGGGCGTCCCGCTGGCCGCGCCCTGCTCACAAGGCCTCTGCTGCAGCACAAACCACTTCTTTCGTCCCATGGAGATGCCTTGGCACGCGAAACCCCTGCCCACAACACAGCGCTCCAATGAGGGGGGGCTGGTGTTTGCAGAATGGCCCTGGCCTGCAGGCCCGCGTGGCAGAGGCACGGTCCCAGGCCCGAGAGCCACCGGCGCTCGCCCGGCCCCACTCAGGAGGCCCAGAGGCGCAGCTCCAGCCTGCTCTGCTCGGGCCGAGACCGCCTCCTAAGGGAGGTTCCCGTTCCCGCCGTCCCCAGGCAGAGGCCTGAAGGTTCACACACGCCCCCTGCCCCTCAAGCAGCACAGGCTCCGCCCTCCTCCTTGGGGTCCCACCGGGAGCCCCTTGCGCCTGCTGGGACCTTTCTGCCACGGATGCCACAACCGTGCCTCGGCTGGAGCACACAGCCTCCCCGAGCAGCTGCACTGAACAGGAAAGTGAAACCGGAGTCACTCAGTCGTATCCGACACTTTGCCACCCCGTGGACTGCAGCCCGCCAGGCTCCTCCATCCATGGGATTTCCCAGGCAAGAATACTGGAGTGGGGATTTCCCTGGTGGTCCAGTGGTTAGGACTCCGAGCTCCCAATGGAGGGAACAGGGGTTCGACCCCTGGTTGGGAAACTGAGATCCCGCATGTTGCATGTTCAATAAATAAATAAAATAAAAAAGAATACTGGAGTGGGTTGCCATATTTCCTTCTCCAGGGGATCTTCCCGACCCATAGATCAAACCCAGCTCTCCCACATTGCAGGCAGATTCTTTACCGTCTGAGCCACAAGGGAAGCTCACGTAGGACAGGAACCTCACCCGAAGCACACAGACCCGGAGGAGAACAGGGGACCCGCGGTGCTATTGGGAAAGCCTGGAAACTGTCCTTGGTTTTCACCAAACAGCCCCTGAAGCCCTGAGGGGGTTTCTCTTCAGGCAAAGACGTCCTGGCTACTCTGTCCTAGGAGCCCACCACCGAAAGGACGGAAGAAAGTCGCTGTGAACGTAAACCCACAGGCACGGGAACCACCAAAGAGAGGGCAGAGGAGCCCAGGGAGCGCGGCGGGCGGGTGGCCAGGCAGAGCAGGGGCCAAGTGTAAGCTCACTCTCCGCTCGAGGCTGGGGGCCGTCAGAGGCCGCGCGGAGCAGAGCCACGGATCCAGGACCTGGAGCCCAGCCCCCAGCGGCTCAGCGGGTGAAGACCCCGCCTGCAACTCGGGAGACCTGGGTTCAGCCCTGCGTTGGGAAGGTCCCCGGAGAAGGGAACGGCTGCCAGTATTCCAGCCTGGAGAACTCCATGGACTGTATGGCCCATGGGGTCACAGAGAATCAGACACGACTGAGCAACTTTCACTTTCCCCTGAAAGTGGACATTCTGTCCAGCCACAGACCCCCAACTGGCCCACGTAGCAGAGGACAGGCTATCTTTCTGGGGTGCACAGGCCATGGACGGCCTGGCCTCCCACAATACGGCTGGGGGCAAGTGATGGCCTGACCTGACATGAGGGGTCCAGCGAGGTTCTCATCGTGAACAGACCCGGCTCCCACAACACCACCCAAGGCCGAGGAGACGCACCAGACCTCCCCCTTAGAAAGGGTCCCCAGGCCCTGGTTTGGTCTGGGAGGAGGGCCCTTCCATCAGGGACCAGCCTATCACCTCCTCCATCCAGGGGGCCCACCCCTCAGCAAGGCCTCCTCAGGGACCCCCACCCTTTCACTTGCCTCACTCCCTAGTTGCCACAGGCTGGAAGATACATAAGGAAACACCTGTTAAGTTAGAAGAAGTATGGCGCAGAAACAGAGAGAATACAGGGTACTGAAGGGAACATTTTAAAGCCATAATCACTCCTGATGTTGATAAGAAACGATATCGTGCCTGTGAAAAACCCGGAGGGTCCCCTCTGGGAGAATCGGGCGGCAGGGACGGGTGTCTGCTGTCCTGTGGAACCGCCACAATCAAAACCTGAGGCACTGCAGCTGGGTGTGGCCGTGAACGTCACAGCCAGCGGGCTGCGGAGACGATGCGTGCAGCTTCCAGATGGCGCCCACTTCTGCATCCTGCTGCATGGACCGTAGACCAAGCAGCGGGTCACCTGCAGGCCGAACGAAGGTAATTCACGGGAGGGAGGCAGAACGAGGGAGAAGGAACCTGTGTCCTTGGAGGGCCGCAGGGAGCAGAGATATCGTCGTAGCCTGGGACTCCTTGTCTTTCGACCACAACATAAAAGAGATGGAGATTTTTCTGTCTGCCATGGCCACTAAGGTATCTCTGTTACATTCAGCCCAACCAGTCTTCTCAATAATACTATATATGAAAGAATCGATAAGTGATATTAAAGACTTAGCCTGGAAAAAAATACGGGGCACTTTCATCGCCCTCAAATCCCCTTCTGCTGGCTGTTTAACAACCCTCTCCCACCCTCAACCCCCGCAAGGCCACTCCTATGCTTTCTGCTCCTCGAGTCACCTTTTGCTGAGTGTCATGTAGACGGAATCATGTCTTCAGCCCGGCTTCTTCGCGCCGTGCGCCCCGCTTGGGGTCCGTCCACAGTGCTCTGCGGCTTTGGGCAGCCCCCCTTTTCTGCCGCACGCCCTTCACACAGACCGGTGGCTCTCTGCTCATCCCGTTGCCAGCTGAAGGGCATTTGGGTTGTTCCTCGTTTGGGGCAGTGAGGAATAAAGCCACTCTAAATGCTCGTGGACATTAGGGAAGGACATTCAGGACATTTAGGGACCTTAAGGGAAGGCAGCTTTTTATTTCTCGTGGGCGTTTCTCGAGGACTTGAATGTCTCGTTATAAGCCCGCATCACACATCCCGTGAGAAGCGCCACGCTGTCTTCCAAGGTGGCTGTGCAGCTGTGACTCCCACCCCAGGGAACCAGGTCTCCTGCTTCTCCACGTCCTCGCCAGCACTGGGGGTTGGCAGTACTTTTTGCTTGTTTTGACTTTTAGCCTTCCCAGTGGCCTCCTGTGGTTTTAATTTGCGTCTCCCTGACTCACTAGTGAAGTTGAGTGTCTTTTCACGTACTTATCTGTCATATATTCCCTAGAGAAGCACCTATTCAAGTCTCCTGCCCATTTTTAGACCCTTTGCCCACTTATTATTGAATTTTGAGATTTAGCTACATATTCTGAATGTGCGAGGCTTTTCCAGAATACGATTTGCAAAGATGTCCAGCTTGTGGCTTGCCTTTTCCTTTTCTGAACAGCATCTTTCATACAGGAGTTCTTAATTTCAATGAAGTTCAGCTTCCTGGGTCGTTTTTTCTTTTTTGGTCTGTGATTTTGATATCACGCAGACGTTTTCACCAACTCCAAGGCCATAAAGACGTGCGCTCCCGTGCTTTCAGCCGGGGAGCTCCGTTATTCCTGTCTGTGTGCTCAGCCGCTCAGCGGCATCTGACTCTTTGTGACCCCGTGGACTATAGCCCACCAGACTCCTTCGTCCGTGGAACTTTCCAGGCAAGAACTGCAGAGAAGATTGCCATTTCCTCCTCCAGGGGATCTTCCCAACCCAGGGATGGAAGCTGTGTCTCCTACATTGCAGGCGGATTCTTTACCTGATGAGCTGTCTGGGAAGCCCTCTGTTATTCCTACAGGTATTTAAAGTTAGTTTTAAGAGCTTGTTGGGACAAAGGAAACAATGAAGGAGATAAAATGGGAGGGGAACAAATGAGCCATTATCAAATAGAGAAGAAGTGGAAAGCCACACAAATTTCCTGGATGGCTTAGCTTGTGGGAGTGCTAGCCGTAATGCTAGGAAGAAGCAATTAAAGCCGAATTCATAAAATCGTTTCTATAGGGCAAACATATTCAGAAAACCAGAAAGCAAATCAGTAAAATTATGAAATTTCTTTAAGCCACAACAAGGGGTGGATATGGGAATGCATTGAAAAGTAGCCTTGTCTTGACGCCTACTGGTCACTCTATTGGTACCTGGATGGTCTGGGTGCGTCCCTGGCCGGAAAGGTGTGCACAGACCCTTTACGGTACTCTCCAGCACAGATGCTTCCAGAGCAGAGATGGGAAACCTCCTTATTTCATCATAGGAAACTCTCTCTGGGGAAAGCCAGCTGTGACTGACGCGCACACGTGCAGACAGTGACTTGGTGCTTTTTTAAAAAGTCCTGAGTTGGAGGCCAAAAAATAAGACACACAGGTGCTTTCAAAGTTTAAACCACAAAAGTGGGCGGTGGGAATTTCACTTGATCACCACTTCCTAGAGCAAAGAAATCTGTTCCGTGGTGTAACAAAGGCAGAGACGGAGGGAGGGGAGGAAAAATCCCAGACAAAGACGGCAGGAAGAGGGCCGAGCAGGACTGGGGAGAGGGAGGGAAGGGGGAAACTGAGCCCAGGAGGAGGCAGGCGCAGGGACGGTGTTCACGTCAGACCCGGGGACACAAGGCCCCCAGCGGCGCTTTTCTCCGCAGTTTACTATGGATTATCCACGTGCAAGCCCCAGTGAAAGTGTTAGCTGCTCAGTGGCGTCTGACTCCGTGACCCCATGGACTGCAGCCCGCCAGGCTCCTCTGTCCCGGGGATTCTCCAGGCGGGAATACTGGAGTGGGTGGCCATTCCCTTCTCCGGGGCACCGCCCCAACCCAGAGATCGAACCCGAGTCTCCCGCATGGTAGGCAAAGTCTGTACTGTCTGAGCCACCAGGGAAGCCCATAAAATACTTACTTTCTATAAATGCTAAGGCTTGGGATATGGATAGGGAGACGATTTAGGTTCCAGAGATTTATTTTGCAAAGTGCACGTGTCATCCAGGCCTGGATCCGTGTCCCTGGGTGATCGGCACTCGCCCCATCGCGTAATGCCTGCTTTCAGGGGTCCTCATAGCGCCGTCCGCTCAACGGACGTGAATGAGACTGGAGGACAGAGCAGCCTGGCTTCTGGGGTCCACGTGGACGCCAGGAGTCAGACGCGACTTCAGCGACTGACGGAGAGCATTCCACACCGGACAGCTTCACTCCGTAAGGTCTGAAGGGGGTTGGAGACCCACCCCCATGTCAGGTAGGAAACACTGTTTCCACTTCACGGCAAGCTTTGGTTTCATTAAGGGGAGTTCCGGGACAGCGCACGGGGAGCCCGGGTCCCGCGTGGCCAACAGCGAAGCCCCGGCCCCGCCCGGCCGCAGGCGCTCCCGCCGACTGCGTGGGGCACTGCCCTCTGCTGCCCGCGGGGCGAATGGCGGGCCGTCCCCGCAGCCCAGGAAAAGCGGGACCCCCGGGGCCCCACGTCCACCGCCCGGAGGCAGGTCCGCCTCCCGAGCACCCACCCCCAGACGGGAGGGTGGGCCCAGCTTCTCACCACCTCCAGGCTGTCCCTCTGCGGTGGCCTCCCCGAAGGCAGGAGCCAAAGACGCGTCCCGGGGAGGCGGCCGTGGGTGTAGGATGAGTGAGTGAGGGAATCCGTGAGCAGGTTAACACAAGGATGTGATGCAAAGCCCCCGGCGCCCCCTCCCCCGGTGGTGGTGGTTTAGTCGCCAAACGGTGTCCAGTTCTTTCGACCCCTGGACCGTAACCCTCCAGGCTCCTCCGTCCATGGGGTTCTCCAGGCAAGAATACTGGAGTGGGTTGCCATTTCCTCCTCCAGAGGATCTTCCCGACCCAGGAATCGAGCCCTTGTCTCCCGCACTGAGGCGGATTCTTCACCGCTGAGCCTCTAGCAAGGCCCCGGCACTATAGGAGAGAGGAGTTTCAGATTCAACCAAGATTTAAAAACTGATACCGACATCCATTGACCTATTTCTTGAACTTCCGGGAATGAAATCTACAGAACTAATACTAAATATTCACAAGGTATTTGCATTAAAATATCCCTATATTGACAAGCGGGGGTCCAGGGAACACCAGGGGGCCCGCTCAAGTGCCCTCCCGTGGGGTGGGGGCGGAACAGTAGGCTGTTGTTAAAAATGATGATCAAAAAGACTTTTAAAATATGGGGGAAGGCAGGATTCAAAGTTGTATCTATAATTTAATGAAAATATATTAAAATTACATGTGACAATTAGCTAAGCTGACTACTTAGGCGGGAGAAGAGGAACCGTCCTCCTTCCTCAGCCTCCCAGCTCCTGCAGTAACCCGTCTGTGTGGACAGGTAACCGGGGGATGGGTAAGTAAGTGTCTTTAAGACGCGTGGCCCCAGGAAGCTCACAGCCTGGACCAGGCCCTCAGCTACGAGGCCAGGGGAGCCCCATTCCAGGGGAGGGAGGGGGCAGGGGGACAAGTTACGAGAGGCTGAGCGAGTCCCTGAGGAGGCTGTCGCTGTCACACACACGCAGGACCCCTTGTGATCCTCGAGTCCAGGGGCCACGCCCCAGCTCTGTCCTGACGTGGGTCAGGAAGACACCACTGTTGGGTCTGTGCTGCTGGGAGGCTGTGGAGGGCAGTGGCGGGGCGGGGCCTCGAAGCCCAGGGCCAAGCATCCCGCCAGCCACTGGAATCACCACCCCAGGACTCACTCGCCAGGTTCAGGGGCCCACGGAGAGGGGCAGCGTCCCCAGCACGGAAGGAGGCCTGCCTTCCGCCGGGAGGGTGGCTCGAGTCTGGACACAGGCCAATAAGGGCAGAGAGCAGTCACTCTCTGAGCTGGCTTCTCTCTGAATCCATCAAAATGGGTTTCCATTCTGGCTCAAGAGTCACCAAAAGACAGCGATAAGGTTCAGTCATTTCAAAAACAACCTCCCCACCCAAAATAACCTCCCCAGCACCACTGCCCAGGTCCACCTCCCGAGCACCCACCCCCAGACGGGAGGGTGGGCCCAGCTTCGCACCACCTCCAGGCTGTCCCCTGCAACGGCCTCCCTGAAGGCAGGAGCCAGAGGTTCCCTGTGAGGCGGCCGTGGGTGTGGAAGGAGTGAGTGAGTGAGTGAATCCGTGAGCAGGTTAACACGAGGATGTGACGCAAAGCCCCCGGCGCCCCCTCCCCTGTGGTGGTGGTTTAGTCGATAAGCGGTGTCCGGTTCTTGCGACCCCGTGGACTGTCGCCTGATTGGAATGGCTCTGCGGGAGGCGTCTGTGAAGGCTGGGCCTCCATGACCCCCCCATCGAGGGCCACGCCCAGCAGCCTGGCTCAATGGCTACTGCCTGGCCAAGCCCCTGAGCCGGGGGCTCCCTGCAGCCTGCCTCTTGGGGAAGAGGCTCGTGGGAGGCATGGCGGGTAGAGGGTGGCTCCAGGCTCTGTCTTATGTGAGCGCCCAGTCAGGGGCCCGCTGCAGCCACAGGGGAGGGGCGAGCCGGCCCAGGAGGGGGTCACATGAGGCCCCCTCAGCCCCTGACCCAAAGGAGGGGCGGGCTGCCTCTGCCTCCCTGCCACCTGAACGGCCCTTCCCAGCCTCAGAGCTGCCGCGGGGCCAGGAGAGAGGGCCTCCCACAAGAAGCCCGCCAACCAGCAGCACCCCCACACAGGGAGGCCAGCGGAGGGCAGAGAGGGAAGCGGGCTGGTGGAGGCCCCGGGATGCTCCAGGGCCCACCTGCCGGGCGAGGGCTCCTCCAGGGCGCCCAGGGGCGAGCCTCCCACCCCCCAGCATGCACGCAGCACCCCCAGGTTTACAAACGCGGCTGTGAGGAGAAAGCAAAGACATGGATCTGAAATGTCTACAGACAGGGATCGCGGTCTGGGGGTGCAGACCCCACATCCTTCCCCCAAGGGAGAGCGAGGGAGGAACCAAGGAGAATAAGAAAGATACAGACAGTGTTCGAAGTGATGATTAATCAGGGGGAAGGGACAGGGTGGGGGATGGAACAGGAGGCTGGTTGCAACTTTACCAAGGTGAAAAAGACAGTCTCTCTGGGAAAATGAGACCTGGGCAGAGCTCTAACGAGATGAGGAGCGGCCACCCAGAAACCTGGAGAACGTTCCAGGCAGAGAGGAAAGCCAGTGCAAGGCCCTGGGGCTCCGGGAGCCAGTAGGGAGTCAGGAAGCGGAGGGAGAGGGGAGTCTGGAGGGTGAGGAGGGAGACCGGAGGGTGAGGGGGGAGACCAGAGGGTGAGGGGGAGACCGGAGGGTGAGGAGGGAGACCGGAGGGATGCAGGGAGAGGCAGGGGGCGAGGCCTGGTAGCCACGGGGAGCTCAGGTTCCAGGCCAAGTGTGAGATGGGGGCCTTAGGTGGGTTTTGAGCAGAAAAGTGACCCAGGTGTGTTGAGACACCTAGGACCAGGGTGTGGGGAGGGCGTTGCCTATTGGTCAGCCACAGACCCCCTAAGTGCCCAGCCCAGCCCAGGCTGAGAGCCAGAACAGGAAGGTGGTGGCCCCAGAAGAACCAGCTCCAAGCAGGGGAGGCCAGAGGTGAAGGTTCAGTTCCCAGAGCAAAGCCGGTCAGGGCCGGGCAGACGCCGAGCAGAGCTGGTTGGGGTCAGGTGGACGCTGAGCAGAGGTGGTTGGGTGGGAAGCAGTGAAACAGAACTGGGTCAGAACCCAGAGACCACGGAGCCCAGGGCAGGTCCAGCCGGAGGAGAGGGGCTGTGAGCGCAGAATCAGGGCCTCGGGGCCCGGAGGGACGGGCGGCTGGCTGGACGCTGGGGGAGAGCTGGAGGACAGCCCCAGGCCCAGCAGAAGGGAGACTGCTGTTCTCTCTGGGGTCCTCGGGGCACAGGTGAGACCCTGGGCTTGTCTGACGCGCCTGGGGAGCCGTAACAAATCGGCTCACACTCAGCAGCTCACAACTGCACACACCTGTTATCTCAGCACTCTGGAGGCCAGAGTCTGACCTGGTCTATTGGGACAGGTCTCCACAGGCCTGGCCCCTACTGGAGGCTCCAGAGAGAACCAGCTCCCTCCCCCTTCTGGCTTGAGAGGCACCCCCTCCCCTGGGTCATGCCCACCCCTCCATACTCAAAGCCCACGATGCTCAGCCAGCCTTGGCCTCATGCTCTGCCAGACCCCGGGATGAGGCTGGGCCCACCTGGATGGTCCAGGAAAGGCCAGCTGCTCATCAGCCTCCTTCCCTGACATACCGGTTCAGTGGACCTGGGCACAGAGGTATCTGGGGCCCGCGCCCTGCCAGCCCTGCTGGGCTGCTCTCCAGGTGGCTCTGAGATGGGGACAGAACAGAGGCCAAGCCCACGGCAGGTGCATTTGCGGGCAGGGTGTGGCCCCAGCGCAGCTGGAAGCAGCCCCCTAGCAGGGGTCTGGCCGGGAGAGGGGGCACTAAGGAGGCAGCGGCAGGTCTGTCCTGGGAGCTGGTGCAGGTGGGTGAACCAGACGCCCATCCCAGGTCGGTTGTGGAGAACCATCCGGAGCGCAGCTAGGAGGGGGCAGCCAGGTGGGAACACAGGGAGAGGACCCGCCTGGGCCCCGAGAAGGGCACACGGGGCTCGCGGGCAGCAGGCGGGGAGGGCTGTGGGTGCCGTGGGCCCCTGGGGCACCCCGAGCACGGGCACCACAGTCCACCACCAGCGAGGAACGGGGGCCGCCCCGGCCGCCACCTGCGAACGGCAACAAGCAGCAGCGCCCCAGCTTCGATCCGCCCAGACAAAGGACGCGGTGTTTACAGAGAAGGAACAAGCAGAGGGCGGAGAGAGACAAGTCAGCTACGAAGCCCGACTCTGTGCTCCGAGCCAGGTACACGGTCTCACTAGACGCTGAGCCCGGCCCTCTCCCGCTCCCCCAGGCCTGAGCTGACCTCAGATGGCCACAGGCGTGGCTGCAGGGGGCGGGGGCCACTCCACAGGCAGAGGCCGTGCTCCCCAGGCCTGAGCTGACCTCAGACGGCCACAGGCGTGGCTGCAGGGGGCGGGGGACACTCCACAGGCAGAGGCCGCCATCATGACCGTTCAAGTCCGAGGAATGATGACCAACAGCCGCAGGCGGCAAATGTTTCAAAAAATGTTTCTGAAATGTGTCGACTTTGTGCAAGAACAGTGATCCTGGGAGGGGTGACAGGCTCCAGAAACACAGGAGCATCTCAGAGGGTTTGCAGGGCCCCGCCCTGGGTGGGGGGGACAGAGGGGGATGCGCGAGAAGTCCAGACTGCAGCCCAAGGACCTGAGGGTGGGACTCCAGCCCTGCGAACGCTGACCCATCGGCAGCTTCCAGCCTTAGGACGGGGGCCGCCAGTCAGGATCCTCCAGAGGAGCAGAGCCAGCACGACGGAGATGCGCACACAGAGAGGGAGACTGACGGGTAACTAGACGAGCAGGCAGGTGGAAGGGGCGGGGAGAAAACAGGAGACACAGTTTAAGGGCTCAGCTCACACGACACAGGAGGCTGGCGGGCCCAAAAATCTGCCGAGCAGACTGCAGCCTGGAGCCCGCGCGGGAAGGCGTCTGTGGGCAGGAGTTCCTCCTTTGGAGACGTCAGTCCTCTCCTTAATGCCTTCATCTGACTGGGAGAGCCGGACCCCCAACACACACACACACACACAGAGCTTAATCTACCTAAATCTACTGACACAAATCTTCATCTCATCCAAGGCACACCTTCACGCAACACGTAGAATAACATCCACCCAAACACCCAGGTACCACGGCCCGGGGGTGACCTCGCCCCTAATGGGAAGGCCCGGGAGAGCCAGCATCCCTCTGCAAAGCCCGAGAGGGCGTGAGGAGCTAGCACCGCTCCCAGGAACAGGGATGAGGCGGCCGCAGGCGGTGCGTCCATGGGGAGGGGAGCGCCCGATGCGCGGATGAGTTCGTCTTGTTAAAATCTTCCACATGGGTGGGTAACTGCAGTACCGCTTGAGTCAGAATCCTAAAGCGATCTTGCCCGTTTTCTCTGCTTAAAGAAGCAAAATGGTGTGTAAAATCACACGGAAGAAAGGTGTCTGGAGATAGCTGAGGTTTTTTTTTTTTAATCATGAGATGGGAATCGACCTTTTCAGCTATGAAAACTTCCAGCATCGCCAGGGAATCCCAACCACAGGCCTGAACCCAGGAATCCGCGGGAGGAACAAGGGCCCAGCTGAGTGGCCGAGGCTGGTCCAGATCCGGACGGGAAGGCGGGCGGGGGCGGGAACAGCGGCTGGACGTGAGACGCCGGCATCACTGGAACGAAGGGGAGAAGTGCAGACCCTGTGCCCACCAGGGGTAAAGCCCAGTCCCCGTGGATGGAGACGCGTGTGGACAGGCGAGAACAGGAAGAGATGACTGAAGACAACATTGCATCCATCAAGAGGAGAGACCTTCCCCCGTAAGAGAGCTAATCTGGAAACCATAAAGGAAATTATCATGGTTTAACAAGTGTATAGCAGTTTTTCTTTTAAAGTATTTTAATATATCTTATCATATCATTATTTTCACCTTTGTTCTTGTGCAATTTACATACAGATAAAATGCATGAGCTTATGTGTATAGTTTAATCGATAATTATAAAGAAAATTCATACGCCTGTCACCCAGATAAATGAACTCCTAAACAATAAAAGCGGATGCTAAAAAAACCTGCCAGCTCGAAATGACAGCAGCAAGAGTGTGCGGGGTGATTACAGTGCCTGGAGAGATGGAAGGAGGCCAGGCAGGGCCAGAGGCGGGAACAGAGCTGGGAGGATCTGCTGTGATGCTGGGCGACATGCAGGTAAAGGGGGAGGTGCTATTTGAGGGCAAACGCTGATTTGTTAAAAGTGTATATTAGGAACCCTGGGGCAACCACTAAGAAAGTTCTTAAAAGAAGGAAGATTGATACCCCAAGAGAGGAGATAAAACAGAATCGTACAAAATGCTCAGTGAAAAACAGAGCAGGCAGGAAAAGTGTGAAGTCGCTCAGCCATGTACAGCTCTTTGCAACCTCATGGACTGTAGCCCCCCAGGCTGTCTGTCCATGGAATTCTCTAGGCAAGAATACCAGAGTGGGCTCCCATTTTCTTCTCCGGGGCATCTTCCCAACCCAGGGATCAAACCCGGGTCTCCCATACTGCAGGCAAACTCTTTCCCATCTGAGCCAAGTGGGAGGAAAAGAAAAAGAAACGAGTTAAAAATGGTCGGTATTAGTATTAGTTCAATAATATCAAACCATTTTGAATGTGAATGGTCTAAACACATCAATTAAAAGCAGAGATGGTCAGAGTGACTTTTTATAAACAAGGCCTAACTAGCTGTTGGCTGCAGTAAACCCACTTCAAATAGAAAGACAAGGATAGGTCAAAAGTGAAGAGGTGGAGGAAGACGTGCCACGCGTCACTAGTCAGAAGCAAGCTGGGCTGGCTCTGTTTATTCAGATTTCATTCTCTGGTGGCTCAGATGATAGAGAATCTGCAGGCAACGCAGGAGACCCGGGTTTGATCCCTGGGTCGGGAAGATCCCCTGGAGAAGGGCATGGCAACCCACTCCAGTATTCCTGCCTGGAGGATCCCAGGGACAGAGGAGCCTGCTGGGCTACAGGCCACAGGGCCCCAAGTTTCGGAACAGGGAGGATGACCAGGGACAAGGACAGAGCCAGCTCTCCAGGGCACACGGCAGACCTAAGAACGAAGCGTCAGAGCACGAGGCCAGCGCTGGCAGAGCCCAGGCGAGGAGCGAGGGGCTCCGTGCGGCAGTGGAGCCCCCCTCACCACGCCTCCGCGCCCGACGGGCCCAGCGTGCTGAAGGCAGCAGGTGCGGCTGGCCCGGCAGCCCCTGCAGTCACCTGCAACGCCCCTGGGCTGCCTCCCCGACCGCGGCATCACGAACGCTTCTCACACCAAGAGAGCGACAGAGGGCGTCTCTCCCCTACCCACCAGCGATGAACAATCAGAAACTGAAATTTTAAAAACAGCTCCAAGAAACTGAAATATTGAGGTGCATGTTTGAATAAGAAAGAGCTACAGGATCTGGCTGCTGAAAGCTGCGAACACTAATGAGAGAAACTGCAGACGTGAGTGAGCAGAGGGCTGTTTGTGCTCACAGTCAGAATCCCGGGCGACACTTAAGGCGTCGAGTCTTCCCAACTTGATCAAGACGTTCAGCGTGATTCCAAAGTCACTTGGTAGGTATTGACACACTGGTCATAAAGTTTTCATGGAGAGGCAAAAGACCCAAAATTGGCCACTCTGAAGAAGGAGGACAAGTGTGAAAGTCTCACTGTACCCAATTTCAGGAACTACTGTAAAATTACAGTAATCAACACAGCATGGTTTTGGCAAAAGTACAGACACAGAGACCAATGGACTGAATAAACATGGTTAGTTGATTTTTTAACAAAAGTGAAAAGGCAATTCAAAGGAGAAAATATAGTCTTTTTAAGAATGGAACAATGGTGCCTACATGCAAAAAAAAAAAAAAAAAGCCTACACACAGACTGACTTCTAACAGGAACTGGACTTCTCTTTGCCATGGTGAACTTTTTCTGGAAGTAGATAGCTTCGGTTTCCTCATGGGTAAAAAACACGATTTATCTCCTAGGAGAACAACAAGGATTAACAAGCATCCATGCTGGGCACTGAGCATATTTTCTCACACAGAGCAGCTCAGCTCAGCCCTCAGTCGTGTCCTGCTCCCTGCGACCCCACGGACCGCAGCACGCCAGGCCTCCCTGTCCATCTCCAACTCCCAGAGTCCACTCAAACTCACGTCCAGTGAGTGGGCGCTGCCATCCGGCCACCTCGTCCTCGGTCTTCCCCTTCTCCTCCCGCCCTCAGTCTTTTGCAGCATCGGGGCTTTTCCCGTGAGCCAGCTCCTTGCTTCAGGTGCCAGAGTGCTGGAGTTGCAGCTTCAGCATCAGTCCTTCCAATGAATAGCAGGACTGATCTCCTTTAGGATGGACTGGTTGGATCTCCTTGCAGTCCAAGAGACTCTCAGGAGCCTTCTCCAACACCACAGGTCAAAAGCACCAGTTCCTCGGAGCTTACACAGAACACCCCTCAGTAAACCAGCTGCCATCACGGTTACTGTCTCACCCTTTATACATGCCGGTAGAGAAGCCTCTTTTGATGAGACAAGGAAAACGTAATTGCCCTAACAGGATTTTTTAAATCATTTGTTGGTAGACACAGTTTCCCTTATTGCGACATCCAGGCATAAAGGAAAGAGACGATCGCAGACACCGCGTCCTGCCTGGAGGCTAAGGCCCTGTCGTGAAATGAAACGAGGAACAGAAGAGGGGGCTTGAAGAGACGGAGGCCACTTCGTGGCAAAGGCCTCCTCCGGGTGCCAAATACCAGACACCCTGACCCCTGGGGGATTGCTCTAGGCCGGAAGCAGGCGGGAACCTGGCAGAAGGCCCTAGGACTCGGGCAGCCGGAGCAGGGATGCTCTTCCGGAATCCCTGCCACCTGCCTGAGCTCCCGGGCACCCACCGGCTGCTGCAGAGCCTTCCAGGCCGGCCTCTGCCGGCAAGCAGGGAGTGTGGGCCTTCTTTATGAGCAACCCCTGCTGGTCGGCCCTCGGGGCGGGCCTGGGAGGGAGCATGAGGCCCACCTGCTGGCAGGTCCGCGGAGGCTGAGGGCTCTGCAGGAGAGCTGCCCCCAACCCAAGGGGACTGAGCCCGCCATCCCACCCGCCCGTCGCCGGATCCTGCCCACACCTGAAAGGGACACAGAGATGCTGCCGGCTGACCCACCGTCGCCCACGGGTCCCCAAGGGGCAGAGCACGGGGAGGCCTGAGAGGAGGCCAGGGCTGGGGCGCCCTGCAGCTGAAGCACGTCTCCGCACCCGCCCGTCACACCGGGTCAGGGCAAGGCCCGCCGCTCTGGGGAGTGAGTGAGGAGAGAGGGTGGTGGCCCGACCCCCGGCCCATCCTGCGCAGACCCTACGGGGCCAGGCTGGCCACGACACCCGTCCCCGGGGGTCAGAGAGCCCCGCATGGGCTTTGTCAATCACCAAGAGCTAAACACACGTCAGGACAGTTAGTATCAGTGCTCCTCATCAGACTAACCAGCCATATTCCATGATCGCAAAGTCTTTCTGTGAAGAGCAGGTCGGGACACGAGTGCTCATTAAGAATTCCGAGTGTCTTTACACGGTTCTGCTGACCTTTGCATGAATTCTTGCTTTTTCTCCCCTCATTAAATCCTATTCCTGGAGCCCTCATTAGCTCCCCGGCCTCTCCCCTGATTAAATAATGACCAAGATCACTCACCTCAGGGTCCCCCTTCTCCTCATGCGGCAGCCCGTGGCACCCCCTCTTCGGACGCGGCCGGCTTTGCCGCGGCTACCGGCCAGTTAGCAGGCACTTGCTATCACCCCGCTTGTGTGCACAGACCATGCCTCTCACACCAATTATGAAAAGCTTGCAACTTTCAGGGGGAGAAATTCACTTTTACAAATAATTAGGTTGGGGTTTGATGTTCCCCGCAGGAAACGAGCACTAATGACTCCCACTCCACCTGCCAAATTCTTACCCTGAAGACCGGGACACCGCAGGGATGTATTCTCTCTGACAGCACAGAGGCGGCCCTTCTGGTTTCTTCTTCTGAACTGAGCCGAGGCCACTCTGCCAGGCCGCAGGTGAGCTCCCACGCACGGTGCGACAGAGTGGCTGTCCTCCAGCAGCTGCGGCCCTTTACATCAAGTGTTTATCAAGTTAGAAATACTTCCCTGATTCCTTACTGGTGCAAGCACTATGGTGTAGGTTTCCAATGGGTTTAAAGTTTAAGGTGGGTCAACAACAACAACAACAACAACAACAAAACACAAACCAAGAGAAAACTCTTGAGAGTCCCTTGGACTGCAAGGAGATCCAGCCAGTCCATCCTAAAGGAGATCAGTCCTGAATACTCATTGGGAGGACTGATGCTAAAGCCGAAGCTCAAGTACTTTGGTCGCCTGATGCCAAGAGCTGACTCACTGGAAAAGACCCTGATGCTGGGAAAGATTGAGGGCAGGAGGAGAAGGGGACGACAGAGGATGAGATGGTTGGATGGCATCATCAAGTCGATGGACATGAGTTTGAGCAAGCTCCAGGTGATAGTGAAGGATGGGAAAGCCTGGCGTGCTGCAGTCCATGGGGTCACAAAGAGTCGGACACGACTGGGCGACTGAACTGAACTGAAGTCGCTCAGTCGTGTCTGACTCTTTGCGACCCCATGGACTGTAGCCTACCAGCCTGCTTGGTCCATGGGATTTTCCAGGCAAGAGTACTGGAGTGGGTTGTCATTTCCTTCTCCAGGGGATCTTCCCGACCCAGGGATCGAACCTGGGTCTCCCACATTGTAGGCAGATATTTTACCATCTGAGCCACCAGGAATACAAACCAATTCAAAAGTATGAAGAGTCTCAAGTAGACATTTCTCAAAAAAAAAAAAAAAAAAAAGACCAATAGCAAATAAGTACATGAAAGGATGTTCAGCATTACTTATCATTAGGGAAATGCAAATCAAAGTGCAATGAGATACTCATTCGAATGGCTGTCATCAGAGACGGGGGGAGAGCAAAACAGAAAACAGCAAGTTTAGGCAAGTGTGGTGAAACTGGAAACTTTGTGCATTATCGGCAAGAATGTAAAACGGTGCAGGCTCTGGAGAAAACAATAAGGCAATTATTCCAAAAAGAATGAAAAATGGAATTACCATATGAACTAGCAACTCCACTTCTGAGTATAGCCCTGAAAGCACTGAAAGCAAGGACTCAAACAGGCATGTGTGACGGGTTCACAGCAGCCTGCTTCACACCAGGGAAAGGCGGAAGGAGTCCCAGCGCCCGTCAGAGGACGAGCAGTCCATCCACGTCACAGGACGCTGTCCAGCCTCCGAGGGAAGGTTCTGACGCGAGCCGCAGCCCGGGTGAACCCTGAGGACCTCCGGCTACACGCGCTCCGCCAGGGACCCTGTGTGATGCCACCTCACCAGGTGCGTGGACGAGCCTGACTCTAGAGACAGGGAGTAGAGCAGAAGCTACCAGCGCTGGGGGGAGGGAGGAAGGCCGTGCGTGATGGGGCAGAGTCTCTGTCTGGGACAACGAGACGCTTCCCAAGACGGAACTCGAGATGGCTACAGAACATTATGCATAAACTTTGGTGCCACTGAACTGTACGCTCAAGATACGTTCTATATTACAGGTATTCACCACACGTTTTAAAAAGGAAAAATAAAATGCACTTTTTTTAAAGTTCAAGGCCCTTCTCTTGACAACCCCTAGACCAGCCTGGGCAGACTGAGGCAAGCTGGGACCTGGGACCCTGAGCTGCACTCCTTGTACCTGGACAAATGTCTCCTTGAGCAACAAATGCAACGAAACCATAAAGGGGAAAAACCGTAACTTCTTGCATGAGCAGTTGTGACAAATTCTGGACAAAAGAAACTAAAGGGGCAAAAACCTCAACTGCCACTTCTGAAGAGCCTGGGAGCGAAAGGAGGGGACTCAGCACGCCCCCTGCTCACAACTCTACTGAAGGGCAGGCAAGCCACCTGAGCCTGCTCGACCCCTGGGCACCCCTCCCCCACCCCACGGAAGGACCCCGCTCCCCGCCCCGGGGGAGTGAGGAGCGAGGGGACCTGCCGTGACCCCCACCCCCCGACGCCGCAGGGCCTCCAGTAAAGCGTGGCCTGAACCTCTGTCTGGCTTCTGGTCAGTTTCTGTTGACTGGGGAGATCAGGAGCCTTTCCACATCGGGACAACAGCCCAACTAGTCTGACGAGACAAACAGTCCTGCCCAGAGGCTGTGAGCGGCGCCGCCGGCCCTGGGAAGAGGGGGAGGCTGCAGGCGGGTCTGCACCATCTGCCCAGAGCCCCCGAGTCCTGAGAAGGCAGCCTTCAAGCCGACCTCGGGAAAGAGGGAGCGTCACTAATGTTCCAACAATAGTAAACTGAAGCTTCACCTCGATTCTCTTGAGACTGTCCCGTATTTATAACCCACCACATGTTGAGATCACGGCAAAACAGACTCAGAGTTCCTGCTGTGACTTCTCCGATTCTGTCCTTTCAGCCCACAGAGCAGGCTTGGAGACCCAAGGCTGCCCTTTCACACAGGAGGACAGCAGGGTGCTGAAAGCTTCTGTACCCAGCCTGAAGACCTAAGCAAGAACCTCCTTTGGACTCTTTAAGGATCTTTAACACAAGAAGCATGAAAATAGATGAAGAGCAAAACGCCTTCCAAGCAGGTCTTTGGACCCTAAGGCCTGGTAGTAGGTGGGTTGGCTTCCCCATCCTCCACACAGAGCCATGCTGCTGCTACCCTGGGGCTTTGGGAAGAAATGACTCGAGGTTTCTTGAGAAGCTGAGGACAAGTGGGAAATAAGTCACCAGTGGCTCCCTGATTAGAACCATTGTGAATTCTAAGCTAAACCTACATTCATGAGTGTGGGAAGATTTACAGGAGGCGTGGTCAACAGGAGAAGGATGGCCTTGCCAAGAGGAGGCAGTGCTCACACGGTGCCCCCGCATCCTCAGAAGCCCTTCAAGATAGCCGATTCTCCCAGCATGCACAGGGTGGCTAGTACTCTCCTGATCCTGGGATTCTCCCAGCATGCACAGGGTGGCTAATACCCGCCCCCCGATCCTGGGATTCTCCCAGCATGCACAGGGATGGCCTGGACTCCCCTGATCCTGGGATTCTCCCAGCATGCACGGGGTGGCTAATACCCGCCCCCCAATCCTGGGATTCTCCCAGCATGCACAGGGTGGCTAATACTCTCCTGATCCTAGGATTCTCCCAGCATGCACAGTGTGGCTAATACCCACCCCCCAATCCTGGGATTCTCCCAGCATGCACAGGGTGGCTAATCCTCTGCTGATCCTGGGATTCTCCCAGCATGCACAGGGTGGCTAATACTCTGCTGATCCTGGGATTCTCCCAGCATGCACAGCAGTGGCTGGACCTTCACTGGAGGCGGAAATGCAGGCCAGCTGCCCCAGAGGCTCCTTTGCTGTTGTCGTTCAGCCGATTAGGTCTGTTCAACTCTTCGTGACCCCGTGGACTGCAGCACACCAGGCTCCCCTGTCCTTCACCATCTCCCGGAGTTTGCTCAAATTCATGTCCATTGAGTGAAGACGGGGATGAGCTCTAGGCCTCCTACTGGAGTTTATCACCCAACATGGTAACCATTAGTCACGTAAGCTATTTCAGCTAAATTTAAATGGATTAAGCTTAAATAAAATTTAAAATTCAGTTCTCCAGCCACAGTAGCCACGTTTCCACAGCACCGCGTGGCTAGCGGCAACGTAGTGGACTTGCCGGGTGGCTCAGTGGTAAAGAACCAGGCAGGAGACCTGAGTTGATCCCTGGGGTGGGAAGGTCCCCTGGAGGAGGAAGGGGCAACCCACTCCAGCATCCTCGTCTGGGAAGTTCCATGGGTGGGGGAGTCTGGCGGGCTATAGTCCATGGGGCCGCAAAGAGTCAGACGCAACTGAGCAATAAACAGGAGCAGCAGCAGAAAAGCGGGAGCGCAGACTCGCGCAGTCCACCGTGGCGTGAGGCGCTCTCTGCTGAGCTGTCCTACGGGTGAAACTCTCACTCCCACCTCCCGGCCACATCCTCCCAGTCTGGGTATGGAGGCCACCTCAAGGCTCAATTACACCACATCTCCTCAGCGGCCCCCAAGCACAGAGCAACTCCAGAAGCAAGAGGGGAAACTCCAGAGGGCTCAGTGGCTATTTACGGAATATTCCCCAGTGTGTAAGCAACGAATGAGACCACAGCCATGTTGGTGTCCCAGGAAAACAGAGGGCAGCTTGAGGAGCCTGGTTCCAGAGGACGGCACTGCCGCCCTGGCAGGGGGTCCTCTCGGGTGACAAAATTCCTTTTTTTGCATCCTACTGTAAGTGTTAATAAGCTGTATTTAAGACCTCACCTTGCAATTATGTTGAACAGACTAAATAAATCAACACTGGCTCTTTGTCCGTTTAAGGGAAAACCCTGAACTGCCGCTAATTTAACAAACATTTGAAAAGTCAGAGCTGATGAACCCTTTAATGCTGTCCAAAGCAACCAGATGTGACCTACGGTGATAAACACAGGGATGGCATCCCCTGTGTCCGGGGTCAGGGGAGGTGAGTGGATGGGCCTTGTTCTGGACCCCAGGTGGGAGAGAAAGACAGGGTCACAGGAGAGGAAAAGGTAACGGGGTGCACTTGGCAGGACTCAGCGTCCGGGGTTCAGAGACTCACGCGCCTGTGCCTCTCCTTCCTGTTTATGAACCCAGGGGCTCGTCAGAGAGCAGGCTTTTTACAGAGCTGCCCTGCTGCCTTGAATCAGCAGTGTCCCCGAGAGGTCTGTTCGGGGCCCTGCAGGGCCCTTGGGTCTCCAGGGCGCCACTGGCCGGGCACGTCCCACAGCTCTGATCGTTCCTAGGAAGAAGGCTCTGTCACCCCTGGCTACGACAGTGTGAGCGCTGCCGCGGAGGAGGGCAGGGCAACCCGCTCCAGTGCTCTCGCCTGGAGAAGCCCTTGGACAGGGGATCCTGGCGGGCTACAGTCCACGGGGCCACAAAGGGTCGGACACGACGGAGCGCGCATGCACCAGCATGTTAGGAGGCAAAATAAGCCCTACCTAAGACTGAAATCGAAATCGACTTCCAGACGAAAGGTTTCAACACATTCAGACGGCCACATGTCCAAACACCACCACCAAAGGCCTGAGCCGCTGAACCCAGGGACTCCCTCCTGGCTGGTGGGCAGGAAGGAGAGGGGCTGGGGAGGCCTGCCAGGCACCAGGCCACACCCCCTCACCTGCAGGAGGCGAGGCCATCGGACGCTAAACTGCTCCCTCAGCATCATCCAGGGAGAAGCCATGGGGCCTGCCAGCCGTGCCAGGTGGGATGACACCTAACTTGAGGCTGCTTGAACTTTCTCCAAACTCAGAGGCAGGGAAGCTCACCACATCAGCAGTCTCGGGTGTGGCCTGGGGCTGCCTGCCGCAGGCGAAGTTTTATTCACTATTTTGCAATTCCAATATTTCACCCTATCAGGATACACTTTTGCAAAAGGCCAGCAAAAATTCAGGACCTTGAACAGAGGCGGCGGGCTCCCCACCCTTTAAATGAGGTGCAAGGGCGCCACCCGGTGGCGGTCCACTCCCATCAGCCGTTTGCAGTGGGATTAAGTTCTCCAACCCAGGCTGAACCCAGGCCAGGCAGTGGGAGTGCCCCAGGGAATTCCCAGCATCTTCCTCCTAATTTTATTTGGGTGCCCGGCACGCCCTCACACCCCATCCAGCATGCACATCTGGCCGGAAGTGTCCAGGGGAGCCAGGCGATCAGCAGACAGACCCCCAGTTGCTCCCCGCCTTCCTTCGGCCAAGGGAGCCCAGACCCTGCCCCACCCTGGCCAAGGGGGCATCCCTCGAGAGCATGTCTCTGGATGGCTGTCCCCAGGGGGCCCGCCCAGAGCTCCGGCCACAGAGCCTGGAGGGTGAACGTGGAAGGGAGCTCCCTGGTCAGGGAACTAAGCCCCCACAAGGCACAGTGCCTGCTGCCCGCTAAGTCCCTTCAGTCGTGTCCGACTCTTTGCAGCCTCATGCACTGTACCCCGTCAGGCTCCTCTGTCCATGGAACTCTCCAGGCAAGAATACTGGAGTGGGCTGCCAGTTCCTTCTCCAGGGGAGCTTCACAAACCACACAACACAGCCAAAAACAACAAAAAGACAGAAAAAAAATGTCTTCGGAAACACAGTAGATGCACGTGGCCCCCGGCGTTTGCGTGAGTCTGCGATGAGCCAGACTGTTCCAGTTGGGTTTTCTATTGAATGTAGGTTGGCATCACACGTACATTCTAGATCACAGCAAGGCTGACTCCCGTCACTTCTGTGGCTGACCTGTACCTGTGGCCTCCTCACTACGCGGCCTGACGGTCCTGCCTACCCTTGACCCAGGCCGGGCAGGCCCCCCCAGGCCACTGAGCTGACCTCACAGGCGCTGGCACGGGGCCCCATTTCCGCTAAGGAGGTCTGGCGGCTTCCTCCCGGCGGCCTGCCTTCCTGGACGGCCCTGGACGAGTCCTGTGCGTCCACGCCCTGCGGGGCTAGGAGCGCCCTGAAGCGGAGACCCCTCCCCACCCGTGTTCTCCAGCTGTAGAGCCGCCTCCGAGCAGAGCAGGGGCCGAGCGGATGTGCGACAGTGGGACCCAGTCCCCACATCTCTCGCTTTAGAAGGAGGTCCCAGAGGCAAGCCGGGAGGGACCCGCCCCTGCTGGGCCCCCTGGGCCCCGGGGCGGAGGAGGAGCCCGGCTCGGTAGGAGGGTGTGGCGGGCCCTACAGCCATCACGAGGGAGGCGGAGAGAGGCCTCCGCCCAAAGCAGAGGCCGCGCGGGGCGGAGGCAGAGCCCGGAGCCGGGCGCCAGCGGCCCCTGAAGCTGCGGAGGGCGCGGGGTCTCCCCTCCGGGCTCCGGACGGAGCGGGGGCCCTGCCGGCGTCTCGCTTTGGTCCCAGCGGTCCTGATTCTGGAGCTGGGCCTCCCGGGCTGCGAGCGAACAAATTCCTCTTTTTCCAGCCAGCAGGTCTGCGGGCGCTTTGTCACACAGCCTCGGGGCACTCGCTCGCCCCCGTCTCATTTCTCTGGACTCCTTTGTACATTTTGGGTACAAGTCCTTCATCAAATGTTCTTTTTGCAAATACATTCTCCCAGTCGGTGACTTATCTTTTTATTCTCTTAATGGCGGTTTTCACAGAGCAGAAGTCTTCTTTTATTCTAATGAAGTCTGCTGCTGCTAAGTCGACTTCAGTCGTGTCCAACTCTGTGCAACCCCATAGACGGCAGCCCACCAGGCTCGCCCATCCCTGGGATTCTCTAGGAAAGAACACTGGAGTCGGTTGCCATTTCCTTCTCCAATAATGAAGTTTAGTTTATCCATTTTTCTCCCATCTGCTCTGTAGACGCCCCTTCCATTCTGCCTCTGTTCCGGGACCCTTCCTCACCCCAATCAGACCCACCAGCTCCCCGCCCATGAGCCCCCTGCCCCACCGCCCACCTCCTCCCTCTCTCCAGTGCCCTCGGCCACCCGAGTCTTCCCTTTAATCTGGAGAAGTTGCAGGCCACTGGAAAAGCACAGTGGACTTAATCAAACCACTCTTTTCTTTTTCTAAAAGAAACACTTCCTTTCTAAAGCAGACTTTAAAATTACACACTATATGCTGGGCACTGTAATACCTTCGTAGGCTTGTGCGTCTGTGGACACCTTCTAGGTACAACCAGGGGCCTGCATTTGGCCAGGACTCATGACACCCTCGCCCAGAGCGAGCCCCTGGGGTCTCAGGAGGCGGTGGAAGGTGGGCCTGGATGAGTCCCCAGGACACCCCCACCCCAAATCCCCTCGGCCCTCCTCCCTCTGTGACCGACACCCTTATGGGGGTGGCAGAGGCCCACAGGGAGATGGCAGGAGGCACCAGCCCCCACTGTTGGCAGGAGAGCCGCCTCCCGGGGTCTCAGAGACCCTGATCTCCCTCTTCCTGGTCTCACGGGCTCACCTTGTGCTTCCCCTGCCCCAGATTCGGGGAGCAGTGCCCCCCTTAGCGGGAGCTGATGCTAGAAACCAAGAGCAGACACAGGGGGCTCCAGGCCGTGTCTGTGGACGGGGCCAGGAAGCGTCTGGGGTGTGTGTCTGTGTGTCTGTGTGTCTGTGTGTCTGTGTCTGTGTAGGGTGTGTGCATATGTCTGTGTGTGTCTGTGTGTGTCTCTGGGTCTGTGTGTGTCTGTGTGTGTCTGTGGGTCTGTGTGTGTCTGTCTGTGTCTTGTAGGTGTGTGCATATGTCTGTGTGTGTCTGTGTGTCTGGGTGTCTGTGTCTGTGTAGGGTGTGTGCGTATGTCTGTGTGTGTCTGTGTGTGTCTGTGGGTCTGTGTGTGTCTGTGTGTCTGGGTGTGTCTGTCTGTCTGTGTGTCTGTGTGTGTCTGTGTCTGTCTGTGTCTGTCTGTGTCTGTCTGTGTCGAGACCACATTCACAGGGCCTCCCTGGTGGTCCAGTGGGTAAGAATCCACCTTGAAGTGCAGGCCCAGGAAGACCCCACATGCCACGGAGCACCGAAGCCTGTGTGTACAGCACCTACTGAGCGCTCGCTCTGGAGCCTGGGAGCCACAGCTACTGAGCCCGGGCGCCCTGGAGCCTGTCTGAGCTCCCCAGCAAGAGAGACCCCCGCAAAGAGAGCCCACGCCCTGCAGCTGGAGAGCAGGCCCACTCTCCACAGCCAGAGAAAAGCCCGCAAGGCAGCGAGGGCCCAGCACGGAGATATGTGTGTGATTCTCCGTGGATGACCCCGTTCACAAGGACGCAGCTTGACTCTCAGGCTTGCATTTAGCGTGTTCAGTTAGAATCTGCATCCCACCTTGGCTCCTGCCTGCACAACCCAATGGCTCATCTGCTTCGTCCCACGAGGAGGGGCCGAGGTGACCGCGGGCTCCTGCTCCGCTCCCCGGCAGGGACAACCGGTGGGGGCGGGGGTGGCGTCCCGGAAGACAGGCAGCCAGCACCCCCGCACCCCCCCAGCCTGCACACTCCTACCCCACCCCTTACCCCCACACACACTCCCCACCAC
>SJYQ01006817.1:142340-233511 GCA_006410935.1 Redunca redunca | reverse complement strand
TTTTGTTGACTGTATAGAGCTTCTCCATCTTTGGCTGCAAAGAATATAATCAATCTGATTTCGGGGTTGACCATCTGGTGATGTCCATGTGTAGAGTCTTCTCTTCTGTTGTTGGAAGAGGGTGTTTGCTATGACCAGTGCATTCTCTTGGCAAAACTCTACGAACTGTTACCGAGATTTAAACAGTTTTTTGTATATAATCAGTTTCTTAATCCATAATCTATTCCTTTGAATTAGGCATTAATCTTTTTCTGAGGAAATAGTGCTTAACAAAATTAAAGGTTCATCTGCTAAACTCAAGCTTGAGTCTGGGAAGTTGTATAAATCATATGGGTATCTGGATAATCTGGTATGGCCAGCCTTCCTAAATGGTTTTGCATAGATATTATGAAAGAAAGAAACATTTAAATTAGGGGAGGATAACAAAACTTAAGAGCACTTGGGCATGAATAGCAGGGTTGTTCAGTATGTTTCACTGACTCTTAGATACATGTGATTTCACGACGTTAAAATGAGAGGAGATGGGTGAAATACCATATTTGTGAATGCAGAAGTTTTCAGTCAAGGTCATTATTTCTGGAGTATTGAGTTGTTTCCTGTGAAAAAGAACAGAGATGCAGTCTTTATCATTCATCTTTTTTTTTTTTTTAAGTCACAGTGGGACACCTTATCTGATTATTTGGACCGTTTTCAGTCTGGTGTCTACCTTCTGTTTTAGAATTCCCATTTACTTAATATTTATACCTGTGTCACTAAAAAGAGCCTTCAGGAAAGCATCTTGTGGGGAAGGCCATCAAACAAGAAAACGATCTGGCAACATTCTTGCAGTTTCATTTAGGAGATTCTGCCTTTAGGGAATCAGAGATAGCTGGTTTCCTTAAGACTGATGCATTCACTGTGCCTGCTGAGCACAGCTCCGTCGTCAGTGTCCGCAGTCAGGCTGTGCTGTCAGGAAGCTGGCCTGATCCTGGTTACATAATCAGGTGCAGGTTCGCAGGATTCATGGTAGGGGCAGATCATATCCCTTGACTTTTAAAGTCTGTTGTTTTGATGGGAAGTTCTGGGTTCAGTTTGTGTCTGCTATTTATCAAGTTTGTAGGCCTTTCTAAACCTCAGCTTGCTTGTCTGGAAACACATAATGAGACTGTTGTTGAGATAAAACAGTGCAGTGCCTTTGAACTTGTAAGGTGGTGTTGGAGTGTTAGGTCCAGCTGTTCATTTATTCTCATGTATTTTAAGGTGTCTGAGTTTGGTTGTACCTATTTTTAAATGTGAAAGTTGCAATTTCTTATTTCTTCCTGGCCTCCCCTTCCACTCACCCAGGTCCCTTCCATGGGGCCTGACCTCTTGGTTTTTCTGTTATTATTTAATGACCTTTCCCCTCCCTTGCTCTTGGCTCCTGTTTCTTTCCCAGTGTAGAATACCTGTTTCCCCTGCCGTCCTATCTGGAAGAGCCTGTCTACAGAGCCCATCCTGTCTGCAGAGCCTTCTGTAAGCTGAAGTGGTGTGAAGGCAAGAGGCAGTTGCTTAAGACACATGTTGCTGACGGGAGCAGAGAGGAGCCGAGATGGAACCCAGACACTCAGACACAGTCCAGGGCTCCGCCGGCCTGACGCTGAGGTGCTGAGTGTGGTTCCTGGAGACGGAGCTTGCCGGGCCCCCGCTGCTCAGGGTGCGCTGCCTGTGTGATCACTTCCTGCAAAACAGTCGCTGAAGGTTTTTTTTTTTTTTGCTAAAGTGAAAACTTTGGATATCTTTCAGTTAGCAAGGACAGGTATTGATGCAGGTCTTTTGTTAAAGTGAAATAATATACAGCAAGCTTTCAAAGAGTGGGGAATTTCTCGGGAATTCCCTGGTGGTCTAGTGGTTGACATTCCAGGCTTTCACTGCTGGGACTCAGGTTCAATCCCTGGTCGGTGAACTAAGATCCTGCAAGCCAAGTGGGGTGGCCAAAATAAAAAAAAAAAAACAAAGTGGCAGATTTCTGTACTGCTTTAGCTTCCTGTCCTCCCTCCACACCTACTCGTCCATCTAAATCCATCTCAGACTGGAATCATCTCATCTCAGTGAATCACCGCCCAGCTGCTCTTCGCACCCAGTATTCTGTCTCAGAGCCTGACCTTCCTGTCACTTAGCAGGTCACGGTGTTTAGTCTTGGCTGTATCCTGCGTGTTCTCCAGTTTTACCTTACAGGTTCGGCTTGCTCTTCAACTTGGTGTTAATCAAGATACAGACTTTGGTTCGAATCCCTTTCAGCCTTCTGACTAGCTTTGTGCTAACCTGGCAGGTTACCTGCCATCTGTTCCTCATGAGTAACAGTGGGGTGCTGTTTCCCGTGACCCTTACAGGCTTCTTAGATTCCAGAGAATGCAGGGAGAGCTTCGGCAAACTGGCTCACAGCAACGGATAACTGTGAAGATGCGGGTGTCTTTAAAAACAGTTTTTTGCACAATTTTTAAAGGTTACTTTCCATTTACAGTCATTACAAAACATTCACTGTATTCCCCAGGTTGTACAGTACACCCCTGAGGCTGTCTTATACCACCTAGCTTGCGCCTCTCACTTCCCCCCAGATCCCCCGTAACCTCTGCTTTGTTCTGTTAACTCCTTCATTTTGTCATATTCATTAGCTTGTTGTAGTTTTTGGATTCCACATGTAAATGATAACGTACAGTGACCGTCTGACTTACTTCACTAAACACAGTCCCCTCCAAGGCCATCTGTGTCGCTGCAGACGGCAAACCCGCATTCCTCGTGGCTATGTCATCGCCACTGCGAGTCTGTGCCACGTCTTCTTTGTCCGTGCGTCTGTGCGTGGACGCTTGGGTTGCTTCCACGTCTTCTCTATTGCAGTGACGCTGCCGTGAGCATTGGGCACACGTATCTTTTCACATTAATTTCTTTGGCCTTTGCAGGTGTGTGCCCAGTGCTGGGATTGCTGGACCATGTGGTGAGCCCACCTGTGGCTTTCTGAGACCCCTCCATGGTGTTTTCCACAGCGGCTACCCCAGGTCACATTCCCACCCAACGGTACACGGGGGCTCCCTTTTCTCCACACCCTGGACATTTCTTGTGTTCTCTTTGATGATAGGAAAACGTTGATTTTTTTGAGACCCCCTTGCATAGGAGAATAACTTACTCTGGTGGTGATTTAGTTGCTAAGTCGTGTCCGATTCTTAACAACCCCATGGACTGTAGCCCACAGGCTCCTCTGTCCATGGGATTCTCCAGGCAAGAATACTGGAGTGGGTGGCCATTTCCTTCTCCATAACTCACTCTGTTACTTAATAACTTACTCCAGGAAGCCGGCCTGGGAGAATGAAGGGTTTTATGGGGGGTGACGTCCAGCTTGGTTCAGCTGCACAGCTCGCAGCGGAGTCCTGAAGGGCTGCTCATGTTGGGATGGAGAGACCCAGTGTCCGCCTCGGAACCTCCGTTCAGACAGGGACTGGCCGGCAGATGGGCCCTTGCCCCACACTGAGGGCAGGGTGTGCAGAAGGAAGGCGCCTGTGTGCCTGGTACACAGACTCGGGTGGGAGTGAAAGGGAGTCCGGGTGTCAGGAGAAGGAGAGCATCCAGGGTGAGGGCTTGGAGTGGAAATCAGAGAGGGTGAGGAGGGTGCATTCTGGGCAGCAGGACCTGGAGGGTTTGGCAGGAGCGGAGGGCCCAAGAGGGGAGGGGGTGCCTGGAGTTCCGTGCTGAGAAGGCGCAACGTCAGCTTTTCAGAAGGTCACTCTGGCTTTTGGAAAGTGGGTGGTGATGGGGTGAGGTGGAGGCTGAAACGCTTAGGACTCATTACTGCAGCAGTAAGGCTGGGAATGCGGGCTTACTCTAACTCAGAAGGTTTCCAGTTCTTTTTAAAAGGCCCAAGCATAAGTCTTCCAGACTTTGCAGGCCGGTCTTGTCTGTGTCTCATCTGCTCAATTCAGCTGTGCCTCAGGAAAGCAGCCGCAGGCCCCAGGGGCTCGAGGGCCCTGAGCCAGGACCCCTGCTCCCAGAGCGGCGAGGGCGGGGCTGTGGGCCAGGATGGTATCTACCGACCAGCAAGGGCCGGTTTTCATTTCAGGTGGTGGTTGCCTGCCCTATGCTAAGCCAGTGGTTCTCAAAGCCTTTTGGTTCCAAAACCTCTTGGTTTTATATTCTTAGTAATTTTTGAAGACCATGAGGGTTATATCTATCAATATTTACTGTGTTGGAAATTAGGACAACTGAAAATATTTACTATTTCACTGTGATAATCTATTACCTCTTAACATATTCTAGTGAAAAACAGCTTTCTCAAAAGAAAGAGAACAGTGCCTCTGTCTCATACAGTGCACGCGTTTTAAGTGTGGGCCTAACAGGATGCAGCTGGATTCCCGGATCTGCTTCTGCGTTCAGTTTGTTAACAGCTGCTTTATTGAAATACATGAACATTTGGCCTCACACTTACATGTCGCTAGAAAAGGGAGGGATGATTGGATAGCTTTCCCATGTGATTACGGGTATTGCACTTTGCTTGTTTACTTGTTTCGTATTTTGACCGCGCTGCATGGCATACAGGGTCTTAGTTGCCCCGCCAGGGATTGAGCGTATGGCCCTGCGGTGGGCGTGGGCGTCTTAGCCACTCACCGCCAAGGGGGCCCCGAGACGCACCGCAACAGAAGTGGGCACGTGACGGCTTCTGTAAGTCAGACTTTGGATGCGTTGGTTTCATTCACATCCGCTGCTGCTGCTGAGTCGCCTCAGCCGTGTCCGACTCTGCGACCCCATGGACGGCAGCCCACCAGGCTCCCCGTCCCCGGGACTCTCCAGGCGAGAGCACTTCACATCTTCTGAACGTTGATACATTTCATTGTGCGAGATCGAGAAAACGAATACTGATCTCATCAGAAAAGTCTCAAAAGTGAGAAGCTGTCAAAGTAGCAGTAGTCGGCACACATCTGCAAGAGCTCCGATTCTCTCAAAAGCTTGGATTTTATCATCGGCAGCAAGCCCTGTCCCGTTTCTGTGTAGAGAGTAGATCACTTTGTTTGTTTTTAATAAAACGTTCGCCAGATGTCAAAGTCTGAATAAGTGCCATTGTTCCGTTGCTGTTTCAGACGAGTGACGCTCCGTGAACAGCGACTGCAGCGCCGCAGCCGTGCCTAGATCCCCCTCGAGCCCATCGCGGCACCCGGGACGCAGCAGACACACCGTGTGCATGTCTCATGAAGGACCAGAGACCCTGAGAAGCCTCACACTCAGGCCCTGGGATTGTGGGACCACAAACACCCTGAGAGCCTCACACTCAGGCCCTGGGATTGTAGGACCACAAACACCCTGAAAAGCCTCACACTCAGGCCCTAGGATTGTAGGACCACGAACACCCTGAAAAGCCTCCCACTCAGGCCCTAGGATTGTAGGACCACGAACACCCTGAAAAGCCTCACACTCAGGCCCTGGGATTGTAGGACCACAAACACCCTGAGAGCCTCACACTCAGGCCCTGGGATTGGGGAAATCGACTCGTTTGACAGGTCATCAAGGATGTCCCTGAGTAAAACTGGCTTTCCCCTTCTTCCTGCCGTGGGGGAGGTGAACAGCAGTGCTACTCACGTGTGCTGGACACCAGCTCCAGCCACTGCTGCTCTTCATTGTTCATGCAGCTGACAACACAGTGGAGATGGCAAAGGCGGGGTTCACAGGATTATGAAAATCGTTTTGACTTCGTAGACCCCAGAGAGGTTCCTGGGCACCCCCAGGGGTCAGCAGACCATTCTTTGTGAATGACTGCTTTAAAGCTAGCCTCCAGCAGTAGGAATAACAGAACAGGGCAGGTTTCAAGATTATCTGTTGCCTCTCATCTTTCCTGGAATTTGTTGGTTTTGTCTCAGAATACCAAAGCAGAGCGTTCATTATTTAAAGTAACTCAAATGACGCAGGTGTAAAAAGAGTGATAGCAAACGTCATCCCTCCCCAGAGGTGACCACCCTGAGCAGGGTGCGGGCATCTTTTAGACCATTTCCTGTCCGCGTGCCTCTGGGCGCCTTTGCTTCAGGGGCTGGTGTGTGTGAGCAGCGGTTCCCGAGTCCCTTGCACGTTGTGGGTCCTGCTCTCGATGGACTTCCGCTGCTGCCCGTCTGCGTCCCCAGTGTGTGATATGAGACGTGCCGTGACCCAGGCTTGCCTCTGAGCTCTGCGTGCCCTCTGCCCACCCGCCCTGCACGCGGCCCCTGGAGATGCGAGGGCTCCTGTTGCTGTGTGCACAGATGCCCGCTGTGGGTCTCAGAAGCTGTGGTCGCCGGCCGGGACACACAGCTGGTGGTGCCGAGGCCGGGGTCTCAGCCCAGCCGTTCCGGGGCCAGAACCCAGCTGCTGCTGCTGCTCAGCCGCTCAGTCCCATCCGACTCTTCGTGACCCCGCTGGACTGCAGCACACCAGGCTCCTCCATCCTTCACAGTCTCCCGGAGTTTGCTCAGTCGTGTCCATTAATGCTATCCAGCCATCTCCTCCTCAGCCACCCTCTTCTCCTCCTGCCCTCAATCTTTCCCAGCATCCGGGTCTTTTCCGGTGAGTCAGCTCTTAGCTTCAGGTGGCCAAAATATTGGAGCTTTAGCATCAGTCCTTCCAATGAATATTCAGGGTTGATTTCCTGTAGGAGTGACTGGTTTGATCTTCTTGCTGTCCAAGGTACTCTCGGGGTTCTTCTCCAACTCCACAGTTCAAAAGCATCAGTTCTCCAGTGCTCAGCCTTCTTTACGGTCCAACTCTCACATCTATGCATGACTACTAGAAAAGCCATAGCTTCGACTAGACATGTTTGTTGGCAAAGTGATGTCTCTGCTTTTTAATACACTGGCTAGGTTTGTCATAGCTTTCCTTCCAAGAAGCAAGCACCTTCTGATTTCATGGATTTTCACGGTTAAAAGTGGTTTAAAAAGCTATGCCTTCTTGCATAGCTCAACTGGACTCTTTCTGATGGTTGCACAGTATTTAGTTGGATGAATCACTGATTTATTTAACAAGCCCCCTGTGACTGGGTTCCAGATTTTTCTGTTACAGAAGTTGCTGTATTAAAGAGACAGGCCCTCCATCTGCCCTGCAGGCATGTCGGTGGCTAAAAGACTCAGGACACTCAGGCCTTGGGCGTTACCCCTCCACGTGGCCCGGGTTGTCCTCCAGAGACGCTGCTCACCTAAACCTTTACTGTGCATGCCAAGAACCTCCGTCTTGTTCATTGTTGCTATTTTAATGTCAGTTTTAATGTTGAAATTTGCATTTCCTTACAGTTACACAATTGAGATCTATTTCCATTTCTTCCATGAATTGTCAGATTGTATTCTCTTGTCCATTTTTCTGCTGAGTTTTTTAAAAATCATTTTTTAAAAGCTTTTTATGCATTATAAAGATTAATCTCTGAATATTTTTTATTTGATTTTTAATTTTTCAACTATACTGTATATATGTCTTGTAAAAGTGGGTTTTCTTGTCGCTGCTGTTGGGAATGAAGAAAAAGCTGAGATGCTTGTCTGGGTCAGTTAACGGTGCAGAAGAAGGACAATGTGTGGAGCAAGAAGAGGGGCTCACAGCAGCAGGAGGTCAGAGGCGACCATGGAAACAGGAGAGCCTGGGATATTCAGGGAACTTGGTGAGGAGGCTGGAAACAGACTTCAGCCCGTTTCCTCTAGCTCTCCAGAGATGGAAAAGAGAAAGTGAAGTCGCTCAGTCCTGTCCGACTCTTTGCGACCCCATGGACTGTAGCCTCTCAGGCTCCTCCGTCCATGGGATTTTCCAGGCAAGAGTGCTGGAGTGGAGTGCCGTTTCCTTCTCCAGGGGATCTTCCCAACCCAGGAATCGGGTCCCCCGCACTGCAGGCAGACGCTTTACCATCTGAGCCACCAGGGAAGCTGAAGCCACAGCTGAAATGCAGGGGTGTGAGTCCTGCATCTTGAGCTGCGCTTAGTACAGCGCTGGCTCATAGGAAGTTCCTCAATACACCGTGGCTTCTTAGTGAGTCATGAGGGTGCCTGCCCCAGAGGTAGTAAGTTCCCTGAGAATGATGTGGAAAATTTAGGTGAGTCCTCATTTTTAACCATATCTGCAGCCATGTCATTCACTTTTTAAAAGGGACAAGAAAGTTAATACAGATCATCAAAGAAAGGGCATTAATGAGCATAAATATTTTAATTAAAGCAGTGATGAGGTTTTATTTTTGCCTTACATTTCTGGAAGGAGTGGGCTTCCCTGGTAGCTCAGCTAGTAAAGAATCTGCCTGCCATGCAAGAGACCTCAGCTCGATTCCTGGGTCAGGAAGAGCTGCTGGAGAAGGGATGGGTCGCCCACTCCAGTCTTCTTGGGCTTCCCTGGTAGCTCAGCTAGTAAAGAATCTGCCTGCCATGCAAGAGACCTCAGCTCGATTCCTGGGTCAGGAAGAGCTGCTGGAGAAGGGATGGGTCGCCCACTCCAGTGTTCTCGGGCTTCCCTGGTGGCTCAGCTAGTAAAGAATCTGCCTGCCATGCAAGAGACCTGGGTTCGATCCCTGTGTTTGGAAGATCCTCTGGAGAAGGGAGCGGCTGCCCACTCCTGTATTGTGGCCTGGAGAATCCCATGGAATGTGCAGTCCATATGTAACCCATGGGGTCGCAAAGAGTCGGAAACGACTGAGCGGCTTTCACTTTCTGGAGGGCAGTTTCACATTATCTGTCCAACTTTAAGCAAGGGTGGCGAGCATATGGCTTCATTACAGGAATATGTCCGCATCTCATGAAGGCATTTTAGAGTTGTGCACTGCAGCAATGTAATACCTGGCAAAGCTTACGTGTGCCACAGTCATGATGTGATCAGACGCTGTGTGTCACGCCATGCCGCGGGTTAAGAGGCCTGTGCCCGGCGGAAAGCAGCTTGTGGAACGCTGGGTGAGCTGGGCGAGAAGCAGTGCACAGACCAGTGACCCCGTGTAAACGGAGGGGTGCAAATGTTGGGAAGGTGCTGGCTGGCTGACGTCTGGGCACCCGGGGCTGAGGGCTCAGGTTTGCAGCACCGAGAGATTCTGGCTTTTATTTACACTCTTTTGTATTAATGTTCCACGCTGCGGAGGCATCGTTTGTGACGATGCAAAGACCAGTTGAAGAGGAGGGGAAGACTAGCTTTATACGATGGGGAAAGGCTCCTCTTCCTGCTGCTCACGAACACTGACTCTTGAGACTGCCGCTTGTCACCCTGAACATTGGAAGGTTTCTGTCCTTGAGGGCTTTTCGGTTTTGTTTCTTGGAGTTTAGTGGATTGCAATACCACGTTAGTTTCAGGTGTACAGCAAAGTGGTTCAGTTCTGTGTATTTTTTTCCAGACTATTTTCCGTTACGGGTCGTGACTATAAGATGCGGGATACTGGCTGTAGGTGCGCCGCACAGTAAATCCTGGGCTTATCTGTTTCGTGTTGGTAGTTTGCATTCGTTAACCCTGTTTTTCCGAGTTTTAATTCTGCCCCAGGTATCCATAACGACAAAACAGATGCCCATGGAAATATGTCTATTACTGAAGCTCCAGTGTTTGTAACTAGGTGTCAGACAAGCAAAATGATAGGCCTGTTCATAGCGATTGTTGGAAGCGGGCCTTCGGGGCCTGCATGCCTCAGTGCGTTTGTGAACGGACCTGACTTTACTAACCGCGGGGGCTGTTTCTGGCTTCGTTGCGCCATTTGCAGTGACCTGTGAATCTGCAGTTTAAACAAATGTCATAATTTCATTGCTTTTCTGATGTACCTGACATATAGGAGGAATATTTTAAATCTTGAAACCATCATTTGCCACCTCACATTTTAATAACTATAGTTTGCTTTTACCCGGCTTCTATAATCAGATTAAATCCATGTTGGAAGTTTAAACTTTATTGGTTGTATTATTTTGTTAGTATTTAGTTTGTTTATTGTGATTTTAGAGCTCTCCTAAAAGCTACAGTGGATATTTCTAATTTTAGACTCATACATATTTACATAGCTTAATGAAAATAATTTTTCTCACTGCTGGCAGTCATGGAATTTCTCTTAAAAGATTCACATCATTTTAATTAAGTGTGAGAATCACTGGCAGAGCTGGATACCATTAATTATATAATATTGTGCACCCCCTGGGTATAAGTGACATACATTTTTCATCCCTTTTAGTCCAATAAGACTGTTTTGGTTTCATTTAAGGAAATTTGGTTATTTCACATAATTTAATTTAAAAGGTAACACTTCTAACAAGAAGCTTTATTCTTTCCCAAGGCTTACTGAAGATTAAAAGAAAAAAGAAATCCCAGCTGGCAGAATTCAGTACATTCCTGTTGTTCTTCAGTCACTAAGTCATGTCTGCGTCTTTGTGACGCCAGGAACTGCAGCATCCAAGCTTCTCTGTCCCTCAGAGGAAAAATCTCCTGAAGTTTGCCCAGATTCGTGTCTATTGAGTCAGTGATTCTATCCAACCATCTCATCTAAGTAAGAACTTATTTTTAGGAAGGATATCGTATATTAACAAATATATGTTTGTGCAGAGCTTTAAGAGTTGGGCTTCACTTGTGGCTCAGCTAGTAAAGAACCTGCCTGCAATGCGGGAGACCTGGGTTGGGAAGATCCCCTGGAGAAGGGAAAGGCTGCCCGCTCCAGTGTTCTGGCCTGGAGCATTCCATGGGCTCCATAGTCCATGGGGTTTCGAAGAGTTGGACACGGCTGAGCGACTTTCACTTTCACTCAAGAGTTACGTTATTTTGTGGCCCCCTTTCTGGGACATTCTTCAAGTAGTTCAACTTTGGGGTCTATCTTCCATTAGTAGGTAGGTTGTGTATCACAGCTGTTTACACTGTGTGTCTTTGAATGCTCTTTTCCTCTGTAATGCGGAGGTAGGACACCCGCTTTGAGCCGGCCCCAGCCGCAGGCTTGGGTCTCTTGAGCTCCGACCCTTCCACGGAGCAGCCGGAGAGGAGAGTCTCTGCAGCAGCTGACTAAGATGAAGAGTCTGCCTGTGGTCAGAAAACACGCTCACACCAGCCTCTCAGGAAACCAGACCCGAGGCTTTATCCGATCGGTCTGTGCTCAGCAAAGCTGAACCCCAGAGAAAGTGGCTTCCCCTGAAGCCCAACCTGGGTGTCCTTCCCGATCAGAAATCCGTGTCATAAACGCAGGCCCACCTCCTCTGCCTGAAGTGCTCGCCTCTGAACACCCGAGGACTTTGCGGTCTGGGCTTCGCTCTTTGTTCCTGTGGCTTTCCCCTCCCGAGCACACGTCCAGATCTCTGTGCTGGCGTGTCAGGAACCCCGGCGTCCCACTGGGCGACGACGCCGTCCTTACCAGTGGCGGTGACTCCCCAGACTGAGGCTTCTGCTGGCACTCTCGGCGACGCTGCTTCGCCCAGACGCTGACCGGTCACCACACAGAGGGAAGCACGTCTGTCTCTGTCAAGTGAGCATCAGGCTTGTCTTTAAAGTGGCGCCGGGCGTGGATTCTAAGTTGGGCAGCGGTCTTCTGGGGCCAGTTCTTCTCCGTTTTTGCTTTCTCTCAAAATTACTTTCCTAAATTTCTATTCTGTATCGAATATCAAGACAGCCCAGTCTAGAGAAATGCTGACGTGCCAGGGACCCATGAACCCGTACGGACTCTGGGCTCCAGAGCCAGAAAGTGGATGCTGGATAATGACAGGTTTCTCATGAAAATGTTCTTTATCCAAGGAGAGAATTCATCTTTCTTTTGATCCTTTTTGATGATTTTTTGTATTTATCGTAGCCTGGTCGACTGCTTCTGTCTTTTGACAGCTGACGTCATCTCAGCTGTTGAGTTTAATTGCTCTGGAGACCTCTTGCCACAGGAGACAAGGGCGGCAGAGTTGTTACTTTCCAGCAGGAACACGAGGTCAGCAGTTGCAGTTCACTGACCAGTGAGCTGGTCCAGCCCTTCTCCTATCACTCGTGAGGAAGGAAGCGCGGTGGCTTCTCAGTGTCTGAGTTACTCGGATCCCGGTCTGTCAGCGTGCACCGTGTAGGGTCTTGTCAGAGGTTATCTCGGGGTTGACAAGAAGCCCCAGCCAGGCCCTGGGGTCCCCCTCCGCAGGGTAGGAGGAGGGTCCTTGCCCCCGCCCCAGGTGGTCTTGGGTGGTGGTGAGGTGCTGGGTCTGTCTGCTCTCACCCCATAGCAAAGGAAATCCCTTCCCCAGCGGTGGAGGTGCTCGAGCCCCGAGCCTTGGAACACGTGCCTTGGACGAGCCGTGATGAGTCTTGCTCGTGGGCGCGGCTGTTAGGCCGGGGAGGGGGGCAGAAGCCCCCCTGTCTCACTACACAGAGGAGAGTGGCTCTGGCCCCTGGCGAGGGAGCGGCCCCTCGGGGCGGCCAGGCCTGGGGCTCCCCTGACCCCGGGCCTTGCTGTCTGCTGTCCAGCAGGTCTGTGTGCAGCTCCCCGTTCATCTCCACGTCTGGTCTCTGCGTCGTGGGGTAGCTCTGGTGTCGGGGCTGCCGGGCCCTCGCTCCCTTTTCCTGCAGCAGGAAATGCGCCTCTATGGGCACAGAGGGGTGCGCAGTGGCGTCTGTGGGGCAAGCCCTGGGCCTCAGCAGCTCGTTATTAACATATGCCTGTTACAGCCCTCAGTTTAATTATGTCCACGTAAATTAAGAATTTTTAACTGTATTTTTTCTGAGTTGGAGTGGTAAGAATTCTTTTGCGAATATTCCATCTATTATCTTTCTTATTTCTGAGTCTTCACAGACCATTTGATAAGTTTACAATTTTGCATTCTTATCTTGGAGGTAGACTATCACACTGCTATGTAAAAAGAACTATATATGCTTTTCGACAGAAGTAGAAAGTGGGTGGTGGTATTTGAATGTTACTTTTAGCAGAAGGACTATTCAGCAGATCACTAAGCCACAGCCATCTTAAGTCTAAGAGTTCACTTCCAACTCCTTGAAGTCTGCCATTTTGATAATGTCCTTGTAGAAAATGAAGTTTTTCTTGTTTTGAGGGGTCATCTTTAAACCTAAGAATACACTAGCTTCAAATGTGAATTAGATTACAGTAAAAAGCATCGGCTATGAAATGTGTCGGTAAGCACGTAGTTTTGAGAAGCTGTCTCATTAAGTGCTCAGTGAAGAGGCGTTAAGTCAAGGTTGCGGCAGATGTGCACAGCAGCAGGTCCCCAAAGCTGTTTGAATTTGATAAGCCCAACCAACGGCACCTTCACAAATCCTGGGCGTTTTTTCCCCATCTTTTTCCTCATATTTTGGTTAACATGAAAAGCTCTCCTATTCCATCTGCCTGTAAGATGCCTCAGTGGTGGCGTGTGCTAATCCCCGCTGTGGACTTGTGTGTTCCCAGCGTGGGCGAGGGTGTGGACTGACTCTTCATCCATCTCCTCACAGGCTGATGGTACTGCTCCCATCACGGTGCCGCGGCTCTCGGTCAGAAGCCGCAGAAATCTTCCCAGGGGGTCAGAATGTGCGGCTCAGATTCAGGGAAGCGCGGGGGTTCTGGAGGCTGGAGCAGCGCTCTGCTCAGCTGCGGGGTGCAGGACGTTCAGTCTGGAGGGAGCCACCGAAGCGAGTCAGCGCGGGTATCCCAGCTCTCTCCCACGTTCGCGGCAGAGCCCGCAGCCCGGGGCCCCGCTGTGTCTGTCTGGGCTGAGCAGTTTCTGGATGTGGCTCCCACCTCTGTGCAGAACGGGTCTTCTCTGTGGGGCCCCCAGAGACCTCAAGACTAACTGGGGACCGGCGTGCCCCAAACAGTGGATTCCACCATCCCCTCTCCTCGTCTCTTGTATTCCCCACACCCCCTGATGCTCAGAGTCTCTTCCATCCCCGTCTGTTCCCACCCTCCCCACTCAAGGGCCCTCAGACGCTGACGTGAGGCCTCAGGGTAGAGGACAAGGGCCAAGGGTCCACGGTGACCTCAGGTTCCAGGAACTGAGGGTGGCGGCCAACGGGAGGCGGGGCGGGGGGTGTCTGTTCCTGGAGAGAGTGACCCGGCAAGGTCGGGCAGCACTGTGACGGGCGCTTTTCTTCCTAGAGTCACGTCTGAGACCCAGGACCCACCAATTCCATGGATTTTCCTTTTAAATATTTGTTCATTCGAGAGCTAGAAGCATCTCTTGGTATATTTGGCTTTTTCNTTTCCTTGCAGAATAAAAGCCACCCTCGTTCCAGGGGGTAATATAACGTTTACAGTGTACCTTTCAAACTCACGAACAGGAGTTTGACTATTTGAAAAGTCTAGAAATTGAAGAAAAATTTAATAAAATTAGGTGGTTACCTAACAGAATGCTGCTTATTTTCTGCTCGCTACAAATGGTAAGAGCTGTTTTTTTCCTTAGGTGGCTGTTTGATTTAGGATTTTATTTTTAATTTTCTATGTGTAGATTCATTTTTATTTTAACCTTCTTTGGAAGTTATTTCTGCTTTAAACTTTGGGGGGAGGGTAAATTATTAGGGAGCAGGTGACAGGTTGAAAACTCAAAGTATGCAAAAACACACTCCCAGCAGTATGTCTCAGCGCTGCACGTCCCTATGTCTTTACTTACTGTCAGAAACAAGATGCTGTGTATGAGTGGAAATACTGATGCTTAATGCTCCTCCCTGTAAACCAGGGGGAACCGCAGTTTTCTGCTCTAATACTCGGCTAGCACAGCTGCATAACAGACAGTTCTTCTTTTAATATGGAGAATTAAAGTTTTCAGATAAAACTATTCACTTATGGAAAATAAGTGAAGGGGATAAAAGAGCAGAAGGCTATAACTTAAAAGACGAAGATGGACGGCTGTGAGGCCCATCTAGTCAGGGTGCTGCGGGCATATGTTACGGTTTCTTTAAACTCTCCAGTACTTGCCGTGAATTAATCAGTGATGATGCTTACGTCAGCTGTGCAGCAGACACTGTGAAGTGCACAGAAATGCTGCGCAATCTGCCGCCTTCTCCTTGAATGTTGTCGCAGTCACCTTACGTGTGCTTGTTAAAGTGAGTCCTCTTATTCTCACAAAGACGAAAGTCACATAACGCTACTGAAGAAAAGACGGATTTAATTCCACAACAGATCTTTCTGAGTGCATCTGCTGTCTTTCCCTGCGAGCTTCCGCGTGGCTCGTTGGTGGGGCTGGAGCAGGTGGAGCTGAGCCCAGTTGCCTGGGGGGAGCTGAGCTGCGGACAGGCAGGCTGGCCTCCGCCGCGTCTCCTCCGGGCCAGCTAGGGTGGAGGCTGACATCCCAGAATTCTTTGCCCCTCAATCCACGGGCATCGTTGCTGGTTCCTTTTCCTTAGATGCCCTTCAGGCCCTCTTTGGTGTGCCTAGGTACACGTGAATGGCCGTATCCGCTCTAACATCTCAATTTTTCATCACATTTTGACACCTGTGAAATTGAGTAAAACTTAAAATCTGCTATCTTGCTGTTGGCCTAGTAAGGACCCCATGGATGGTGTCTGCAATAAAATGAAGTGTGTGAAGGAGGTTCAACAAGCTTGAGTCCTGCCCTGGTGAGACCCGGAGCGCTGCCTCGGGCCAGGTGGCCCGCCAGCTCGGAGACCAGCACCAACACGGCCTGGAGGCCGCCCTGAAGCGCCTGCCTGGGCCACCTGAGCAGTGTGGGCTGCTTGGTCGGATGGTCAGTTCACGCTTCGTTGGGAGTGACCTGCCTGGTGAAGGCCCAGTGCGTGAGCGCACTGTGGATTAGTGGCCAAGGAGCCAGGGGAGGGCGGGGTGTGGCAGACAGCCCCCACGCCTGCAGCAGCCTGGCCCGGGGCCTGCTTCCCTCCCGCTCTGCCGGCCGCGTGCGCACAGTGCGGGGCGGCAGCACAGGGCAGAGGCGCAGCCCACCGTTAGGAGGACGGGGGGATCACAGGTAGGTGCTCCGGGGAGCAGGGTTGGGGGTACCTTGTCGGTCAGTGGCGTCACCCTGCTTCTGGGAGGTAAGGCAGAGAAAGCTATGCAGTTTGCTAAAATCTGAACCCTAATTTGAACCAGGGTGTTTGGATCCAAGCAGTGTTTTTGTAGGCTTGTTCTCACATGGGTCCTTCTCACCTTCCCTGCTCTGTCTCGGAGGCTGTTCTGAATGTGGCTTGCTGCGTAGAGACCCGCGGTGGGAGCTCACTGTGACTCCAGGGTTTGTCTCTGAAACAGGAGCTTCCCTCTACCTTGGGGAAGCTCACTCTCTCGGTAACGGGAATCACCTCAGCTCCTGCCTCGAGGGCTGACGCAGAGGCAGTCTTAAATAGTGTGCACATCAAAGTTAAATAACGTTGCCTGTTCTTTTGTGTTTCTTTTTCCAAATTTGCTAATAGATAATAAGGACGGAAAATACTGGCTGTGACTAGCATGACGTTTAATTGCCCAATCCAGAAGGGACTTCTCACGTGAGAATGGCATTTAGAAGACATGGAATAGTCACAGGTCAGGTTATTGGTTTCTCTAGAAAGTGAGGGAGCCCTGCGATGCCCTGCGTTTTGGATTGGCGTCCCCTCGGCCAGGCCGTGAGCGCAGCAGCTCGAGCGCCACGCTGGTCATTTCCGTCCTGCTTGCGCAGCTCGTTACTCGCTCTGTGAAACAGCGACGCAGCGCTGGCTTCCGTGTCCTGCCGGCACCGGGACGAAGTGTCGCTGCAGTCAGGAGGGTTCCGAGGCCTGGGCTCACGCAGTGACCTTGGCGCCAGTCGGTGGGTCTTTTCCAGCCTTTCTCTTCCTCTGTAAGCAGCGGCGCTGGCACGTGCCTCCTGGGCTGACGGTGGAAAGTAAGAGAACGGCTGCAGGCTCCTAGCTCCGCGCCTGGTTCAGAGCAGCGAGGCCCCGTGCTCAGCCGCGGTCTCTCCCACCCGCCCGACACCCTTCTGTGCCAGGAGTGCCCTTCACAGCCGTGGGCTCCACGGTGCCCGTGGCCCGGACGGCACGCCTGCTCCTGGAGCCGCAGGTCACTTGCAGTGACCGCTGTAGACACGCCTTCGTGTGCTGGGTCGGGTTCAGTGCCCAGGCCCGGCACTGGGCGCGGGCTCTGCACCCGGCGCCTGCGTGACCGTGCGGCCCCTGCAGATGGTGAATGTTTCCAGCGGAACACCAGAGCTCTCGAGAAAGTCACCTCCTGGTTCTGTGAAACCAGACTGGCCTCACCTCTTCGATCACTGGTGCGCGAGGGTGCCGTCTGTTAACTGACGTCCGTTTCTGGGAAGTCTGTGTCCTTTATCGTTCTCTCTCAGGAATCTGTGGGGACGGTCACTCGTGCAGGGTTTGTTTACGCAGTCGCATCTGCCGTGGTCGTCGTAAAGATTCTGACCCCCATCAGGATTCAGATGCCCGTCTTGTGGCCGAGCTCATAACGCTGGGAACTGGCACATGCTTCCTGGGGTCCGTTGGCACTCTTGTGACTTGAATCCACTCACAGGGGTGAGCTGGTGCCCTGTGGCTCCTCGCCTCCCACTTGACTTTCAGCCAGTGCCCAACCATGCCCCTTGGCAAGCTCTCTCCTGAGCTGGATCACCATTGTCTCATTTGGGGAGAGGTTCCTCCCTCAGCCCGGGGGCGTCCTTGAAGGCCTGTGCTGACCAGTCCTCCGGAACCCATTGTCCGCTCGGCCCGACTCTGGGCTAGCCTGGTCCCCACCCTGCTCGGCACCTCGCAATGCCCACGGCCGAGTGCTGGGCAGCGTCGCGCTCCAGTGCTCCGGGGCCCTGCGCATGCTGCCTGACGGCTGCAGACGCTGCTTCGGGGTCACCGGATTTGTCAGCCTCCTCGGCGTCCGTTCCTGCTCACCTGGCCGGGCCCACGGCTGGGTCCACCCCTGCTCATGTTCTCAGTCAAGCAGTATCTGTTTGGCAGCCTGCCGTGTGACCTTGCTCTGATAGCTTAGAACACACTCTTGACATCGGATACTTCGACACTGTCAGGATCCTTTGGAGTCTGGCCATGCTCCTGCATCTGCGCCGTTTCGTGGCTGTTCATGTGGGACTCGAGTGCAGTGGGCACGTGCCTGCTTTTCTTCCTCATCTTTCAATGCGTGTCATGTTGCTTTGAAAGTCTTTCATAGAAGCTGGCGGCCACGGTGAGCTGAGGCGGCCCCCCCCCAGGCGTTGCTGGATCTGATCAGTCCATCAACGGACATCTTCTTACCCAGCAGATTACAGTGCCTGTAATCGCCTCCTTCACACACCTAAGCTCTTAAACCTCCTGCCTGCGAGCCCTGCCTTAACCATGCGCTTCCAGACGTCGTGGACAGAAGCCAGCCGACATGGAGGAGCTGACGGAGGCGGTCACAGTGGCAGAGCCTGCCCCCTCCAGGGCAGCGTGCTCGTCCACGGCGAAGGCCGACCTCCTCCTGGGCAGCGTGCTCGTCCACAGCCCGACCCCCTCCAGGGCAGCGTGCTCGTCCACGGCAGAGGACGACCCCCTCCTGGGCAGCGTGCTCGTCCACAGCAGAGGCCGACCTCCTCCTGGGCAGCGTGCTCGTCCACAGCCCGACCCCCTCCAGGGCAGCGTGCTCGTCCACGGCGGAGCCCGACCCCCTCCAGGGCAGCGTGCTCGTCCACGGCGGAGCCTGCCCCCCTCCAGGGCAGCGTGCCCACTTGCATCAGCAGCACAGGGCCACCTGCCCCTGCGTCACGCGGCCCTCCGCCCCACGCTGCCAGCACACCGAGGGTAAGTGCTGGCGAGCTCAGGCACCTCGCGTTCAGAGCCCGCGTTGTCCGGGCACTCCCCACCTCCAGAGACCTCACGGTGCCTCCTGTCGCCTGCGAGCCTGCCTGCACGGAGGCCCTGCTGCCTGGGTGCCCGCAGTGGGGCCTGCAGGTCACCCCGGCCAGCCCCTCTGGGCACGGGGACCTCTGCTGAGGCCGGAGGCCATCTCCGCGCCCGGGATGGGCTCTGTCCCTGCAAAGCTTTGCTGGCCTGGAAGCCAGTTCCCTCAGGAAAGTCCAGGCTTTAGCCCACTGAGCCTTGAGGTCCTTCTGGGGGAAAAAAGCTTTGGGTTTGTTATTTTTACTCATAAGGAACAGGCCCTACTTTGTAGAAAACCAAGAAGTCTGTGTGTCGTGACAGTGTGTGTGTCCTGGGAACTCTGCGAGCATGCCTCTGGGCGCTGAGCGCTGACGGCATCCCCGCCCAGAGTGCCGTGGAGTGTCCTGTTCTGGACACTGTCCTGCAGCGGCATCCCGGTATCGGTCAGTCGGCCCAGAGCGCCTCCTGCTGTGAAGCGGGGGCGGCTCCGGCGGAGCCTGCACATTTGGCCTGTGTTTTCAAGACAACACTCCTGAGTAAACAGGCTTAGGTTCCAAGAGTGGTTTCATTTGCCAGCCAAGTTATTTATGTGAGTCAACACTCAGTAAACGCTCAGTTTTGCCACTAGGTTGCTTAGGATCAACTTCAGATGCAGGGTCAATAAACATATAGGTTCTTTGTAATACATATATTTTTTTAAAAAGCAGCAGCTGAAAATGAGAGGAAGTACAGACCTCCTTGCCCACAGTTCCCCGAACCAGGACAGGCTCTGGGGTCTGGTGCACGGGTGGGTGGGGGGTAAGACAGGCACTTGAGTCATTGCTGATAAAGCAGAAGTGCTGGGGAAAGAAAGGTCTGCCGGGCAGTCTGCAGTCTTTCTGAGGCAGTAGGTGGGTTGTGCTGCAGTGAGTCTCGCCCATCAAACGCTGAAGGAAACCCCTGTCCCGACGGGAGGTGGCACGTGGGACTGCTGTGGCCGCAGTCCGGCCATCCTCAGCCGAGGGCTGGCCCTGCAGCACCCGTGGCTCGGGAGTCAGAGGGCCTTGGGCCCGCGTGGGCCTCTCGTGGTGCCTGGCGTGGAGCCTGCCGGCCGGGGTATGCCAGGCCCCAGCCCCCCGGGAGCCACAGGCTGTGTGGGGCGTCTGCGGGGCGCCCAGTGGCTCTCCGGTTTCAGGCCAGGGCCTGGTGAGCCCAGGGGCTTGCTTGCACCGCAGAGTGGGTTGTTCTCTGGCTTTTAAACAGAAGTGGAGACACTGTGCTTTCCGGTTTTGGAAGAGCCCAGCAGTAGGTCCTTCTCAGAAATCATCTCCTCCGTGTCCAACTTGAAATTCAGCCGCAGCAGTCAGTAGGGGATGAGCCGGGACTACCCATCAGTGGAGGTGTGGGGCCTCGACACGGAGCGCCGGCCCGTCGAGACCCCCTGGACGAGGCCTTGGGGGCCACCGCCCCGACCTTCCTGCGCTTCCATTAAGGTCCACAAGTACCTGCGAAGCAAGCCGTGTCCACTCTGCAAAAATGGCTGCATCTTTGACAACTGAGTGCTGCTGGAGTGACCCCAACAGGTGAGGCCGGCGTGGGGACCCCACCCTCCAGGGCCAGGGCTGGCGCGGGCCCGGCCGCCCAAGTGGAAACAGGGTGTCTGGGCCCATTTCTCACCTTGCCTGCGATTCCATCCGTGTCTGAACGGCAAGCACAGTGCTAGGTTCACGCTGGCTGTGTCTGAAATGCTTAGAGGATGACAATTTCTTATTTTCTATCTTTTCCAAGAGAAGTGGAAAGAAGGAGGTGAGGAAGTTCATGTGGGTGGATGGGATGGCCTTTGCCTTGGGAATGAGTGGAGGACAAGACCCCAGAATGCTGCGTGTGTGGACGGCAGTGTGGGGCTGGCGGGACGCCCTGCTCTGCCGGCGCTATGGCCGTCTCGACGCCTCTGGTCGTCTGTGGGCACGTGCCTTAGAAGTGACATCCGCACGGGTTCTGCCTAGAGGTCTGTGTTTAATAACATTTGAGACCTCTGCTGTCGTGACATGGGAGGAGATGCTGCCGTGGGCCTCTGATGGGGCTGTGTGCTGCGTGGGACTGGTGCAGGAACTGAGGGCCTCCTGGTGGTGGTGAGGGGCTGCCCGATGTCCTGAGGCGCCCTGCGGCACGGACCCCGGGACTGCCGGCCGCGCGCCCTGCGGCTCGGACCCTGGGACTGCCGGCCGCGCGCCCTGCGGCACAGACCCCACCCTGCGGCTCAGACCCCGTGCTGTGGCTGGACCCGGCCTCGACGCCGCCATCCTTTGCACGTGAAGAGGGAGGGAGAGTGAAGAGGGCGCGGCACTGGCCTCGGGGCCTCGGCAGGACCCAGGAGCCAGGAGCCCCGGCGAGAGGAGCCATGACGCTGGACCCGCAGAGGTTGGCTCTTGAGGCGGAGACCCTTGGGATCTGTAGAAGGCACCCATCTGCGTTAGGCCCCAAGGGAGACGTGTGTGGGGGAGACCTTGGGCTGGGTTGGACCACGTCCCCAGCATTTGTGAGCCTGAGTACAGCTGTGTGTGTGTACGTGTGTTGATGTGGGGAGCACGCCCCGGGGGCCGCTCCAGGCACGTGGGGCGCAGACATGTAAGGTACGGGCGCCCGCTCTTCACAGGCTGCCGAGCCCCACGTGCTGTCAGGGGCGGGTGGAGGGTGTGGTGCCCAGGGCAGAGGCAGGACTTCGCCCTCAGGCCTCACACAGCCGCCTGGGCAGCGTCAGAGCCCTGAGGGGAGGCCCAGGCCAGGGGGGCCACCCTCCTGGCGCGCTCGGTGTCACGGCAACACTTGGGGCTCAGGGTCCACCCGGCTTCAGAAGGTGGAAAACACAGCTGTGGCTGCGACGGGCCCAGGTCCAGAGCCCTCACGAAACGCTTTCTCAGGAGACCCTCTGAGGGCATGCAGAGCCACGGAGGATTTGGGGCGCCAGGGCCCAGGATTTCCCTGGGTTAAAACCCCTGAAACCAGAGCTCACGGGCGCAGACGGGCAGGCATGCGTAGGAAGGGCAGTGTACACATGCCCCCAGAAACAAGAGAGTGTGGCGCTCCGAGAATCCCGCTTCCAGAGGCATGCGCAGCGGCGTGTACACGGTGCAGGAAGGGGCCGGCCCGCCCCGCGCGCACGGCACTCACGTGGCCCCCACACTGGAAGGGGACCCCGGCCGCTGTTGGGACGCGAGCTGCGTCCTGAACAGCCGCGGTGGATTCAGCACGCCCTGATCCTGAGTCCACTGAAGATGGGAAACATTCTAAGGAGAAAGTCAAGGTTTTTACCTTTTTCAAAATCAGATTCGTATAATTAAAAGTGTAGATTCGAAACCAGAACAGAGACACGTGTGCCCCCATGTTCATCGCAGCACTGTTTATAATAGCCAGAACATGGAAGCAACCTAGATGTCCATCAACAGATGAATGGATAAGAAAGNNAGAATTGCCTTTTTCAAAAACAGATTCGTATAATTAAAAGTGTAGATTCGAAACCAGAACAGAAAGAGACACGTGTGCCCCAATGTTCATCGCAGCACTGTTTATAATAGCCAGAACATGGAAGCAACCTAGATGTCCATCAGCAGATGAATGGATAAGAAAGCTGTGGTACATATACACAATGGAGTATTACTCAGCCATTAAAAAGAATACATTTGAATCAGTTCGAAGGAGGTGGATGAAACTGGAGCCTATTATACAGAGTGAAGTAAGCCAGAAAGAAAAACACCAATACAGTATACTAACGCATATATATGGAATTTAGAAAGATGGTGATGATGACCCTGTATGCAAGACAACAAGAGACTCAGATCTATAGAGTGAACTTTTGGACTCTGGGGGAGAGGGAGAGGGTGGGATGAGATGGGAGAATGGCATTGAAACATGTATACTATCATGTAAGAAATGAATCGCCAGTCTATATCCAATGCAGGATGCTTGGGGCTGGTGCGTGGGGAGGACCCAGAGAGATGTTATGGGGTGGGAGGTGGGAGGGGATTCATGTTGGGAACACATGTACACTCGTGGTGAACTCATGTCAATGTTTGGCAAAACCAATACAGTATTGTAAAGTAAACTAAGTTAAAATTAAAATTAAAAAAAAATAAAAATAAAAAAATAAAAAAACAAACAGATGAACTTACTGACAAAACAGAAAAAAAAATAAAAGTGTAGATTCGCTACTGTCTCCTCTTTGATTCTGTTGTATTTGTGTTTACTGATACGACTGTGTACGGGGTTCAGTGACACAGTCTCACCACGGTTCTCTCCTGGCCGTTACAGTCTTTTCTGTCTGATGTCTGAAGGTGGCCTGTGCAGAGCTGCGGTAGGCGGCGAGCCGCTCCATCCGGGGCCAGCGGGGCGAGATGAAGGGCTCCTCGTCGCTTACAGGTCCTCGTCTTCGTGCGGCGCCGTCCTCATGGGCCCTACAACAGCTCCCTCTGGATGTTCGATAGGTCCACCCGGAGGGTCAAGACGCCGGAGGCCTGCAGGGTGAACAGCAGGCCTTGGGCCAGCCTGCAGCCTCGCAGGGTATGTGCGGGCAGGAGGCGGAAGGGTGAGGTGAGCGTGGGCAGCCTGGACCGGCAGGAAGACCCTGCACACGTCGGCACCCGGCCAAGACTGTCATCGCCGTGGCTGCCACCTGTGCACCTTCCAGGACGAGGTCAGGAACGGCGGCAGAGGGCCCCGCGCCTGCAGAATCGCGCCTGCTCGCTGTCAGAGCTCGGTGGCCGCCTCGCCTCTGAGAAGCAGGGATGCCCTCCTTCCTCAGCGCAGACTGCCTGGGGCTCCGAGCGGGGGCCCCAGCTTCTGCTCCGGGGAGCGGGGCCCTGGGTGTTGCTGCTCAGGTGAGAAGCCAGCTGGAAGCAGGCCTCGAGGCCGTGACTAACACAGACGTCTTTATTTAGGTCTGAGCCTGCCTTCCAGAGTAGAGACCAGGCACCCACGCCCAAGAGGAGTGGTCGGGTGCAGCCTCTCCTGCCAGCCCTCCTCCCCCTCTGCCATCCCCCGGGCCTCCGCCCACGTGGCCACGTCCGCCACCCACCCGCCAGCCTCGATGGCGCTGCACCCGGTGTGGCCCCGGGCAGCTGTACACCCCCACTCCTGCGTCCACTGTCACCCCTTCCGGGGCAGCCGCTTAAAAAAAGCAACGCACTGTAAAGAGTGTTTTTAAGTCCAAAATAAGCTTCGTCTGTTTACTTGCTTTCATTGCACGTAACGAAATTATGCAGAATTAAGACTTTAAAACTCATATTTCGTTGGCAGAATGGTGGAACGTGTGCAGTGCCTGAGGCTCTGAGCGTATGCGTCCCCGAACTTCTGCAACCTTTGTTTCTGTAGAACTGTTACCCCTGACCCACCAGGTAAGGACTGGACAAGCCTCAACTGAGAGAGAAAATCACAGGGAGCAGCCTCGGAACTGCTGCTGAGAAGCTAACACGGGGTTTAAAGCACGCCGCAGGTGCACTGCCGCTGAAAACTTTCGTGCTTTTTCTAACCTTTTTTAAAGTACTAGGTGCGGAGTGGAGGGATAACATACTTCTTTAAAATGCTAATATTATACCCTAGATTTCACACTTAAAGGCAGCGAAAATTAAACCGTTTTAATTTCTATCCCTTGATGGTTTAACAGTAGGATCTTTGGTGTCAGAAATCAAGATTTCCCCTCCCCCGACAAAAAATACAGAGGTAACAACAAGTCACTGGAGCTTGCTCTGTGGAATTCCACACTGGAGCCACGGCCCCAGTCCTCCAGGGGGGCGGACGGCTGGGCCGTGCGCTGCTCGTGGACTCACTGTGCTGGCGGAGGCCCCATCAGCACACATTTCAGTTGCAAATTGAGAACCAAAACAAATTAGGTGGGTGCAAACATAATTACGGTTTTTGCATTGTTGAAACAGAGAAGGCAATGGCACCCCACTCCAGTACTCGTGCCTGGAAAATCCCATGGATGGAGGAGCCTGGTGGGCTGCTGTCTATGGGGTCACTGAGAGTCAGACATGACTGAGCAACTTCACTTTCATGCACTGGAGAAGGAAATAGCAACCCACTCCAGTGTTCTTGCCTGGAGAACCCCAGGGACGGGGGAGCCTGGTGGGCTGCCGTCTATGGGGTCACACAGAGTCGGACACGACTGAAGCGACTTAGCAGCAGCAGCAGCAGCAGCAGCATTGTTGAAATCTGTCATTTGATACTGGAATACATCCTTAATGTGGTTATGTTATATATCATTTCTTGCTTTGTTTCTTTTTTTGCTAATGACTGACTGCTGTGTATTTTACATTTGTTTGAGACTAGGGAAATGATGTTAGACAAAAAGCAAATTCAAGCAATTTTCTTATTCAGGTTCAAAATGGGTCAGAAAGCAGCGGCGACAGCTCGCAACATCTACAGCGCGTCTGGGCCAGGAACGGCTAACGAGCATACGGTGCAGTGGGGGTTCTTTGCAAAGGAGACGAGAGCCTTGAAGATGAGGAGTGCAGTGGCCAACCCTCAGAGGTTGACAGTGAGCAACTGAGGGCCATCATCCAAGCTGATCCGCTAACAACTACCTAAGAATCTGCCACAGAACTCAAGCGTCAACTGTTCTGCGGTCATTTGGCATTTGAAGCAAATCGAAAAGGTAAGAAAGCTCGCTAAGTGGGTGCCTCGTGAGGTGACCGAAACTCTTTTTATAAATGGTCGTTTTTAAGCGTTGTCTTTCTTCTCTTACTGTATGCAAAACCTAAGGACACTTCTCAGTTGGATTGTGACGTGTGATGAAAAGCGGATTTTATACAACTGGCAACGACCAGCTCAGCGGCTGGACTGAGAAAAAGCTCCAGAGAACTTTCCAGAGTCACACATGCACCAAAAATGGGTCAGGCCACTGGTGGTCTGCTGCCCCTCTGAGCCACGACAGCTTTCAGAATCCCGGTGAAACCATTACATCTGAGAAGTAGGGTCAGCAGATCAAGGAAACACACCGAAAACTGCAATGCAAGCCACCGTCGGTCAACAGAAAGGGCCCAGTTCTCCACGACGACGCCCGGCCTCGCTTCACAACCAGCACTTCAGAAGCTGAACGAACCGGGCTATGAAGTTCTGCCTCACTCACTCACCATGTTCACCTGCCTCTCACCAACAGACTACCTCTTCAAGCAACTCGAGGACTCTTTGCAGAGAAAGCATTTCCACAACCAGCAGGGGGCAGAAGCTATTTTCCAAGCGTTCATCAAATCCCAAAACATGGATTTTTATGCTACAGAAATTAATTATAACTATTTTTTGCTCCTTGGAGGAAAAGCTATGACCAGCCTAGACAGCATATTCAAAAGCAGAGACATTACTTTGCCAACAAAGGTCCGTCTGGTCAAGGCTATGGATTTTCCAGTAGTCATGTATAGATGTGAGTTGGACCATAAAGGCGGCTGAGTGTTGAAGAACTGATGCTTTTGAACTGTGCTGTTGGAAAGGTTCTTGAGAGTCCCTTGGACTGCAAGGAGATCAGTCAGTCCTAAGTGTTCACTGGAAGGACTGATGCTAAAGCTGAAACTCTAATACTTTGGCCACCTGATGTAAAGAACCGAGTCACTGGAAAAGCTGGGAAAGACTGAAGGCAGGAGGAGAAGGGGCCGACAGAGGATGAGATGGTTGGACGGCATCACTGACTTCATGGACATGAGTTTAAGCAAGATCCAGGAGTTGGTAATGGACAGGGAGGCCTGGCATGCTGGAGTCCATGGGGTTGCAAAGAGTGACTGAAGTGACTGATACGATTTAAAATTCATGGTCTGAAATCACTGTTACTTTTGCACCAACCTAATACACTCACTTTAAAGGCAATTATTTTACGCTGTTGGTTGTGATGCAGTTCACAAATCTGATACACTGAACAGCTGTCTCAAGTATCGAGTCCTTAAGCATTTCTTGAAAGATGGGGTTGTATATATAGTTTAGCTATTTTCACCAAAAGTTTAATAAATTTCAAACGTTTACCTGGATTTGTCCTGTGTAATTGGACAGTTTTTTCCATATTTCCTTTGAGACATATTTCCCACCGAACAAGAAACCAGCCTTCTGCCTCTCAGCGGGCCCTGAGCTGAGGTGTGCATAACCAGGCAGGGGTCCCTATTTGGGGCTGACGGCCCTCGGAAGTGTTCTTGAGAAGTGTGTGATCTGAGAGATGCCCAGCAATTTCTCCGGTGCTCGTTGCCAGCTGACACTTTTGGTTCCATATAAGCCTCTTCCCCTCCTGATGACGTAAGAATCCTGTGGTTCATCGGACTTAAGTTCACGTGTTATTTTGGCTGCCCTTAGTTGCTGTGCGCAAGCTTTCCCTACGTGTGCTAAGCACGGCCTTAGTCGCTCCCAAGCACGTGGGGTCTTCCCAGACCCGGGATCGAACCCGCGGCCCCTGCTCTGGCAGGCAGATTCTTACCCACTGGACCGGTAGAATGTTCCCTCTTCAACAGTGAGCTTCCCTTATCACCGACTTTAACGACTTTGGCCCTAAATGGAGCAGCCCTGTAGGCTATTCAGAGGGTCCCACCGCCTCTCCTGGTTACACCCCACCAGTGCGGACAGCCAGGCTCATTCATTTCTGGCAGATCCACCCCGAGTTTTTGGCGCAAATGAGCGGATGTGCAGCCTCTGGCTCCTTTCTGCATGTTGTTGTCCCCTCGCTCAGTCATGTCTGACTCCGCAACCCCGTGAAGCTGCAGCACGCCAGCCTTCACTCTCCTTGACTGTCTCCCAGAGTTTGTCCAAATTCATTTCCATGGAGTCAGTGATGCTATCTAACCATCTCATACCCTGCCACCCTCTTCTTTTGCCTTCAGAATTTCCCAGCATCAGCCTCTTCAAACTAGTCAAGTCTTCAAATCCGGTGGCCAAAGTATCGGAGCTTCAGCACCAGTCCTTCCAGTGGATATTCAGGGTTGACTTCCTGTGGGACGGACTGGTTGGATCTCCTCACCATCCAGGGGACTTTCATGAGTCTTCTCCAGCACAACCTAAACGCATCAGTTCTTCTGCATGAACAATACTAAACCATTTCACTTGCACACACTTTGTTCCTCAGCCTGCAGTTAGGGCTCAGCAGACTCAGCCCTTCCCCCGGGGCAACTCAGCGGGGTATGGACTGGCCCCCGGCTGCCCCGGTGGGCCTGCTCACCAACAGGGCAGGGTGGGGTTAAAGGCCGGGCCTCAGCTGCTTATAAAACAGGGCACTGGGATGCTTCCCCACCGCTTTATTTCATGCTGGCAGCCACACGGTACCAGCTCAGGGACCCTGTCACATCTCCCAAGTCATCTGTGCACACGCGTTGTCAAGTGCTAAACCACAAGTAGCCCAGACACGTGTTGCTGAAGGTGCGGCCCACTCCCCACCAGGGTGGGCCCTCAGTCTGCAGGCGCGCCAGCACAGGCTTGAAAACCTTCTGGAGGATGTCGAGTATTTTGTGAACTTGCTTTTCAGTCAGTAAAACGAACGACAGTGTGATCTGCAGTAACAGGAGGGAAGCTGTCAGCATGCTGTCGTGTTCAAGACTGATCGCACACACACAGGCCCACACCTTGAATGGATCAGAAGCTCACTGTGACATCAGTGGCGGGAGAGAGGCTTCAGGGACCCTGGTGACCGTGTAGCAGCTCAGCTGTGCCACAGCAGCACCAGCCAGCGGGCAGAGCTGGAGAAGGGCATGCAGCCTGGGAGGGCAGGGACAGAGAAATAATCCCGCCAGAAAACCAGAACCAAGGTTTTAAAAATTGAAGCCAAAAGGAAGTTAGCGGAATCAATCATGAATTAAAACTGGTGTTCCAGAGAAGAAAGGGAGGATACCCTCAAGAGCTTACAACTCCCCAGCTCGGGGCACCTCCTCACAGCCTCGCTGCACGAAGCTGCCTCATTCTGTCACGGCCCAACTCACGCCTGCTCTCCAAGATGCACTGGCCCTGGGGACCCCTGGCCTCATGGGGGTCCCTGAGCACAGCCTCAGCCATGCCCATCGCGGTGAGACATGCCCCTGGCCAGGGCAGGTCAGTGGGACGCAGGCTTCGTCTCTTCAAGACTAGTCGTGTAAAGAAGCTGATGCCTCGCCTCCACATGGAAGGCCTGCGGGCTACCTCCAAGGTCATTGTTTAAATATAAACCAAGTTTTTAAAAATTAGAATGTTACATTTATTGAACACAACTGAAATTTAGTGTGGAAAAGTGAAGCAAGTACAACAGCATTTATTTATACAGTGTATGAAAGGGCATCCTTCAACCCCCCGGCGGTGGGGATACACCTGGCTTCACCAAAAGGCTTGTATGCCATTTAGTTTTAAACCATATGTTAATACCATAAGCAAGGATTTGGCAAAGATTTATTTTTTTTCTATTTCCAGCCTTTTAAAGTAGACAGAATAGTTTAGAATGAAGCTGATGGTAAGAGCACAAAAAACTGAACACAGACTAAAGTCCGCACTCTGGAGACGCGAGGAGACAGTGGTTGTCCAGTGGCTGCCGTCTGGGGGGCGCTGACAGTCTCGGGGGGTCCGTCCAGTGCTGCCCGACAGCCCAGGGTGGGGACCGCTCGGCGCCTCCCGTGCCGCGGCCTGGATTCTACACGCCGCGCACCAGAACCAGCAGACACTCAGTGCTAAGGGCTGTCTGCAGCGGATGGACGCGTCCCCTGAAGCGTCTGCAGCAGGGAGTAAGGCCACGTGTTTATTCAGGTTAAACCCCTCGGGCAGTCCTTCTAGAATCAGCAGCATTCCCTCCCTCAAAATAGTGTTTAACGCAACCAAGGTTGCAGGTAATTCATTAAAATACTACATACAACATAACTAGATATTTTAAAATTATTTATACTTTGATATTTATAATATCTGAAGAAGGTTACTACCAAATTATTACAGTAGGTATTAATCAATGACATGCTTGTCGCTCGATCCCCAAGTGTGGCTGTGGGAGAGCGTGGTTTACTGTCTGTCTCACTGAGTTAGGGAGGCGGCGCTGCCAGAAAAAACGTGTGGGGCGGCCGCCCAGGACCGAGACAGCTGCTTCTGTGCGCTGTGCGGGGCACGGGCCCCCGCGGCGTGGGGACACCAGGCTACAGCCTGCATCAGAACGTGCTGGTGGACGTTGTCAGGCGCCTTCCGATGTAGATCCTGACAGAGAAAGGAGGCGGTCGTTACACGGCGGCGTGCCTCCCGGGGGAGCACACTGAGGCGGCAGCTGACCGGCCCAGCTCATTCACAGAAGGGGCCTGGCTGCCAGCACTCAGTGGACACGTGGGCCTCACTCTTATCAGCACGCATTTCAGCATCCAATTCAGAAAAAGCCAGTTGTGCTCTAATAGCTGTGCGACGCACACTCGGCACACACGAAGGCCAACTCCTCCTGAGCCGAGAGGCTCCCTCCTGCCTTTCTGACCTGATCAGTCGCCCACGGGACAGCGGACAGCCCCAGGCTCATCAGCACACCTCACAGGGGCCGCTGCCGCACGGGCCGCCCCAGGGAGCCCGGCACAGGGGGCGCCGGGGGGCTGTCCGGGAGGAGGGCAGGGGGAGGACATCAAGGGCCTGAAGGCCAGTGGGGAGTCTCCGCAGAGCAACGGGACAGGAGGGCTTGATCCTGACCCCCGTGACGTCTCAGAGGGCAGACACACCTGCGGAAACCCACCCCAAAGTGAAGGCTGACGGCGCCAGGCCCAGAGGACCCGAATGCTGGTTCTGGACAAAGCTCCCTGCAGGACGGACAGCCTGACGCTGAGAAGCACCGGCCCAAACAGTCCGCGCGCTGTGCTGAGGCGAAGGCAAGGCAGAGCCCAGAGCCGGGGCAGGCCACGGGCCAGGGCTCAGGAGGGCGGGCGGGGGCCCTGCTCCTGCCTCCCCGAGCCAGCAAGCCCGGCATCTGCTCTGCCCCGTTCTCGCGCCCGGGGCCCCAGCCCGCAACAGTAGCCGGTCCTGACACCCGGCGGCCCAGCAGGCTGCCCAGGAGAAGCCCGGCCGCCCGCGTCAGGACCGCGGAGACCAGCACCCTCCACGTGCGAGCCGCCCCGGGGGCTGCCCCGCTCCCCAGCCTGTGCCCGAGGCCGGCCCGGGCAACACTCACCCCAGCCCGATGGCCAGCAGGTGGGACAGCAGCAGCGACGGCAGGAAGACCTTGAGGAACTCGGCGGAGAAGATGCCGCCCTTCTTCATGACGCTCGTGTTGCGCATGCTGAGCGTGGGCGCGCGCTTCGGGTGCCTCAAGAGCAGGAGCTCCCTGCGGGGAGAGGCGGTCAGCGGGCGCCGGCTCCCGCCCCGGAGCCCCCGCGGACGCAGACTCACTTGGCCGGGGGGACGTTCTCTGGCCGACTGGACCAATCCCAAATCCAGTCCGAGTTCTTCCTCAGGATGCTCTCCACCTCCTTCCTCCTCTCCATGTCGTCTTCCTCGGACTGCGGGAGACAGGTCGGTGAACCCGCTGCCTCCACCCCAGGAAGCGCGCCGCCCCCGCCACACCCCCGTGGAGGGCCCGCCGGACTCCCGCGGCCCTGGGCTGCAGGCACTGCCCGGGGGGCACCGGCCAGTGGGGACGGACGTCCACAGAGACGCTGGCTGTGGTTCTGGGTGTAAAAGGAAAAACAGAAACCCCCGAAAAGGGCCGCAAAAGGGATGTGCCTGAGCGGACGGCACACGGCCGCAGGGAGAGCAGGTGCGCGTCCGCGTCTGGCGGAAGAGAGGACCGGAAGCCCATGCGCACCCCTGGTCTCAGTGAGCTTGAAGATACACGTTATTAACAGTACGCTAACTAAAGAGCTTTAGAAAGTTGCATTTTTAGAATTTTTAAAACTCTGTGCCTGATCATAGAATTCCTCTTTAAATTCAGGGGGGGAAATTATGGAAATATTCTAGAACACGGTACCAAAACCAACCAAACACCTGGACACAACAAAGCTGGGCTGGACCCAGCACATCTGGGAGCAGGAAGGCAGCTCGAGCACAAGGACTGCTGAGCCCCTAGGCAGGGAGAGCCTGAGGGGCGCCCGGCAGGCAGCAGGGAGACCCAGTGGCGTCGGCCGGAAGCTCGGCCCCTACAGCGCTCCCAGTGAGGAAGGGAACAGGCAGCCTTTCCCTTCTCCAGAAGATCTTCCCGACCCAGGAGTGGAACCGGGGTCTCCTACATTGCAGGCAGAATCCTTACCAGCTAAGGCCCGAGGAAAGCAGGGCCCCCCAGGTTCCTAGATCCTGACACCCCGAGCATCACAAGAGGCAGCAGGCAGGGAGACCGCCTGGCGAGGCCGCACTGACCACTGGCCCAACCCAGGTCTGCGGCAAGGCAGCTCGGTGCCACAGCCCACCCTGCTCTCGTGGACTTCCCCCCAGCAGGGGCTATGGCCCCAGCAAACTCAAGAGATTCTTAAAGGAAAAGTCAGAAAACTAGGCTCAGCCTCTGCCAGCCTGGTCATCTCCTAACCCGAACCACACAAGCGCGAGTCAGTGAAGCCCGAGGCATGGTTTCTGGAAGCGACTAGTGCTGTCCCAATGCGGAGGCCCTGGGCAGGCCTCGAGACCCCCACGGGCCCCCACGGCTCCCCGCCACTCCCACCCCGAGTCCCATGGGAGGGCGTGTGGGGCAGAGGGGGCCCTGGGCAGGCCTCGAGACCCCCACGGGCCCCCACGGCTCCCCGCCACTCCTGCCCCGCATCCCCTGGAGGGTGTGTGGGGCAGAGGGGGCCCTGGGCACACACCCTGAACCACAGGGCCCCGCCGCCTCCGGTCCACTCTGTGAAGTGCTGGAGACGCCCCACCCCCCACAGCTGAGAGAAGGTCTGAGGAAGCAGAAGGCCAGCTCTCGGGCCGCGTCCCCCAGCACCCTGTTTCGACAGATCACAAAGGCAGGCCGTGAACACCCTACCTGGGAGCTGTTCTTCTCCCCGAGGCTGTGTGCATCCGTCTCAGAGGCTCTGCTAGTGTCCTGCGGGGTCTGTGAGCGGGGCGGGCTTGGGGGAAACAGCGCACGTTCACCTTTCCATCAGGACACGCAGACCCCCCCACACACAGGGGACGGTGTCCAGGAGAAGGAAGCGCTCCCGCCAGCCCCGGGGGCACCAGGGCCGAAGAGTCACAGCGGCCCCCAGCCTTCCCAGCTGAGCTCGACGCCCAGCAGGCAGTGGCGGGGGCGGGACCCCGCGGGCAGGTCCCCGACCGGAGAGCAGGGCCCACGCCCGGCGCTGGCCGAGCCGGGGCCCGGGAGCCGCACGCGCGCGCACCTGTCACAGTGGGAGCTCTTGGAGCTGCTGCGCCCGGACTCGCGCTGCGCGTCCAGCAGGATCTTCTCCAGGTCGCCGTTATACATAGAGACAGAGTCGGGAACGCTGCTCCCGTTCCCGTTACCGCCGAAGTGTAATTCTACCCAGGAGCCTGACAGGGAAGAGAGAAGGACCAGGTTGCAATCTTCCACCCATCCCGGAGTCTGCTAAGATACTGAGCTCACCCCATCTGTTTCGAAACGCGCCGGAGACTCCCACGGGCCCTCCGCGGGAATCTGGCCGTCGCGCCCCCAGGCCTGGCGTGGGACCCTCGGGAGTCGCACCCCAGACCACCTGCTCCGTCAGCAGAGGCCCTGTGGCCAGGACGCGCCCACACTCAGCTCTCAGAAGAAAAAGGGCTCAGCCAGAAACTTGGGGACTTAGAAATTAAGGAAAGCTTTAAAATTTCCACATTCCAGCCTCACATTCTGACCCTGAGGCCCCACAGACCGGTGACCGATTACCAAGGCTTAGCACTTGATAAATTCACCAGCGCAACGGCAGCTGAGCCACCAGGCGCTCCGCTCACCGGGCCGAGCCCCTCCGGGCCCCTGCGGGGAGGGGTCCTCAGTCCAGGCACCGTCGAGGTCCCGGCAGCTCCTGGCAGGGAGGCAGCGCTGCTGCTCCCGGCTGGGTGCTGTGGGGCCTGACACGGGGGCGAACTCAGGAGGAGAGCAGCGTGGCGAGTCCACGGGAGGACGGGGTGGACACTGGAGAGCTCCGGAGGCATGAAGGTCTGCCTGCGGCGCGGACCGGAGGCCCAGCCCGGTGGCCCCACAAGGCGCCGCTGCCCGCTTCTCCGCGCTCAGCTGTGTGGCTGGCTGCCACAGGCTCTCACGTCTGAACCACGTGAGGCGCTGGGTGTGGGTGGGGAGCCCTGCTGGGCATCCAGTGTGGGACCACCACGGCCCCAGGCAGCAGAGCCGACCTCCGCGCCTCCGCCTGGGGACCAGTCCTGAGACGCGGGCGCGCGGGCTGGCATGGCGGGGGGCTGGTCCTCACCGCAGGGGCGCATTGGGGGGGCGGGGGCTGGGGCGGATGGCTGGCTTCTTCAGCACTGCCGCCTTCTCAGGGTTGGGCACTTCCCCACAGGCCTGCTGGCCGAGGGGAGAGCTCCTTTTCCACGTCAGCTGTGGAAGCCCGCTCCTCCCTTCTGCTGAGCGGCCCATCTTTCTGCGTCGAGCTCAGTACTCAAGACCTGCAGCTTTCCTTTTTGGCCACACGGGAAGGCATGCAGCGCTGAGTCCAGCCTGACCCCTGGGCCGCCGGGGCCGCCGGCAGATGCCTGTCTCCTCCCCAGCGTGACGCTGACAACTGTGGAGAGACTGCCCTCCCACTCAGGCCTTCAGGCGAGAAGACGGAAAGCTCTCGCTTTCAATGCCGTCAAACCTGAGGCCACGAAGGTCCACTGCACCGCCTCGCTCCAGGCCTGGCCCCTGCATCGTGAGCTGACGAGGGTGAGCTTATTCCGGCCCTCCGCTGCCCGGCCCCGGCCTCTCCCGAGCTGGCCGCTCGCACAGCTCTCTTCCCAGCCCAGGACCATCCACTCCGGGTCACAGTCCGGCCTCCCCAGGTGGGTGCAGGCCGGGAGCACCCAGGCTGGCAGCAGACCCTGGCCCTCCAGGGCCCCACCCCAGGGCTGCTCTGCACCCTTCAGGGGCACCACCCGACACCCGGGCCCCGGGCCCAGACNCCAACTGCGCCCGGTTCTTTCCGAGGTAAACAGGAGGTAATCAAATCAAAACTGAGCCCAGGGCAAGCGTCGGCCCAGCCACCAATCCCGCCCGGATTCGGTTTCCCAGGGCGCCGGGCCCACGTGACCCCGCCCACACTGGCCAGAGGCGCGAGTGCCCGGCTGCACGTACCCCAGACCGCGGCCCAAAGGCTCCTCGACAGTTTCCAGGCACCGTGTAACCGTCTTTTTATAGAATACAGAAACCGAGGAGCAAACCTTTTAACCCATGAGCTGGCACTCTGCGTTGCCAATGACTCAGCACTTGGGTCTGCCAACCAAGGGCTGGCGATGAAGCCGCTCTGGACACTGCGGGCTCCTGGGACCAGGGTGGCCACTAAGGGAACGCACCACGGTGGGAGCACAGTAGTCTGCTAACAGCACTTGCAGGCGGTTCGTCAAACACTCTTTAGATCTCTCTTAAGCAAAGATTCAGTCCCTTAATCTATCTCAAAGAAAATAGCCCATGTCGAAATTTAAGATAATAGGATGTTTAGGCTGTGATTGCGGTTTCACAATATGCGACGAATTTGGCCAAGTCTTGGCGAGTAAAATGCTGTTTTAACGAATACAGAAAACCAGTGGCTCAAATGCAGGCCGTGTAATGGTTTTTAAACCTTAATGAACCTTTAAAATTCTCTACGGTGTCCACGGTCCCCTCCAAACCTCATTTACGCGCTCCCGCGCCCCACTGAACTCTTGCTTCGGAGAAGGCCGGCGCTCGGGCCCTCCTCCAGCCGCGGCCGGGGCGGGGGTCCAGGCCGGCCCCGGCCGGTTCCGGGGGCGGGTGTCCGCTCGGGAGCCGGCAGTGCGGCCAGCTGCCCCGGGTCCCCCGGCAGGCCAACCCGCGACCCCGGACGAGCGACCGCGGAGGGAGGGCGCGGCCGGCGCGACCCCTGCCGCCTCCCCGCAGGCCGCCCCGCCGCGAGCCCCGGAGCGCGTCCTCCCCAGTCTCCCCGGGCCGGTACCGGCACCGAAACCAGCACCGGGCCGCGCCTCGGAAAACCAGGCCCCCGCGGGCTCCGGCCGCCGGGGGTCCTCCCCGCAGGCCGCCCCTCGCCCGGCCGGGCCCCGCTCACCGTGCAGGCTCTCCTCCTGCAGCCCGGGGCTCTCGCTCTGCGACATGACGGCGGGGCGAGGGCGCCGCGGCCGGCGATCGGGGTCTGCGGGCGCGCCCACGGAGCGCAGGGGCCGGAGCGCCCGAGGCGGCGGACGAAGCGCCGTCGGCCCGCGGCCCCGACTGCCTGCCGCCGGCGGCCGACGCACCGCAGATAAGCGGCGGCGCCGCCCAGCGGCCGCGGGGCGGGGCCTGCGCGTGCGCGAGGCGCGGGGCGCGTGCGGCGCGTGCGACGCGTGCGCGAGGCGGGGGCGGGCCGGGGCGGGGCGTCTGAGGAGCTGGCCGCGCGTGCGCAGCCGGGGCGCGCGGGAGGGGTCCGCGCGTGCGCAATCGGGGCGCGGCGCGGGAGTCCGGCAGGGACGCGCGGGACGTGCGGGGGCCGCCTAGAAACTGAGGCGGGCGGCGGACGGGCCTGGCGGGGCGGCTCGGCCGGGCGATGCGGCCTGAGGCTTGGTTGCCGGGGAGGGGCCGGCAGGCTGACCGCGAAGCTGCCGGGAGAGCCGGGCAGACGCGAGGCCGGGAGCGGCCGGCCCTCAGCTGCGGAGACCGCCCGCCGTGCCGCAGGCCGGCTGCCAGTGGACGGAGGCTGCGGCGGCCACCCTTCGGCCCTCGGGACGGGCGGCCCCGCGGCCCTCGGGACGGGCCCGGGGAAGCCAGTCGTGGCCAGTCACAGTGCCCAGCCCCGCCTCCTAGGCCCGCCGGGGGTCTGTGCAAACGTGGGGCGCCCGCTTTCCCTTGGGGGCCTCCTTTCGGGGTGCGGACGCTCCTAGGCGCTGGTCTCCCCGGCTCTGTCCCGATGGGGAAGCGCGGCCTTCTTTCAGCTGGACCCTCAATCCTAGCTGCTCCCCGTGCATGCGCCAAAGCCTGTCCCAGCGCTGCGCTACTCTAGAGGGGACGGCCTGGGTGGCAGCAAGCAGCGCCCAGCAGAGCACATATTAAAAAGCCCCCGGGCCTCCGGCTCCCCCCGCCTCCCCCGCAGCCCTCCCCGCCTGGTCCTTCGCCCCAGGGAGCTGCCTGCCCTCGAACGCTGCCCGTATGGAGCCTTTCAGTCCCTGAACACCTTGTTTCCTGACTCAAGCCTTCTTCAGTTTACAGGGCTTGCTCATCTTTTTTCAGATGTATCCCTATTCATATTTTTATAATGTGATTCAGTTCAGTTCAGTCGCTCAGTCGTGTCCGACTCTGCGACCCCGTGAATCGCAGCACGCCAGGCCTCCCTGTCCATCACCAACTCCCGAGTTCACTCAGACTCACGTCCATCGAGTCAGTGATGCCATCCAGCCATCTCATCCTTGGTCGTCCCCTTCTCCTCCTGCCCCCAATCCCTCCCAGCATCAGAGCCTTTTCCAATGAGTCAACTCTTCGCATGAGGTGGCCAAAGTACTGGAGTTTCAGCTTTAGCATCATTCCTTCCAAAGAAATCCCAGGGCTGATCTCCTTCACAATGGACTGGTTGGATCTCCTTGCAGTCCAGGGGACTCTCAAGAGTCTTCTCCAACACCACAGTTCAGAAGCATCAATTCTTCAGCGCTCAGCTTTCTTCACAGTCCAACATCTATTTCCCATGAAGTGATGGGACCACATGCCATGATCTTTTTCTGAATGTTGAGCTTTAGGCCAACTTTTTCACTCTCCACTTTGATCAAGAGGCTTTTTAGTTCCTCTTCGCTTTCTGCTGTAAGGGTGGCGTCATCTGCATATCTGAGGTGATTGATCTTTCTCCCGGCAATCTTGATTCCAGCTTGTGCTTCTTCCAGCCCAGCGTTTCTCATGAGGTACTCTGCGTATAAGTTAAACAAGCAGGGTGGCAGCATACAGCCGTGACGCACTTCTTCTCCTGTTTGGAGTCATTGTCATACTTTGTTCGGTTGCTTACTGACGTGTGCTCAGTCGCGCAGTCGTGTCCGACTCTGACCCCGCGGACTGCAGCCCGCCAGGCTCCTCTGTCCCTGGGACTCTCCAGGTAAGAATACCGGATCGGGTTGCCATTTCCTCTCCAGGGGATCTTCCCGACCCAGGGATCGAGCCCGGGCCTCCCGCACTCCAGGTCGGTTTCCCGCTGGCTGAGCCACCAGGGACACCTCTGATAGAGAGAGTGGGTGTGTTGTCGCAGCCTGATGAGCTCACTGAAATCTACAGATTCTCTAAGTCCTCGGAAGTCTTCATAGGCAATTACCTGGAAGTGTTCACATGAAAAGGTTTCTTACTGCACCTGGTTTTCCCTCCCAGTGTGGAGCCCTCCACGACGCCCACTGAGTTCTGTCACTGGGCGCTGCCACGAGAGGGAGGTGGAGGCCTGAGGCCTAGAGATTGACAGGATCCTTGTAAAGTAACCTGCCTTTTTGAGGGTTAAAGTTAGGGGTGGGGTAGTTTCCAGGGTGGCAAAGAACCTGCCTGCCATTCCAGGCTTAAGAGACGTGGGTTCCATCCCTGGGTCGGGAAGAGCCCCGGAGGAGGGCATGGCACCCCACTCCAGTACTCTTGCCTGGAGAATCCCATGGACAGAGGAGCCTGGCTGGCTGCAGTCCACGGGGTCGCACAGAGCGGGACACGACTGGGCAGCTGAGCACAGCACGGTCTGCCCTGGGGAAGCCGCAGGAGCCCCGGTCAGAGCTGGTGGCTCCAGAAACACAGAAGTGGGGAATGGGAAAGCGAGCTCAGTGACTGGAGATGTTTCCCTGTCCTGCTCTCACTTCCCTGCCCTGAAAAAGCAGTCTGGCTTTTGAGGCAGTGCTTATCAAACTTTTTGCTCCTATAGTCCCTGAAAAACTTTCAGAAATTCTTCCTTTCATACTTCAAGTGGACATCTAAGTTTTGCATCATAAATGTAAATGCTTGTGAAGGATGTTATTTCTGATATACTGTATTTTTAATCAAACTTTTTATCAATTCAGTTCAGTCACTCAGTCGTGTCCAGCTCTTTGTGACCCCATGGACTGCAGCCCACCAGGCCTCCCTGTCCATCACCAACTCCCAGAGCTTACTCAAACTTACGTCCAGTGAGTGGGTGATACCATCCAACCATCTCATCCTCTGTCATCCCCTTCTCCTCCTGCCTTCAATCTTTCCCAGCATCAGGGTCTTTCCCAGTGACTCAGTTCTTCACATCAGGTGGCCAACATATTGGAGTTTCAGCTTCAGCATCAGTCCTTCCAGTGAATATTCAGGACTGATCTCCTTTAGGATGGACTGGTTGGATCTCCTTGCAGTCCAAGGGACTCTCAAGAGGCTTCTCCAACAGCACAGTTCAGAAGCATCAATTCTTCAGCGCTCAGCTTTCTTTACAGTCCAGCTCTCACATCCATCCATACATGACTATGAAAGAACCATAGCTTTGACTAGATGGACCTTTGTTGGCAAAGTAATGTCTCTGCTTTTTAATTTTAATATACTGTCTAGGTTGGTCATAACTTTCCAAGGAAGAAGCATGTTTTAATTTCCTGTTTGCAGTCACCATCTGCAATGATTTTGGAGCCCCCCAAAATAAAGTCTGTCACTGTTTTTAATGTTTCCCCGTCTATTTGCCACGAAGTGATGGACTGGATTGCCATGATCTTCGTTTTCTGAATGTTGAGCTTTAAGCCAGCTTTTTCACTCCCCTCTTTCACTTTCATCAAGAGGCTCTTTAGTTGTTCACTTTCTGCCATAAGGGTGGTGTCATCTGCATGTCTGAGGTTATTGATACTTCTCCCAGCAATCTTGATTCCAGTTTGTGCTTCATCCAGCCCAGCATTTCTCATGATGTACTCTGCATATAAGTTAAATAAGCAGGGTGACAATATACAGCCTTGGCGTTTTCCTTTTCCTATTTGGAACCAGTCTGTTGTTCCATGTCCAGTTCTAACTGTTGCTTCCTGACCTGCATGCAGATTTCTCAAGAGACAGGTCAAGTTATAACACTTTTTGAAAAATGCTTACTTGGCTGCACTTGGTCTTAGCTGGAGCATGAAAGAGCTTCATTTGCAGCCTGTGAGCTCTTAGTTATGGCACATGGGATCTAGTTCCCTCATCAGGGCTCGAACCAGGGCCCTCTGTGTTGGGAGTTCAGAGTCTTAGCCACTGGGCCACTAGGGAAATTACTCATCACACTTTTAAAGGTATACAGTGTCTACTAACTACCAAAACAGTTTGATTTTCTCATCACCCAATTTAAATGGTCATTGGTAATTATCTTTCTTTAACAGGAAATTTTATATCTTTTATTTTTTTTCTTGAACTTGTATATCAATTTCACATTCTCCTTAAAAGTTTATCATAATGTAATCTTTTCACTGCTTCCCTTGTGGCTCTGTGGTAAAGAACCCACCTGCCAATGCAGGAAATGTGGGTTCGACCCCTGGGTTAGGAAGATCCTCTGGAGAAGGGATGGCAGCCCACTCCAGTGTTCTTGCCTGGGAAATCTCATAGACAGAGGAGCCTGGCAGGCTACAGTCCATGGGGTCAGAAGGAGTTGGACACAGCTGAGCACACACAGAAGGCCTTTTACTTTTGAAAGTCTTTCATCGATCACCCTATCATTTTTCTGTCAGGTGACCATGGACGTACATTTAAGTGTAATAAAAAATATTTCTTAGGACCCTAAGGCTCTTTAAAAATTTCTTTTTGATAAGCTTATCATTCTGATGGTCAGCATTTCACAGTTCAACATAATAACAAATCTCAAATCTTGGTAAGTAATTATTGAGAATGAGACAGGTGCAGCAGCATTCAATTTAGAATTTTCCTTTTTACAGCTGTAAGTCCTGAGAAGCCTCAGTCACATAAATAAACGAGTGAGAGCAGAAAGCACCGTGGGCTTCTTCAAGTGTTAACAGTCCTGACGCTCAGTTCTCTGAACCCCGTGAGTTATATACCAAAGGTCACATGTTGATCTTTCACCAAAAAATTATGCTAATTGAGCTCTCTTCAAGTCTGTTGAAACTTAAAGAATTAGAATTTCTCTGACTTGCTGAAGGAGTCATCAGCTCCTATAAACATTCGCATTGTCAGCAAAAAGGAACACATTTCAAATTGTCCCTCAGGAACTCCTGAAAGTTTGCACAGCTCAGGCAAAACCCCACAGCATCTAATGGATTGGAGTGGGAAGAGATGATGGTCAAAGGAGGTGGGCAGAAACTGTTCAAAGGCAGATCAGTTTTTGGAAAGAAATTGATTTCCTTCAAACTATCTGCCTCTCCCTCCTTGATAAGTCTTCATACATACCCAGCTCCAGCCCAGCTTGAGAACACGGCTCAGGATGTTAACAAAAGCCCTTCTCAAGGTGGCCTCAGTGAAGGGAGGGGAGAAGGTGGGCAGGGCAGGCCTCCCCAGTCAGGCACCCTGACAAGTATGGCAGACTTGGGGGCTGGGGGAAGAGCAACGGGAAGTGTTGAGGCTGTGTTTTCCCTTCCCAGAAGGTGCTGCCTAAAGTTTATGGAATCAGAAATAGAGACTTTATTATTTTTAAAAATACCTAAAGAGAAAACCTAAATAAAATCAGCAACCTCAGATATGCAGCAGACGCCACCCTTATGGCAGGAAGTGAAGAGGAACTAGAGAACCTCTTAATGAAAGTGAAAGAGGAGAGTGAAAAAGCTGGCTTAAAACTCAACATTCAAAAAACTAAGACAGTGGCATTCAGTCTCATCACTTCATGGCAAATAGATGGGGAAACAGTGGAAACAGTGACAGACTTTCTTTTCTTGGGCTCCAAAATCACTACAGATGGTGACTGCAGCCATGAAATTAAACGATGCTTGCTCCTTGAAAGAAAAGCTATGACCAACCTAGATAGCATATTAAAAAGCAGAGACATTACTTTGCTGACAAAGGTCATCTACTCAAAGCTATGGTTTTTTCAGAAGTCATGTATAGGTGTGAGAGCTGGACTGCAAAGAAAGCTGAGCACAGAAGAGTTGATGCTTCTGAACTGTGGTGCTGGAGAAGACTCTTGAGAGTCCCTTGGACTGCAAGGAGGTCAAACCAGTCCATTCTAAAGGAAATCAGTCCTGAATATTCATTGTAAGGACTGATGCTGAAGCTGAAACTCCAATACTTTGGCCACCTGATTCGAAGAACTGACTCATTGGAAAAGACGCTGATGCTGGGAAAGACTGAGGCAAGAGAAGGGGATGGCAGAGGATGAGATGGTTGGATGGCATCACTGACTTGATGGACATGAGTTTGGGCAAGTTCCAGGAGTTGGTGATGGACAGGGAGGCCTGACGTGCTGCAGTCCATAGGGTTGCAAAGAATCGGACACGACTGAGTGACTGAACTGAACTGAACTGGCCAAAGCCAGTGCGAGACGTTCTGTGTAACCTGGAAGTGATGAAAAAGGCTCATGTGTGGCTTCACCAGGACAGGGAGGAGCTGCCCCAGGGAAGGATACTCAAGGCACTGGTTCCCCGGGCCCTGGGTGTTGCCAGAGGGGAGGAGGCCAGATGGACATGCTTGACCCTGACTGGGGGCCAGAACCTTTGGGGAGGGCTTATCCTTCGCCTTCTAGGATTCCTGCCAGGCGTCACGGAGATGCTGCCCGGGGCTCCAAGCTGGGCTCTGATTGTGCTGTTCCGCTTCCCATCCTCTTCCAGGAAAGCCTGGGCTTTTCCACGAGGTCCCCGTGATGTCTGAGCGCCGCGCCAGGCTGCTTTTAGGAACGGCTAGCGTGATGACACTCTAGGAGCTGTAAACAGTGTGCCCTGACGGGGTCCGGCGTGTCCCAGCTCCCGTCCAGGCGGTTGAGGAATGGCATCCTTTCCAAGGAGAGGCTGCGCCTTGATTAGGAGCCCCGCCTGCCCTGGCGTGAAACATTCAAAACAGGAACGGGTGCCTGGAGTGGAGCCACGTCCCTGCCAAGCCTGGAGCGAGGTGGCGGAGCTCGGCGGGGCTGTTTGTCCGCCTCTCTGCTGAGGCACTGGTGCAGCTGCTCCTGAGCTCGGGGCGGGGCGGGGGCGCACACACACCCGCCCCCCTGCCCGCAGGCCCAGCAGGCGGCCTCCAGCAGGAGCTCAGGCCCCAAACCCTGCCACGCCCACAGCATGCCAGGGGCCCAGGGGGAGGCTGTGGGTTGGGGGAACCCGTGAGGGGCTGGACTGACGGCTCTCAAATGCCTGAAAGCCTGGGCTGAGAGCAGCCCCAGCGTCAGGCCGTTGTGTGCACGAAAAATGCTTAGACTTCCCTTGAAGGCAGAGGTCTGCGGGGTAAAGCCCTTCGCTGGCCACTGCCCAAGGGAGACACAGTGTTAGAAGGAGACTGAGGCTCGGAGAGGCCTATGAATGAGCCGGAGTTTGAAAACAGGCCTTCCTGCTTCAGGGCCTGGTCTTAGCACCTGTCATTCCTAAAAAGACAGGGCCTGTGTGTGGGCAGCGGTGCAGCCGAGGGGACCAGTGTGAAAGGCCTGGGGACCACGGCCTGGGGCAGTGGAGCCGCATCAGTGATACTAGGGGCCAGAGCTGGACGGTCCCAGAGCAGCAGGCAGGGCCCAGGCACCCCCACCCGCTCCCCCGGGGGAGCCCCTGGGCGCACCAGCCAGACAGAGCCCTCAGCCAGAGCTCAGAGCCACGGCCCCGGAGCCCTCCTTCTCAGCCCAGCCAGCTCCCTGGGCCCCTGGTAGAGGGGAGGCCTGGGGCTGTCTCTGGGGCACCCCAAGGGGCCCAGCAGGGCTGCGGGGAAGGCCATGAGGTCCCCGTTCCTCAGCAGACGTCGAGCCCGAATAGCAGAGGACGTGGCTGACTCGGCGCCGGGTCGGCTGCTGCTAAGTCGTGTCAAGTCGTGTCCAACTCTGTGTGACCCCACAGACAGCACACACAGGCTCCTCTGTCCCTGGGATTCTCCAGGCAAGAATGCTGGAGTGGGTTGCCATTTCCTTCTCCAGTGCATGAAAGTGAAAGGTGAAAGTGAAGTCGCTCAGTCCTGTGCGACTCTTAGCGTCCCCGTGGACTGTAGCCCACCAGGCTCCTCTGTCCATGGGATTCTCCAGGCAAGAGTACTGGAGTGGGGTGCCATTGCCTTCTCCGGCCGGGTCGGCTTGGGGGATGCTATCTGCCAAGTCTGGAGTGCGGCTCAGGAGCCCGCCGAGCAGGAGGTGGGTGGGCAGAGGGCTGGTGCTGGAGGAGGCTCAGCGCACACGTGCCAGTGCAGGCTGGGCGTGCACTTGGGGGCCGCCAGGAGGCGGCAGGAAGAAGAGGGCACAGCACCTGGGCACGACTGGTCCTGGCGGCACGTGCGAAGCAGCGGCGTGCGGGGAGAGGCCAGGGCCCGGAAGAGAGTGAGGGACCGGGGCCACAGCTTGCAGGAAGAGGAGGGCGGGCCCGGGGCCACAGCCGGCCCAGAACTCCAGCAGGATTCACGTCCCGCAGCCCGAGGCCGGGAATGGAAGCCCCCAAGAAGCGCTGGACTTGGACAACCAGCAGAATCACTCCAGCACCCCAACGGCCTGGAACTTTCCCATTTCACCCCAGATGTGCCATCTGCCCACAGGGAATGGAGAGGACTCCCAGGCTGCCCCACCCAACTGCCTTTGGCCCTGGGGGGTGGGCCCCTCCCTGGTGGCCTCTGGGACAAGTTGCCAGGTTTGCCCCAGAGACATTAGTTCAGTTCAGTTCAGTCGCTCAGTCGTGTCTGACTCTTTGCGACCACATGGACTGCAGCACACCAGGCTTACCAGTCCATTAGCAATTTCCGGAATTTACTCAAACTCAGTGTCCATCGAGTCAGTGATGCCATCCAAACATCTCACCCTCTGTCGTCCCCTTCTCCTCCTGCCCTCAATTTTCCCAGCATCAGGGTCTTTTCCAATGAGTCAACTCTTCGCATGAGGTGGCCAAAGTACTGGAGTTTCCGCTTCAGCATCAGTCCTTCCAAAGAACACCCAGAACTGATCTCCTTCAGAATGGACTGGTTGGACCTCCTTGCAGTCCCAGGGACTCTCAAGAGTCTTCTCCAGCACCACAGTTCAGAAGCATCAATTCTTCGGCGCTCAGCCTTCTTTATGCCCAGCTCTCACATCCATGCATGACCACTGGAAAAACCACAGCTTTGACTAGACGGACCTTTGTCGGCAAAGTAATGTCTCTGCTTTTTAATATGCTGTCTAGGTTGGTCATAGATTTTCTTCCAAGGAGTGAGCATCTTTTTATTTCATGCATGCAGTCACCATCTGAAGTGATTTTGGATCCCCAAAAAATAAAGTCTGACACTGTTTCCACTGTTTCCCCATCTATTTCCCATGAAGTGATGGCACCCAATGCCATGATCTTAGTTTTCTGAATGTTGAGCTTTAAGCCAAATGAAAAAGTCACTTTTCTCTTTCACTTCATCAAGAGGCTCTTTGTTCTTCACTTTCTGCCATAAGGGTGGTGTCATCTGCATATCTGAGGTTATTGATACTTCTCCCAGCAATCTTGATTCCAGCTTGTGGTTCATCCAGCCCAGCGTTTCTCATGATGTACTCTGCATGTAAGTTAAGTAACAGGGTGACAATATACAGCCTTGACGGACTCCTTTCCCAGTTTGGAACCAGTCTGTTCTATGTCCGTTTCTGAATGTTGCTTCTTGACCTGCATACAGATTTCTCAGGAGGCAGATAGGGCGGTCTGATATTCCCATCTCTTCCAGAATTTCCCACAGTTTGTTGTGATGCACACAGTCAAAGGTTTTCATATAGTCAATGAAACAGAAGATGTTTTTCTGGAATTTCCTTGCTTTTTGCTCTGATCCAACAGGCGTTGGCAACTGGACCTCTGGTTCCTCTGCCTTTTCTAAATCCAGCTTGTCCACCTGGAGGCTCTCAGTTCACACACTGCTGAAGCTAGAGGGGCCCCTGCTCGCCACAGCTACAGAGAAGCCGCATCCTGCTGTTGCTGGGAGGGAGACCCCGTCCGGGGCCTGAGAGCGGGCCCTAGTCTAACACTCGGAAATGAGTTGTTGGAGGAGACGCACGTGCTGGCAAAGCAAGAGCCTTTATTGGGAAGGGGCGCCGGGTGGAGAGCAGCAGGCTGAGGGAGCCCAGGAGGCCTGCTCCGCCACGTGGCTCGCGGTGATGGGGTTAGTTTCCAGGTTGTCCGTGACCAGTTGTTCTGACTCAGAGTCCTTCCGGGTGGTGCACGCGTCGCTCAGCCAAGGCGGACGCCAGTGAGGAGGGTTCTGGGAGGCGGGAGGGCAGCAGCGTCTCCTTTTGGCCTTTCCCGAGCTCTTCCAGTTTTGGCGGCTTGTCAGTTCCGTGTTCCTTACCAGGACCTCCTGTCATAAAATGTCTCATGCAAATAGGCACTGTGGTGCTTGTCCAGGGTGGGCAGTTTCAGTCAGCCTGTTTCTCCGAACACAGCCGTGAAGATCCAGGACAGCCGGAAGTAAACGAACAAATAGTTTTCATAAAACAGCCGTTCTGCGTCACACTCCTTCAAGCCTCACTTCTTTCGTCCAGATGGGACTTCTCCAGGGCCTTCGAGCTCAGGACACGCCCCGAGAGAGACAGACGCTCACCCAGAAATACAGAGGTCACGGGAGCGCCCGCGGGAGCCCCAGGGGCCCCCGCCCAGAGCACGTGGGGAGGAGGTACCTCCCGGGCCGGCGAGAGGACGCCCATGGGCACATCCGCGCCAGGTCCTGGGGGGTGCCATCCTGGTGCCATCCTCCCTGGCAGCCTCCCTCCCTGGACCGTGAGGACCCCTCCACGCGTGGGGCACCCGTGACATCCGTTAGACAGCTGGCCTCTGATGACTTAGGCCTGACAAGTCTAGGGCTTGACTTCCGCCTGCGATCCCCGATCCCCTTCGAGGGATGGTGGTACCGGGGTGCTTTCTCGGGGGGAAGCGGGTTTCCATCCACTAGCTCACGGACGCCCCCTGCTGTCCAGGACGCAGAATCCGGCAAGCGCCCGGACCAGGAGCTGGTGCCAGGATGCTGACAGCGGTCTGTTTATTCATAACAGACCCCAGGTGGGAGAACCCCAGCTGGCCCTCCACAGGAGACGAGGAGCAAACCGTGGTGAATTCACACAAGCATCCCATGCAGTATTAGTTAGGAACAGACTGTTGATCCGTGCAGCCCTTTGGAAGCCTTACACGAAAGACTGTCTGTGTGACGCTCCAGGCTGAGCTAGTCTATGGTGAACAGTGTCGGAGGACGCTGTCTCTGGGACGCGGCCCTGGAGCACTCTGGGGAGGCGATTCCAGACGGTGAGCATGTGCAGGCTCGCGGGCACTTCTTTCACCTTTCCTGTGTGTTTGGGAATTTTCATAGTAAGATGTCCAGGAGGTGCTTATGGTGCCTGCCCTAGGGCATGGGTGTGATCAGATCTGCATTTGTGGAAGATGCACAGGGTGCTGAAGGACCAGGACGGGCTGGAGAGGACGCGGAAAAGCATGCCCGCTGTTTGCACTGGTCCTCGCGCGGGTCTGTCCTGCTCCGTGGCGGGCACTGTCCTAGGTCTGGACACAGCGTGAGCAGGGCCGAAACAGCCTGTGCCTCGAAGGGAGAAACACATGAAGACACGCTCAGGTGAGCGCAGCACGTCTCAGGAGCTGAACTGTGTAGCGGAGACAGACACAGCGTGCCAAGGGCACGGCTCGGGGCTCACAGAGGTTTGGAGGAAGCAAGGTCAGTCAGCCGCTGGCGGGGAAGGGACAGCTGGTGCAGAGGCCCCGGGGGAGCTGCCTGGGCGCGCTGGGCAGAGGCAGGACCAAACGGGTGGGAGGGGGCTTCGGAGGCCAGAGGGAGCCCCTGGGCAGAGGCGTGGCATGAACAAACTTCAGGGGCAAGGGTGGGAGCGGACCACTCTTCAGGGGGTGGCAAGAGTCCAGGATGGCGGCCTGGCCCTGGGCTGAGTGGAAGGGTAGAAACTGTCAGGCCTGAAGGCACAGTGGTTCTAAGACAGAGCCAACGAGATTCCTTGATGGATTCAATGCAGGGATGAGAAAAGAAGGGAATTTCCTAGGACCACAAGCTTGCAGTCTATTTACTGTTTACTGTTGTGGGAAAGAACATCGGAAGACGGGCTGGGAGGAGCTGGGAGTGGGCCTGGTCAAGTTTGAGGTCTGCATGGTTCAGCCCTGGGTGTCCAGGCCGGGATGGACGGACGGACTGTGCAGTGGGGGAAGGTCGCTGTGACACAGAGCGGGCTAAAGGCTGAGTGATGGGCCCGCAGGTGCTGGGTGGGGGAAGGCGCCACTGCTGGTGGCCTGGGGCCCGAAGAAGGCAGAGGGCAGGTGCAGGCAGCCCCCTGCCACCGTCGGGAGGAGCGAGCAGCAAGGCCCATGTCCGGGTGAGGAAGCCGAAGCCCAGAGCAGCAGCTCTGTGAGGTTCTGCTCACCTGGGCCCCGCCCTGGCAGGCGTCTGGGGCGCCCCGGGGTGTTCAGTCTGAGCGCAAGCTCTCGGCGGGCCCACAGCGCTTCGGTGGTGCTCACGCGGGTCGGCTCCAGTGACTGCAGCCATCCGGGGTCTCCGCACTGCCTGCCGCTGTTGGGATGCTCTCCCCCCAGAGCCCGGCCCTGCTCTCTTTCTTCCTGCTCACTCAGATGTGGCCTCGTCAGGCCAGCCGACCTCCTCAGTGAAACAGGAACACACACACCCCGGCCCCCCACCACCATCGCTGGTCTCCTCACTGGCTTTACCTGCGTGAACCTCTCTCCAAAGCCTTACCAGCTGATGACTTAACATCTCCCTGTTCCTCCCCCTGGAACATGAGCTCCCTGAGGACAGAGGCTGGAACGGCACCCGGTACCTCGTCCATCCTCCACGAGCTCCTGCCCAGTGTTGGAACAACCAGACAGCCTGGTGCTTCTCGCTCAGAAAGGGGGTCTCAAGTGTGTGACGCTGCAGTGCGGCCCCCGGGGCCCCCAAGGGGCTGACTCACTGAGTCTGAGTCAGCTTCAGTGAGTCACACTGAAGAATGGATCGCCCAGAGCCGCTGAAGTGTGGTGTTGGAGCAGACAGGGCTCCTTCCAAGTCATCCCAGTGGACGGTCCCCGCTGTCTTTGCCCCTCCTGGGTTTCTTCTGGAAATACTCTCTGGTCTCTGAGTGGCTCAGCTGAGCTCATATGTGTTGCCCCAGACCCATGGGGAGTGGTCCGGAGTGGCGGGTGTCCAGGGACTGCAGTGCCCGACCTCCTGCCACCTGGAAGAGCCCACACGTGGGCAGACGCCGGATGGAGCGCAGAGCCAAGAGAATGGGCTGGACCGCGTCCTGGGTGCCTGGATTCAACCACAATCTGTCTTGCTGGATAGCACACAGCCAGCACATGAGCTTTTCCATCGGAACACACCTGAAAGCTTCCCACCCACCAGCAGCGGCCGCCCGGGCCAGCTGTTGAAGCCCAGGGCCCGCAGCCGGGGACCTGTGGGGACGAAGTGCTCCAGCGGCCTCGGGCACAGACTCCGCCTCCCACAGCCCCGCCGGGACCCCCAGGAGGTGGGGGGCCTCTGCCCTCAGGTGCCACTGCTGCAGCATGGCCGTCCCTCTGAAGATGCTGCGTTTGAACTCCTGGGTTTCAGCCAGGGAATTCTTCACAATAACACATCGGTACTTCCTGCGTTGAAAGGACTCTGGGCTGGGATGCAGGAAGGCACAGGGGTGCGGCTGGAGGCAGGGCACCCCCTCTCTCTGGACTCAGTTCAGTGTTGGAAAAAGTGAGGGAGAGGGGCGATTCGTATGTTTCCCTACACTCTGGTGATTATTTGCTTGTGTGGGAGATCCCTGGTTTTCCACTGGCATTTTAAAAAACCAGGGTATTTCATGGAAAATGGGGAAATCTATAGGTTGTATGTGTGAAACGTAAAGAATAATTATAAAATAAACACTCATGAGGTCAGGACCCCAGTCCGGAAGGGAACAGCCTCCCTGCAAGCCCTCTGCAGGCCCCTGCCCCAAAGGCACCGTCCTGATTCTGACAGCGAGCACCTCCTCACTTTCTTTGCACTTGCATCACCTTATATGCCTGAGCAACGTTTGATCTGGCTTAGTTTTGAATTTGGTGTGATACACTGTACAAGGTGGAGGATTCATATGATCTGAAGAGAAGCCGGAGTATACACAAGGTGTTGGAGAAAAGAAAGAGCCTTTCCTTCTTTTAAAATTCGTGTACGTAACTATCATTACCCAGGACTATGGCGTCTAGGGCCCGGGCAGAATGTAGAATAGATTCTGTGGCTGTGAGCACGCTTATTTCTCATCCTTTATTTATTGTGATGGTCACTCCACTATGATGGTCCTCAGGGTGGCCTTTACTTTTCTTTCTTTCTTTGATATATAATCCTCACCATCTTCAAAAATTCTCTTCAGATTCCAATTTGCTTAGATCTTTAAAATTATGAATCGGCGTTGGCTTTTATCCAGTCGCCCTCCCTGCACCCAGTTCCCCGCTCACGTTCACTCGGTTACTGACGCAGCGCTGACCTGTGGCTCCCCGTCCCCTCACTGCTCTTGTTTTGCTTTGTTCTGACGCACGTCTCAGCTCGTGGGGTCTCTGTTCCCCAACCAGGGACTGAGCCCAGGCCTGCGGCAGTAAAGACACCGAGTCCCCATCGCTGGGCCATCAGGGCCCTTCTCCCACTGTTCTCAGCAGCTTTGCTGCTCCCGTGAAAAGAGCGGGATTGCCAGCCTCTCCCCGTCATCTGAAAGATCACCTGAGGTTTTATCTTTGTTCCTTTCACATTGGGTGGAAATTGCCAATAACGCCATCTGCGCTCGGGGTTCTATTTGGGGGAAGACTTTTTTCATTTGTGTTCTAAAAAATTCATTTTTTTCTGGGTCAGTTTTCTCACTGCAGTGAGAACACCACACCCAGAGAGTAGCCCCCACTCACCACAACGAGAGGAAGCCCAATGCAGCCACAACGTCTCAGCCCAGCCACAAATAAACAATAAATACTGCGATTCAGATACACGTGCATCTTTACATTCACAGCGGCACCAGTCACAATAGCCAAGACACGGAGACAACCTAAACGGCCATCGGCAGATGCCTGGATGAAGACGTGGTGCACGTACAATGGGGTAGTGTGCGCGTGTGTGCGTGCGAAGCCCCTCCAGGCTCCTCCGTCCACGGGGCCCTCCAGGCAAGAATGCTGCAGTGGGCGCCATGCCCTTCTCCAGGGCATCCTCCCCACCCAGGGATCAAACCCGCGTCTCTCACATCTCCTGTGTTGGCAGGTGGATTCTTTACCGCTAGCGCCCCTGGGAAGGCCTCATGGACTAATACTCAGCCAAAAATAGTAATAAAGAAATAGTGCCGTTTGCGTCTGCCTCCAATGCCGGAGACCCGGGTTAGATTCCTGGGTTGGGAAGAGCCCCTGGAGAAGGAAATGGTAACCCACTCCAGTATTCTTGCCTGGAGAATCCCATGGACGGAGAAGCCTGGTAGGCTACAGTCCACGGGGTCACAAAGAGTCGGATACGACTGAGAGACTTCACTAGTGCCGTTTGCAACAATGTGGATAAAACTAGAGATGATCATACTGAGTGAAGGAAGTCACAGAGAAAAGCAAATATTATATGATATCACTTATACATGGAATTGAAACAAATGAACTCATGTACGAAACGGCAACAGACTCACAGAGAACTTGAGAGCAGCCTTGTGCTGGCCAGGAAGGAGGGAGTGGGGGAGAGATGGGTCGGGAGTCTAAGGTTAGCAGATTCAAACGAGTGTGTATAATGTCATTACTCAATCACTTTGCTGCACACCAGGAGCTAACACAATATTGTAAATCAACTGCATTTCAATAAGATAAATTGAAAAAGTCAAACCTGAGAAGAGTTACATTTGCACATTAAAGAAATTGTGGAATTTGCTAATATATTTTTACAGAATTGTGGGGAATATGTGTGGAAATGTAATCTAAGGGTATTAGGTCATGGTGGGAGCAATATAACTTAAAAAGAAACTTTCATTTATGCTATTTTTAAAAATGTATTGAAGTATAGTTGACTTACAAAGCTGTATTAGTTCAGGTGTACAGAAAAGTGAATCCGTTTTCCATATATATATAAAACATATATATACATAAATCTTTTAAATTTGACATAGTTTTAGACTTACTAAAAATTGCACTAATATTACAAAACGATCGATGCATACTTAGATTCCCCACGTTAATATTTTACCAGTTTGCTTTATCTCTCTCTCCATTCACATGCATATGTGCATATATGTTATTTTTGAGAGTAATTTCTAAGCATCAGCCCTCCACCCCAATACTTCAGCGTGTATTTCCTAAAAACAAAGACGGGCTCTCACATAACTGCAGTGTAACTGTCAAACTCAGGGGTTTCACGTGGAAATGCTACTTGCTATTCCAATTCCTCACTCTCCTAAAAATGCTCTTCTGGGGGAAACAGGCCGGGGCCCCGAGCGGCAGCCGCTGCTCGTCAGCCTCCTTTGTTTGGCAGAGTCCCTCGGCCTCTGGCTTTCATGACCTTGCGTTAGCGGCTCGCAGCTAGTTTGCGGAGACGTCCCTCGGTGTGGGTTTGTGGACATTCGCTCGCAGTTGGATCCCGGTGTGAGCCCGGGCGAGCGCTCGGCGGATCCCGGTGTGAGCCCGGGCGAGCGCTCGGCAGGGATGACGCTGTCCTTTTCCCGCTCTCCTATCCTGAGGCGCTTGGTTTTGACGTGCTGCGCCCACTGCAGGCGTAACTCCCGTTTTCGGGTTGGTTGGAGCCTGCCTGCTTCTCTGCTGCGGGCTCTCCGCTTCCCCTCTGTTATTACTAAGTGTCCACGAGCAGAGCCGTTGAAACCACCTATCTACCCTGCAACTGCCGTTTTTCAGCAGACTTTCAGCTTCCAGCCCTTTTAAAAATACGTTTGCTAAATTGGGCTTAATTTCTCAACATGGATTTGCTTGCTCATGAAATAAGCAGAATTCCCTTGGCTAGCTGGAGCAATCTGAGTGGGACTCAGTGTCTGGTCTTTTGGTTTAAGCAAAATCCAAACTCAGTGTGGAATGAAGTTGAGATGAGAGAAATTCCTTTAGGAGCAGGGCGTGTTGGATGGACTTACCATGTGCAAACATTGGTGGGACAAGCGCCTGACCCCGGGGGAAGCGGAGCAGGTATGGGCTGTTCTCTGCGGGTCAGCGAGGCAGGGCTTCCTGATGCCAGGGGACAGTGTGGACCTTGGAGTTCGGAGGACCCCTGCCAGCTCTTCCTTGCCAAGTGGAGAATGAGCTGCAGTTCCCTCGCCAGGCAGAAGAGCTGGGTGGTCATTAGAGAGACGTGACCCACAGGAACCTCGGGCGGCAGTGAATGACATGTGGTTCCCAGGACTGAAGTCGATAGGAAACCCACTGAGGGCCACCTCGATCCATGTAACTGAAGCAGCGAACTGGGTCCTTAGTGAGCACAGCCAGCCCTGAGTCACTGCGTAGAAGTCACGGCCCTCGCTCAGTGATTAGACCTGAATCAGCTCGCAGACCCAGAGTCCTAATTAAGGAAAAGCTGGGCATTCCTGGGGAAGGATCTTGTGCTAGCCCCAGGGTGTTAAAACACACAGCAGCAACCTTCCTCTCAGCCTTTCTGGAAAGACTGCAGCCACGTCCCCCCACTGAGCCCCGGGGAGAGGAAGACAGTCAGACCTTCAGGGAATCACTGGACGCTGGCCCTAGCCAACACTAACCCTCACCAGAGAGGCTCTGCCAGAAACCAGCCCCGCGGTCATCTTGACCTTGGGCTTCCAGGCTCCAGCACTGTGAGAAAAAACATTTCTGTTGTTTAAGACCCTGTCTGTGGGCGGTAGCCCCAGCAGACTAACCTGAGTTTGCCCTCAAGCTCACCTAGCGCCCAGGTAAGCTGCAGGAGCGGCAGCTTCCCCGGAGGCGCCCTCTCCCCGCCCCCCACTTGCACCTCTGGTTTTATGGTGGTGAGGGTGGTGGTTTAGTGGCTAAGTCGTGTCCTACTCTGGGGACACCATGGACTGTATCCCGCCAGGTTCTTCTGTCCATGGGATTTTCTAGGCAGGAATACTGGTGTGGGTTGCCATTCCTTGCTTCAGGGGATAGTCCCCAATCAGGGATCGAACCCAGGTCTCTTGCAGTGCAGGCAGCTTCTTTAGCGACTGAGCTACAAGAGAAGCCCCTGGTTTTATGGGGATTTCCCTAAATCAGTCTGCTGACCAATGAAAATAGAGCCTGCTGTAACCACGCTGAGCTGGCACTGGCCGGAAAGGACTGATGGCGTCACAGCCAGGCCAACTGGCCCCAGTGATGGCAGGGACGGGAGGTCTGCCCAGTGGGCCACTTTCGAGCAGCAGACTTGGTTATGTCCCCTGCTTTTCCTTGGGGGCGGGGGGAGAGTTGACTGAGATATTTGTCTACACTGATGGTCAGGGACTGAAGGAATGGGTTTGGAGGGTCAGGGTTAGGAGGTCTGGGGAAGAAGTTTTGGGAATGAATGGACTTCAGGCATCCCACACGAATCTCACTGGCTGTCCTGCCGCGCAGGACGTGCTGGACAGTCAGGTGGAGAAGATGGCCCTTTCTGCCCGTGTCAGCCAGCTGCCTTGTCCAGCCAGCCCACTCTTTGCACAAAAAGCCCATGACAGAAGTGCCAGTGGGGGCACAGATGCAGGCCATCTGCGGGTCACCAGCCTGGATCTCCCCGCCAAGGCCAGTCTGGCTACTGCTGCCACCCAGCGCACAGTCTATGGACGGCGAGACCAACACGGAGCGGTGGGGGGTGTGGGGTCCCACCCTGGGGCTCCAGCCTGCTGCACCCCGTGGGGCCTGCGTGTATGTGTGTACGCGTCACTCAGTCGTGTCCGACTCTCTGTGACCCCGCAGCCTGCAGCCCACCAGGCTCCTCTGTCCATGGGATTCTCCAGGAGAGAATACCGGAGTGGGTCGCCACTTTCTCTCCAGGGACCTCCCCAAGGGGACGCTCTCCGGGCCTGGCCTTCCCTCCTGTCCAGAGGCTTCCTGAGTGCCCTCTTCAGTTCACACTAACCCTACCCACCCCCACCCCCCACCACCATCCCTTCTCACCAAGGAACCAAGGGGCCCGACACCCATGTGGCCTCAGCCTCCCCGGTGTCTGTCATTCAGACGGGCGACCTGAGGGCCCAAGCTTCTGTCTCTCAGACGTGCTCTCAGCCGGCAGCCGATAAACCGCACCGGCAGTCCTGTGCCCAGACAGCACAGCCTGGACACCAAGGGAGAGGCCCCGTCTCCGGCACACTTCAGGGCCCGCATTCGCCGTCTGAGCTCCGGACGCTGGCATCAGCCGGTTGTATGTCCTGGCATCCGGGGAAGGAACACATCCCACCGGGGAGCTTTCCCCTGTACCCAGGTTTCGTTAAACACGATTCACTCTTCCTTCTTGCCACGTTTGTTAACTGTGCTTTCTCCAGCAACTCCAAGAAGTGGGGGTGAGACCGCTCCCCGCTCTGCAGAGGGGCACCCGGAGGACGGAGCGGCGGAGGCGGGGGTCCTGGCGCCAGGGGGGCCCGGATGCGCGGCCTAACCGTGGATTTGGGGATCCGAGCCCGGAGCCAGGGCTCATTTGCTCCCCGCGAGGCTCCAAAAACCACTTCTCCCTCCAAGCGGAGACAGGCAGCATTTGGAGTCGGCAACATTTGGAGAGTTAACGGTTAAACACACACGTGGGGCCAGCCGGTGCGGCTGCTCTCCGACTGAAGTGCGGAGGAGCGATCCCCCTCGACCGTCCCCGAGAATCCGCGGGCCCGGCTGCAGCGTGCGGGCCGCACGGAGCCCGCCCCGCCGCCGCAGCCGAGTTATTTTCAGCCACGAGGTCTCCCGATTTTAACAGATCGCAGACCTGCCCCTGAAAGGACCCGGAGGGGCAGAAAAGGAGGCGAGAAGGTGGGGCGGGGGTGTGGCGGGCCCGCGCGCCGGGGCGGGGAGGGCGGGGAGCGCCGGGGTTTGGGGCGCCCGCCCGCGGTGACGCGCGCCCCCCGCCCGCCGCAGCGCCACTGCAATGGCTGAGCCGGGCCGTCGGACGCCGCCGCCCGGAGCCCCGGAGCCGCCCGTCTGCGGGGAGCCTCGGTGAGCAGCCCCGGCCGCCCCCGGCCCTGCGCGCCGCCGCGACCCTGCCGGGCCTCCGCGCTGCGCCCGCGCCTGGCACCGTGAGTCCCCCGCGCCTTGCGCGGCAGGGTGGCTGCGGGGTGGCGGGCTGGCAGCGCACGCTCGTCCCCGCCGGCGCCGGCGGCCGGGAGACGGCCCGGAGATGGACCAGGGCTGGGATGGGAGTGGTCTGCAGGTGGCCCAGGGTTGGTCGGGGGTGGCCTTGGGGTGACCCGGAGGGGCTCCGGGGGTGGCCCGAAGTTGGCAGGGTGGCGGGGTGACATCCCGCGGGCCGGGGTCCTGCGCCCCCGAGGCGCCCTCGCCGGGGACAGGGGTCCTTTCTGCGTCTCCGGGCGCCCCCGCGGGCCCTCGGCCAGCGCTCTGGGCCGTGCTTGTTTCCTGGGCGCCGGCGGCGCGCGGCGGCAGGCGCACAGGCCTCACTGCGCCGCGGCCTCGGGCCCCCGTGGGAGCGCAGGTAGCCGCTGGGGGCCTCGACTCCGGCGTTCTTGCGTCGCCCGCCTCGGGAAGGCGCGGCCCGGCGATTTTTTTTTTTTTTTTTTTGCTGTCCAGTTTTTAGCCTCTTGCGCCCCGTTTCCGGGGGTGGCGACGCCGCTGTCAGATGCTCACAACTCGGAAGCTGCGGAATGAAGGGTTTGATTGGTTGTCAAGAGCCAGAGAGGAGGCGCCGGCCTCCAGTTTTCCTAGAAAAACCTGCCCCTCCCTTTGACCTTGCGTCTTGGGAGAAGCGACTCCCTTCTCAGTAGCTCCTTCCTGCTGCGCATCTTAGATTCTGATTCATTTTCCTCTTCCTGCGCTGCCTGAGCGCGTGGGAGCGTCTCTACCGCTTGTTGTCTGCAGGTATCAGGGGCCTGCGTGACGCAGCAGGTCCTGGCTCTGAGCTGCAGGACAGCGGGAACGGGAAGTGCCCCTCGACCTCCAGCCGCCAGGGAGCAGGGCTGTCAGAGGCTGGGAGGACCACCGCCCACCTGCTGGGAGGATCACTGCCCACCTGGGGAGGGGGAGGGAAAGGTGCCTGGCAGGGTGTTTCCTTGGCTCAGAGTGGAGTAAACACGGGGGCTTGGGACCCTCCTAGCCCTCTGCGCATCTCTGAAAGCTGATTTGTGTCCCTGAATCAAGACTCGATTTGGCAACTATTAATACCTGCAGTATTTCCCCCACAGTTATGGCAGATAGACCTTCTTGTATTAAGGAGCAACGTTTCTCCTTTGTATTAAGGAGCGTTTCCCCAGCAGCTCAAACGGTGGAGAATCTGCCTACAGTGTGGGAGACCTGGATTCCATCTCTGGGAGGGGGAAGATCCCCTGGAGTAAGGGCATGGCAACCCACTCCAGTATTCTTGCCTGGAGAATCCCATGGACAGAGGAGCCTGGCAGGCTATATGGTCCCTGGGGTCGCAAAGAGTCAGACACGACTGAGCGACTAACACTTTCACTTTCTCCAGAATACCTCACCAGAAGGTTGGTGCGCCTTCAGGAGGCGGTTGGTGGCATCCCCATCAGCAAGTCTCCGGGTCCGGGATTTCGGAACCCTAAGTTTGCATTCATGATACTTGCAAGGTCTGGGCAACTGTGAACGTGGCGCAACCATAAAAACTGCCATAAGAGAGAAACAGGGAGAAAGAGGGACGCCACGCTAAAGATGCCTCTCACTGCGTAGCCCCTGCTGCGAGCCAGGCGCCGCCCGGCTTCTCCTCCTGCGCACAGCTGCCACCCTGAGAGGAGGGCCCTGCAGGGCCCGTGAGAGGCCCTGGGGGCGGGGGGGGGCGGTGCGGTGCAGCCAGGGAGCCAGGCTCAGGGCACGCCCTCAGGAGCTGGAACATGCAGAAGGACTGTCTCACAGTGAACCTTCCGGAAGCGAGGGGCCCGAGCACGGGGCGCGGGAGGCCCTTGCCCAAGTCACAGAAGGGCAGCGTGCCCCCGTGCCTCTCAGGCACAGTCCAGAGACGGGACCTCCGCCTAGGCCCCCACCCTCCCCCGGCCTGCGCCCTCCCCTCTGCCCTGCCCGCCCAGGGCTCTGAAGATCCCCTCTCCCAGCAGAGCTGCCTGGCCTGCACGCTCCCCCTGCCCCGCGGCGGGGCCCTGGGCTTGGACCCTTCCTATCAGGGCTCGGTCAGCTGTGAGCTGGACTTAGCCCCAGTACCATGCTGTCCCAGGCATAGTCCAGGGCAAATGTGTGACGGCTTGTCCTTAAGGCCCAGCCAGCATTTCCTGTTGAGGGTGACCTGCCTGTGGCTGACTCAGTGACGGGGTCAAGCCTCCCAGCCCACCGGCCCCTGGAATAGGCGTCTTCAGCCCGTCACACGGGCGTGCTCTGTGCAAGCTGCCCTGGGCCCCCGCTCCCTCTGTGGCGCTGGGCGGTCAGGCGGCCAGGTCCCCTCCAGCAGTGTCCAGCGAAGACCCCGCAGGCCAGGGCCTCCCTTACTGGGCTCCTCCGAGACTCCCCTCAGCTCCTGCAGGATCTCGGGGGCCCTCTGTGCAAGTCTCCCCATGTGCAATGGGCCCCTCCCACGTCTTCACAGGTAACCAGGTGAGCGCTTGGACTCCCTTGGCTCCCCGCTCCTCGCTTAGAAAGGAAATTCTGAAATCAGAGATAAGGATGATCAAGATAATCACTACTGCTCCCGGTTAACACCTGCACAGGTAACTCCCGCACGCTCACAGTACTGCTGTGAACCAAATTACATCCCCCCAGTTCATATTTGAAGCGTTCCCATAAGGTGAGGATCTGTGGAGATGGGGTCTTTGGGAGGTGATTAGGGCCAGGTGAGTTCGGGGAACTTTCTGCCTGACTCTGCCTTGCAAGGGTCCGGAGACGCAGCTGAGCAGAGTTCACCCCTTCTCTGAGGAGCCGCCTTTGGTGTACGTGTTTCAGATACATTCTTTTGAAGTTTTACATGTAACTAATTTTGGACTTACCAAAAAGTGCCCAGAAGGCACCCAGTTCTTCAGGTTCCCCTGACATTAACATCTTCATGTAGTTTGTGCTCAGAACCGGGTCAGTCACTGGCACTCCTGTGAGGTTCACCGGGAGACAGGCCTCCTCANCCGCATGTTCTCGCTGCACCCTTCTGACCAGACCCCTGTGGTCCTGGACCGTCTCCTCCAGCTCTGGTCTGAGGGGTTCACCTGGCCTGTGTGCGGCAGAGGCTGGAATCACCACTCTCCCTGGGTGCGCCTGGTCTTTTCAGCAAAATGTCTAAGACCCCAGGCAGTTGGGTGCAGGGGAGCTCGTGACTTCTGCGTTGGTCTCAACTTCCCAGATCGCCAGAGGACAAGACTACAAATGATTTTAAGGTGAAATGTATCATGGTTTTATACTGAAATTTTTAATTCAAATTTAAAACTGCAGATAATTCTTTCTTTATTTTTCCATCTCCTTTCTCTTCGGCTGAGAGTCTTGGCTCCTAATGACTTGCATAAGATTACTTCTTCACTTTGTTCTCCTTGTTTCAAAATAATATCAATGTGTTAAAACGCTCTGGTTAGTTTAAGAAAGGCTGATTTCTTAGCTTGTCTTTTCATCTTTAATTCACCGAGTTTGTTAGTCTCACTTTGCTTTCACTTCTCGGGACCGGCTTTGCTCTCCCTTCATGCTGACTCAGTTTTGTTTTAGTTCTGTGCTAAATACACAGAGCTGTGAGCTGAAGTCTGCTCCGAGCAGACCAACTCCTCCTTTGTGTTTTTAGCCGCCTTCTCTCTCCTTTGCTGGTAATTTCTTTTTGGCTGCACTGGGCCTTTGCCACCGCATGCAGGCTTTCTCTGGTTACGGCGGATGGGGCTGCTCATCGTGGTCGCTTCTCTTGGGGAGCACAGGCTCTCGGGCTTCCGCTTACCCACTGAGATGCGCGGGCTTAACTGACCCGGAGCACGTGGCATCATCCTCCCAGGCCAGGGGCCAAACCCATGCCCCCGACATTGGCAGGCCAATTCTTAACCGCCAGAGCACTGGGGGAGTGCTTTAGAGCCGTCTTTAACCAATGTTTCCACGTGGCCGTCATACAGCTGAGCGTGTGTACTTCTGCCTCCCTGTCCTGTTTCAGGGGAGAAGTGACCCACTGTGCCCGGCTGTGCTATTGCTGTGCCCAGTCTGTGCCAGATCTCGGCATCACTGGGTGTGGAGATTGCCTGGTGTTTGTTCTCCGCCGTGCAGCCCTCCCCAAGGGGCTGGGTCTTAGCCTCGTCACTGAGCTCTCAGTTGCTGAACATCTGGGGTGTTTCCCGTGTTTTGCTGATGGAAACAGTTCTTCCGTGACTATCCCTGTGCGGCACATGTCTTTCCTACATTTTTGAGGATATCTTAACGAGATTCTTAGAAGTGGAATTTCTAGGCCAAGAGTGAAGTGACTGTGTAAAATGACTATTGCTGTATGTTGCCAAAACCCCCTCCCCAGGAGTCCCACCGTCGTGTGGCATTCTGCCAGTCTGGTGCTCACAGCCTCGAAACAGGCAGGGCTGTCGAACTTCTGGGGGCTTGCCAGGTAGGGGAGAAACGGTGATGCCAGTGTATTTTATTTGCGTTTCTCTCACCACGAGTGAAGTTGAGTGTCTTTTCATGCATTTAAAGACTATTTGCATTTCATTTTATGTGAGCAGTTTATTCAAAGCTCTTGCCTATTTTTCCCTTTTTTTTCCCTCTGGGCCTGTTTGGATTTTTCTTCTCAGTTTTCTGAAGTTCCTTATATATTAGCTTTTGGCCTATGATATAAGGTGCGTGTACAGGCTTCCCAGGTGGCTCAGTGGTAAAAGAACCTGCCTGCCGGTGCAGGGGATGCGGGAGATGCGGGTTCGATCCCTGGGTGGGAAGATCCCCTGGAGGAGGGCATGGCGCCCGCTGCAGTGTTCTTGCCTGGAGAACCCCGTGGACAGAGGAGCCTGGCGGGCTGCAGTCCACGGGCTTGCGCGCCTGAGCGCCTGGGCACACAGGGGCGTGCATCTTCCCCTTTCTGCCGTTTATCGCTGAGCTCTGCTTAAGGCAGGGCTCCCCTCTGCTGTCGCTGCTTTGCTTGTGTGAACTGCAAACGTGTTTATCCTCTGGTCCAGGCTGGTTGTCCCACCAAGCCTCTGCCCCAGGGGGCCCTCTGCATCTCGGAGTTCACACTCGCTGGCGGTCTCCGAGTCCCCAGTCCTGTCTCTGTCCCACCCTCACTGGCTCCTGTGCTGCTTCTTAGGGGGTGGTGGTTTGGAGATAAGGGCGGCAGGTTGAAGCTGAGCCTGGGCCCTTACGGGGCCAGACTGCGATGCTGTGAGGTGCTGGGCTGGGTGTTGGGAAGCCAGCAGCCTCTGCGTGGCCCTCCCGGCAGGCTCACTGCGGGGGTGCCCACCCTAAGGCACAGTCACCTCACAGGTAGTGGGAAGGGGCCCTGCACTCTCGCCCCTGCCCAAAGCAGAGCCCTCAGAACCTAGGCAGTGGGAGCTGGCGGCTGGTGGGGGTGCAGCCGCTCCAGACACGGCCGGGGGCAGGAATGACCCCCACCCCTGCTCAGCTTTGCCCACGTTCCTGACCACGTGGCCCCAGGGAGGTAAGAAGGCTGTCTTAAACCAGAGCGTGTTCAGGCACCTTGTTCAGGCAATGTGAAGAGAAGTTGCTCAGTCATGTCCAACTCTGCGATCCTACGGACTATAGTCCACCAGGCTCCTCTGCCCGTAGAATTTTCCAGGCAAGAATACTGGAGTGGGTTGCCATTGTCCTTCTCCAGGGCACCTTCCCGACCCGGGGATCGACCCAGGCCTCCGGCGTGGCAGGCAAACGCTTTACGCTTGAGCCACCGGGGAAGGCCTTGCTGAGGCAGTAGTAGTGACCGTTAGAGAGGCAGCGCTTTGCTGCCTTTTCGGGGAAGACGTTTGATCATTTTACTTCTCTGGTCGCTACATTTTGTGTTGAGAGGAGATTTGGGGAGCTTCAAAAATGATGACGCTGTCTCTGCCACTCTGGCTCAGCTCAGAAGTGTGGTTCTTCACCTCCACTTAACAGCACTACTGATGCATTTGCGTCGAAATCTCTTTATTTTCTGTGTTCTGTTTGCATGTCTTTTGCTCCTTTCTTGCCGTCATTTGCACTGAGCGGGCTTTTCCCATCTTTTCTTTAAACCTGGTATATTGTGACTTCTGTTATTTTCCTGTCCATGCATGCTCAGTCCTGTCTGACTCTCTGCAACCCCGTGGACTGTAGCCCACCAGGCTCCTCTGTCCGTGGGATTCTCCAGGCAAGAATACTGGAGCGGGTTGCCTTTCTTTCTCCAGGGGATCTTCCCAACCCGGGGATCAAACCCGGGTCTCCTGCGCTGGGAGGCAGGTTCTTTACCGCTGAGTCGCTGGGGAGGTCCAGCAGCACCGTCACCTTCCAAGGCTGCAGTGAGCTAGAAGCTGCTCCCAGGTCACACACGGACCCGGAACACTTACTTCACCCCGTTTCTCCCTCTAGCAGCTTTGATGTTTTGTTGTCTGGCACTTAGCTTTTTTTTATACACAAATTTATTTATTTTAATTGGAGGTTAATCACTTTACAATATTGTATTGGTTTTGCCATACGTCAACGGACATTTAGCTTTTGTCTGTCTGCTTTGTAGCAGCCCTGGGAATCGCTGTTAGCTTCTACAGCTCTCGGGTAGTTAGTACTTTGCTGCCTTTCTGTTCTCCTGGCCTCTCGAAGGTCCATTTGGGACCAGGCATCCTGAGGCTAATCCTTTACTTTTCTTTCTTCAGTGTTGGCATCCACTCTCAATTTCTCTTTTCTTTTTTTTTTTGGTATGAAAATGTTTTTCTTTCAAGAGTGAGTGTGAAAGGGCTTCCCTGGCAGGCCAGTGTTTAAGACTCTGTGATTCCAGTGCACGAGGCCCAGGTTTGATCCCTGGTTGGGGAGCCAACATCTACATGCTGGGCAGCACTGCCAAAACAATTTAAAAAAAAAAAAAAAAAAGGAAGAATGAGGATGAAGTATGTTTTTACTGGGGATAGAATTCCTGTTTGGCAGGGTTTTTTTAAGCACGTTTACTCCTTTCCTCCACTGTTCTGAGGCCTCTGCTGTCCTGATGAGAAGTTGGTCAGTTGTCTAACTGTCCTTCCTTTGAACAGAAGCTTTTTTTCCTCTGGCAGATTTTATTATTTTCTCTTTGTTTCTTTTTTCCTCAAGTTTCATCGTGATGTGTCTAGATCTTGACATACGTTGACTCTTTGGATTGTTGTCTTTCACCAACTTCAGAGCCTTCTCAGTCACATCTGCACAGATTCTGCGTCTGAGATTTCCCCTCCCTTTTCCTCCCTAGAGACATTCTCCTCCTGTCTCTGCCTTTCTCGCCTCTGTGCGTTGGGCCGTCTCTGCGCTCACTTCCGGGTCACCTTCCATCGCCCATTCATTCTCTCTGCCTTTCTCGCCTCTGTGCGTTCGGCGTCTCTGCGCTCATTTCCGGGTCACCTTCCATTGCCCATTCATTGTCTCTGCCTCTCTCGCCTCTGTGCGTTGGGCCGTCTCTGCGCTCACTTCCAAGTCGCCTTCCATCGCCCATTCATTCTCTCTGCCTTTCTCGCCTCTGTGCGTTCAGGCGTCTCTGTGCTCACTCTGGGTCGTCTTCCTTCGCCACCAGGTCCCCGTCGGGTCTACAGCCCAGCTTTATGCTTGTGTTTTGAGCGTGCTCTCTGCTTTATTCAGGTTTGGGACCTCTTGTCTCATTGTTTCATACTCCATGCAGTTGTTTTCAAGGTTCTAACTTATTTCTTTAAAAAAAGCAAAATAGAATGGTGGAATTCCCTGGTGGTCCGGTGGTTAGGACTCGGCGCGCTCACTGCCATCCTGTATGATGGGGCCAAAAAAAAAAAAAAAGAACGAGACTTTAGTGGGGGTGGGGCGTCTGGGGACTCTGCTCTGATCAGTTGTGCTTTGAACCCAAAGCTGCTCCAAAAATTTAAATCTATTTAAAACGCAGAAAGAACCGGTGTTCTGAATCAGAGCTGTTAATTCTGCATCTGAAGGTGCTGCGTGTCTCTTGCCCCTCTTCAAGCTTGGCTTTTGCTCACCTGTCCCTGGCTTCCCTGGCGTCGTGAGCTGCACGTTCGTCACTGTCCCTGAGGCCTCAGGTCTGCAAGCCCTTCTCAGAGGGACTGCTTGCCCGCCCGGACACCGTTGCCCGCCAGTCACGTGTCGTGCGAGGCCTCTGCTGCCCGGGTTCCTCAGGGCTGGGGTCCTGCTGCAGCTGCTGCTGCATCCACGGCAGACCTTCTGAGCCCCATGGACTGGGATGGTGGGGGCGGCGGGGGCGAGCACGGTTCTCGAGTGGCCCCCGACGGTTGCCCCCGACGGTCAGCCCTTTGGCCCTCTCTTAGCCCTGGGAGGGTATCCAGGGAGAACCCCCCTCCCCCCGGGCCTGGAGCAGGTCATTCTCCTTCTCCTCCCAGAAGCTGCTGGCTGTAGGTGAGAGCTGCCTTGGTCTTTAATAATGCGTTGTCTCTCTGTCCAGACGGGCCCTGGAATTTGGCCTCTCAGGACCTTTGTTGCCTCTAGATGGGACGTGAGTGAGCCCTCACCTGGCCGGCCCACCGTTACCTGGAAAAGGCCCAGACGCCTCTTTTGCCCCTGTGGAGTGTCGCAGAGTTCGGAGGTGATGGTTTCTGTCTGGGCTGGTGCCCTGAACAGAGAGCTGGCTGTGGAGCGGGGCTCAAGCTTGAGGTCGCATTGTCACGGCTTCAAGGCCACACTTGAAACGACCTTGGGTGGACCAGGAGCCCGCACCCTGTGAGCTTGGAAGGGCTGTGGTGTGTGCGCCCTGAAACAGCTCCTCACCCCAGCGCCAGCGCTGTGTCGGCCACAGCTTGGAGAGACCAGCAGGGCTTCTGGGGAGAGTCCAGGTAATGTGAGGGGCATGCCTGGGAGGGGCTGTCCAGCAAGAGCTTCAGAAAGGGGGGTGGCTGTGTGAGAGCCATCAGGGAGCTTCCCACGTGGACAAGCTCAGCGAGCATCTTCTGGGTTAATGTTCCTGTTGCCTCCCATCCAACAGGCACAGACCAACCAGGAGGCCCAGCCAGAGCTTAGGGCACTGGCGGACACAGGGTGGGAGAGCTGTTGGGCTGACTGGGCGGGCAGGCGGGGCATGGACAAGTCCAGACAGAGCCACTGCGGGGCTGATGTGCAAAGCCAGGTGTGAGTCAGGGACCGGCGCTGACTGCAGCATCCACGCGGGTGGGGTCAGCTCGCCCCTGGGCGTGGTCAGGGAGTGAGGTTGGGAAGAGGTGGAAGAGCTCAGCACCACGGACAGCACCCTCTCCCTCAGGCTCCAAACCAGACCCTCCAGAGTCCTGGGCCCCACCGTCACTGAGGACGGCAGGCAAGCCCTCCGCTTGGGTTGCAGGGTGTCAGCTGCTTTGGGCCACCTTGAGGCAGACTCCTTGGAACCGTGGCCGTCTACTTTGTCCATTCCTCCTGGAGCCAGAGCGGCAGGTGGGAAGGGCCGACTCTTCCCTGGGAGGTAGGCACACGTTCTTGCTCCAGCGGGAATGCTGTGCCGGTGAGCACGTCCCCATGACGCCGTGGGGAGGTCGCATGGCCGCTCGCACGTATGCGTGACTCATCTTGAGAAGTACTGCTCAGAGCAGTTGGCTTGAGAAATGGCGTGAATCAATTAAAATCCAACATCTTTTTTTCTTTTTTCCTGGCAACATTTGGGAGGAGATTAAAGCAAAGCTTTGCCAAGAAGCCCGCAGGCCGCATGAAGCCAGGTTTGGAAGGAGACCGGAGGACCTGTCAGCGCACCTGCCATCAGCAAGCTGGCGCCTGCTGGCGGCCCAGCCCTGCGAGCGGCTGCCTGAGCTTTAACCAATGCCTGCTCCGGCTTCACTGTCCCTCCCTTTTCTAAAAACTTCCATCAGCACTTGGGACCCTGGTCAGCAGGGGAAAACAAGCTGCTTCCTGGTTCTCTGCCCAACAGGTCTGCCCGCCCTCTCATTCCATGTAGTAAGAGAGAGGAGGGCCTTTTTAAAAAGCCTTGAAGGAGCAGAGGGACTCATTTCTAAAAGCAGCAGATAAAGTCAGAAATTAAAGTCTGGGGCTCCCCCAGAAGGCTGAGTGGTAAAGAATGTGCCTGCCAATGCGGGAGACACAGGTTCGATCCCTGGTCCGGGAAGATCCCGCATGACATGGGGCAGCTAAGCCCGTGTGCCCCGACTCTTGAGCTTTGGCTCCAAAACCCAGGAACTGCGGCTACTGAGCCCACGAGCTGCAGCCACTGAAGCCTGAGCGCCCGAGGCCCGTGCTCCACGAGAGAGGCCCGCGCAGCCCGGCTGGAGGGAGCCCGCGCAGCCCGGCTGGAGGGAGCCCCGCTCACCGCAACTGGAGGGTAACCCCCACTCACCCTGGCTATTGCTCACCCCGGCTAGAGAAAAGCCTTCACATCAAGGAAGACCCAGCATGGTCTAATTAAATAAATCAATACAATTCCATATATCTATTAAAACAAAAGAAATGAAAGTCTGCTGGTGGGTCTTCACCAGGAGCCACTCCTGACCTGCCTGCTTCCTCTGCCACGTGTCTCCCGGAGGACTGACCTCATGGCCGACGCCCACAGCTGGGCTAGAGCCCACTCTCGGACCCCCGGGCTGATCCCCATCACTCGCCGACACAAGAGCGGATGTTCCGGGTCGAAACCAGCTGACTCCAAGAGTTTCGCTGCATGGCAGTTCCTGTAGGTGAAAATGCTCTGAATTGGGGGAAGTCCCTCCACACAGCGTGTGTCCCCCCTGGGCCTTGGCCCCTGAGCCGGGACCCCCAGACCATGTGCAGCCAGAAGCTAGTCGGGGGCACCCAAGAGGGCACCGCGGTTTCATGGAGCTTCCGCCCCAGAGGAGACACCGGTTGAGCTTGGCAGGGGTTGGGGGGCGCTGCTGGAGGGGTCCACAGGGAGGAGCGCTGCCCGGTGGCCTGTTTTCCTGCCTCCTTCGGGACCACCTCCACCGCACTTTGCGTGAAACTGGATGCTTTTCAACTGTGGTGCTGGAGAAGACTCTTGAGAGTTCCTTGAACTGCAAGGAGATCCAACCAGTCCATCCTAAAGGAAATCAGTCCTGGGTGTTCATTGAAAGGACTGATGCTGAAGCTGAAACTCCAATACTTTGGCCACCTCATGTGAAGAGTTGACTCATTGGAAAAGACTCTGATGCTGGGAGGGATTGGGGGCAGGAGGAGAAGGGGACGGCAGAGGATGAGATGGCTGGATGGCATCACCAACTCAATGGACATGAGTTTGAGTGAACTCTGGGAGTTGGTGATGGACAGGGAGGCCTGGCTTGCTGCAGTTCATGGGGTTGCAAAGAGTTGGACACGACTGAGCAACTGAACTGAACTGTGGGTCTTCAGCAGAGCTGCTCACAGACAGAAGGTTTTCCCACAGCGAGGTGGGGGTGGGTGAGAAGACAGGCGATGGCAGGATGGGTCAGAAGCCCTTCCATACCCAAGGACCTCTCTGCAGCTGTGACCAGGTGGTTCAGTGGGATAGACACGCATCTTAGCGTTGAGATGGTCCATACAGTTTTCTGCGGTGCTCTTTGGCACCTATGGAGGGGGGCCTGCAAGGAGATCCAACCAGTCCATCCTAAAGGAAATCAGTCCTGACTGCTCATTGGAAGGACTGATGCTGAAGCTGAGACTCCAATACTTTGGCCATCTGATGTGAAGAACTGACTCATTTGAAAAGACCCTGATGCTGGGAAAGGTTGAAGGCGGGAGGAGAAGGGGATGACAGAGGATAAGATTGTTGGATGGCATCATGGACTCGATGGACGTGAGTCTGAGTGAACTCCGGGAGTTGGTGGTGGACAGGGAGGCCTGGCGTGCTGCGGTTCATGGGGTCGCAGAGTCGGACGCGCCTGGGTGGCTGAGCGGAGCTGCACTGCGGTGCTTCGCGCGTCAGTCCGTCCTGCATTTTCTCGGCACTGGGTTTCGGTCTAGTGACCGTCTTCTCAGGGTCCGGATGTGGGGTTCGTGATTTGGGATGTAGTCTGAACCCCTTTCCTGCCAGAGGGGTTCAGGGGTGCCCGGGAAACCGCTGTCCTGGGGCACCAGCGTGGCTACGGGGGCCCCTCCCCCGCCCTGTGCGTGCGGGAGTCCTGGGGCCTTTGCAGCGTTTGCCGGGATTGCTCTCCCCCCAGTACTCGTGTGTCCTCCCTGCCCTCTTCCCCACGTGGCCGGCTCTGGGGCCTGAGGCTGGACACCCACGGCGGGAACAAGGGCAGCTGTGTCCTGTGTTTTTAACCCCATGACGGGGGCGTCTGTCCAGTCCCAGCCTGGGACAACGTCCACCTCACTGGCCCAGAGTGAATGCGCCTATTCTTCGCCGTGGCTTCAGATGAAATGAGCCAATTAGCGCTGGGCACAGTGGGCTGTGTCCTTGGCAGACAGGCATGGGGAGGGGGGCACCCAGGGATGCCCCAGCAGGAGGACCACGCTCCAGCCACTTGCAGGCCAGGTAGGGGCTCAGCCAGCTACGTGCTAAACCCCAGCATGTAAGCCGCACCCACCCTTCCCTGGATCGCAGGGCCTCGGGGCTGCCTGATGGGGCGCGTGGGCTTCAGACCCTCGTGGGAGCGGCAGGCGGGGGGCGTGGCCTGCCCGGCTACAGACTGGGAGTGACTCCAGGTGCAAGCTGCGCCCCGCCCCCCGCCCCACCCCGTGAGGGACCTGCTCGGCAGCTGTGGGTGGAAACGGAAAATGGGGGCCGAGGAATTAGCTTCTTTCTCTCTTTTTATTATTATTTTATATATAATCATGTTTTATTTCCAAATTATAAGATTACGAGAGCAAGCTGGTTTTGTTTTTAATTGGAGGGTAATTGCTTTACGATGTTGCGGCAGTTTCTGTAGGAGGTGTGAGTCAGTTGCACGTGTACACGCGCCTCCTCCCCCCGAGCCTCCTCCCTCCCGCCTGCTTTCTCTCTCTCTCTTTTAATCTGGCTGCGTGGCCTGTGGGATCCTCCCTCCCCAGCCAGGGGCCGAACCTGCGGTCCCTCGGGAGTCTTACCACCGGACCCACCGGGGCTCGTTTCTGACGTTGCGCTTGACAGGGACTCTGGAACTAGCTGAGGTGCGCGGCTGTGCTCGGCGGCGCAGGTGTGCCGGCGCCCCAGGCGTGTGGTGTGTGCGGCCTTGCGGGACCCACCAGGCAGAGCTACGGAGGTGCTTCCGAGACGGTGCCCACCGCTTGCCGCGCGGGCCGCCCTGTGGATGCGAGTGTAGGAAGGGGAACAGGATCGCATGAGAAGTAGTCGGGCGGGATGCAGACTGCTGGGAGGTCGCAGTTGGTCCTGACGGGAGGCCCACTCGGAAGCAGAGCTCTGGCCAGGATTCCACCACGACCAGCTGCCGGGCCAGTTCGGGGGCCCCCTCTGCGGCTCCGTATTCACAGGCCGGCGTCCTCAGTCTCGGGGTGCTTGTCCCCCCAGGCTCTTGGGGTGGGAACGGCTCAGGTCCACACTCCTGGGTGACTGCTCTCTCCTGCCTGATCCTGAGGACTTGTTCGGCCGCCAATGAAAGGCCTTAGCTTCTGTCTCGAGCAGGGTTCAGCGGCAGTGCCCTGGCTAGAACACAGAACACGCTTCAGTTTTGCTGACCCTCCCTGTGGGCAGGAGGCGAGTCCTTCCTCCCCAAGAGCTTTCTTCTGGAAGCATCTGGTGCCAGAGATGGGTTTCCAGGAGCCGTCCAGGTGGTGGCCTGGGTGCAGGCTCACCCTGGGCCCGTGGGAGGGGGTGTCCCATCTCCAGTGTCAGCTGAGATCAACTGAGTCTCTCTCCTTCTAGGGAGGGAGGTTTACTGAGGATGAAAGTGTGACTGGTCCCTCATCCACACCAGGAGGGACTCTGAAAACTCCAGCATTCATGTATTTCTAAATAAAGACGGCGCTATACGTGGCAACACATGGATGATCAAACCATCCTGGGAAGGGGGGTCGGAGGCGCTGGCCTCTGTGTCTGTCCCTCCCCAGCCTGGAAGGCAGCCCCGCAGACCGTCTGACCTCGGGGATGGTGCTGGAGCTGCCAGGCTTCAGAGCGCTGCAAGAGCGGCCTCAGGGTGGACATGGTGGCCGCCAGCAGAGCTGGCGCTCAGAGCTGCAGCTCAGAGCAGGGGGCTAGGCTAGGGTCCCCAGGCTCCACCCCTGCCCACCCACCTGCCCCTCCTGCCAGGCTCACCCACAGGGCTCAGCTCCCAGGAGAAATCTGACCTCACCCCAGAGCCGGAGGGGACAGGGAAGCGGACATTTTCAAAGCTTTGTGTGTTGGGGCAGGGCTGCTGCTTGAGATAGATGGAGCTGCTGGCGAGGCGGCCAGTGAGGGAGACTCTCCTTCCTCCACGCCCTTGAACGTGTTATGGAAGCAACCGGAATTCTCCCGGCTCATTTTACAGGGGAGGGTGGAGAGAAAGAAGGAGGGGAGAGTGGTCAGTCAACCTGGGAGCCGGGAGAGGAAGTTTCACCTGCCGCCTCTGCCCCCCACCCCACTGTGAGCCCGGACTGCAGCTGCTGCTGGTGGGGAGAAGGGTGTTTTTCCAGGGCAGGGAGCTACATTTTCATGGGAAAGCAGAGAGCAGGCAAAACGTAGCTGGATGGACTGGGCCTCGCATGACGCTCAGACCCTTCCTGAGCATGGGCTGAAGGACCCAGTGGCCCCGTGAGGTGACCTGGACCTCGTGAGTCTGCTCCCTCTGGCGGGGAAACATCTCAGGAGACCCTGAGGAGCCCAGTCCATGCCTCGCCCTAGTTTGAGGCTTGGAATGATGTGACCCCAGCTCCCGGTTGGGAGGAATGGGAAGGTGGGTCCCCGCAGGTGACCCTGGAGCGGGTGGGCAGAAGCAGACCCAGGCCGGCTCTGGAGGACCGGGGAGAAAGCAGTGCGACTGTTCTGACAGACCCAGTAGAAGGCTTGATAAAGTGCAGCACCCAGCTGCAGACTTAACCCGCCCACTTAGCAAATTTGGAGTACAGATGCCCTGGTTCACCTGATAAAGGGAACCCTCCAGAATCCTGCAGCGAATGTGGTTTGCGATGACAGACCAAGCGTTTCTCTTCGAGAAAGAACACAGGAGAAGGATGTTAATGTCGTCACTCCTGCTCGACGGTGTGTGGAGGCTCCCCCGGCACGAGAGCGGAGCAGTCGCGTGGAAGCACGAAGATGGGAAAGGAAGAGACAGAACGGCCCTCCCGTGGAAACTAAAGGAATTTCAGTGTGTCGCTGGCACAAGGTGGATATAAAGAAATCCACAGTGTTCCTCTCCACCCCTTCTCACTGGTGACGCATGGGCAGGGATGGTAACACACACAAATGTCTCTCGTAAGGGTAGCACGCATTTCCAATGCTTGGCATGAGGAGTAAGTGTGTCAAAAGTTGTGCAAAACCCTTTGGAGAAAATGACACAACAAAGACATTTTTAAAAGTTGTAAGTAAGTGGAGAACTGTGCTATGTCCACGTAGAAGAAGATTCGGTGTCAAAGAGGTGTCAAAGAGAGCTCGGTTAATCCATAAGTTCAGTGTGATATCAACCAAAGTCCAACCAGGTTTTCATTGCTCTGGACAAATTAACAAAGAGAAATAAATGGCCAAGAGAGGCCAAATTTGAAGAACAAGGCGGAGGAGAAGGGCTTCAGGGCAGAGATTAACCAAGAGGCCACCACCAGGGAGCAGGCAGCTGGGAGTCCACGAACGTGAGAGGCCAGGGTGGACCAGGCCGACCTGGCGGAGCAGCAGAGGACGGCGTGCCCAGCCGGCTTCCCCTCGAGAAGCACATCGGCGAGATGTTCAGAAGGAAACCTGGGAGGACGTCCTCATGCGTTAGGAAAGCATTTCTTCGGTAAGAAGCAAAAACATCCTGGGAAAAAAGAGATACATTGGTTACATTACACCATCAACAAAGGATACTGACCAGAGTGTGTAATGGGCTCCCTCCAAGCAATGAAGGGTGACCGACCCGGGAGAGACAAAGGGTGGGTCAGATGACCGAGATGCACAGACCTGGCCCACGATCGGCTCGTCAAAGACGAGCTCATGTGTCAGGGAAACGCACGTGTGTATCAGGGAAATGCAAGGCAGGGCAACAGTAAGCTCTCCTGCCAGCTCCGAAGAGCAGCCTTCGGCTCGGTGAGGTGCCGGGGGTGGTCACCTTACGTGGTCTGGGCGCTGCTCCAGGAGCGGTCCACACCCTCTCAGCCGTGAGTCGGGGGCCTCCGCTCCCCCGGGCGCCCCCCGCTCCCCCGGGCGCCCCCTCCCANGCTTGGAGGAAGTAACACTGATTGAAAGAAGAATTGCAAAAGGGTGTGAGCAGTGTGAGGCCGTTTCTGTTTTTCAAAACACACGCAGCAGTGATGGTGACCATGGAGACACACTCGCGCCGGGGAGGGGCGGGGCCTCGGAGCGCCGGGGTGGGGGGTCAGCGCGGCAGCAGACAGAGGGGGCGGGTCGGTGGCAGATGAGCTGGCTCTGGGAGCGCCGGGCCTGGGGACAGAGGTGCCGGGGAGGACAGGTGTCTGGAGCTCCGGCCGCGCACGGCAGGCCTGGATTGGGAAGAATCGTGAAGCGGCCCAGCGCTCCCGCGGAGCAGGTGGCGCAGGCCTGGGGAGGAGATGTGGAAGCCCGGCGGGCGGCCGGCGGTCAGGCCCGTTGGCTGGGAGCTGCGTGGCCTCGGGTCTCACCCGGAGGAGTTGGACACTGTGCCTGCAGCCGCTGGGCCCTCTGCGCTCCCCCCACGTTCTGTCCTGAATGCTCAGCCGTGGTTTCCGGGATCTCCAAGAGCCCAGGTTGAAGCCAGCAACCAAACTTCAGCTCCTCAGAGAAGGATGCTCATTTTCTTATTCATGTATTCCTTTACTTTCCAAATCCACTATAATTAGCACATTTTACTTTCAGGATTAGAAAAACAGGTGCTATTTAAATAAAGTTCTCTTGAAGTTTCGTAAATTCATCGGTCCTCAGTAACGCTTTCCTCACCCCTCAGTCAGTGTGGGATCTTCAGAGAGGCCACTGTTCCCGCACCCTGAGTTCAGGAGAACTGTGGGCAGGGGACGAATTTGCAGCATGACGTAAAGCGCGTGTGTGTAGGTGTGTTTGAAAATGAAAGTCAATATTTTCTGAATCCAAAAATCAATGTATATTCACCGTTAAAAGTTACATACGACTCGGGAAGATACAATCCGAAAAGTCAGCTCCCCTGAGATCAGACCCCCTGACCCCTGGAGAGACATTTCATGCTCTGGTGAGTGCAAGTTCAGACTTTTTATTTTCCTGTGACTTCAGCACACACAAATATGTATATATATGCACACATTTCCCCCATGTTTTTGTTGTGCTAAAATGCATATAATATTAAATTTACCATCTTAACCACTTCATTTATTTTCTGGCCACACCACGTGGCTTGTAGGATCTTAGTTTCCTGGCCAGGGATCAGACCCCAGCACCACGTCCTAACCACTGGCCCGCCGGGAAGTGCACAGTTCAGTGGTGTTGCACGCCCACGTTGTGCAAGCCAGCACCCTCGTCTGCATGGCCCTTCGCATCTCTCAAAATGAAAACCGCTCCCTCTAAACAGTAGCTCCTCCCCTGCCCCCTCCCAGCCCCTGGAGACCCGTGGACTTGCTCTCTGAGCCTGGCTGCTTTTAAGGACCTCATAACAAGTGAGATTCTGTGATGTGTCTTTTTGGGTTTGGATGGTCTCACGTAGCCTCGTGTCCTCAAGGTTCATCTGCATTGTAGCATACTGTGGAATTTCCTTCCTTTTGAAGGTGGAATAATATTCAATCGTGTGTACACATCACCTTTTGCTTGTGCACTCATCCGTCTGGGGGCTTTTCCGCCTTTTCGCTCTTGTGAACTGTGCTGCTCTGAACACAGAGACACAATATCTCAAGACCCCGAGTTCAGTTCATTTGGGTGTACACCTAGAGGTGGGATTGCCGGATCACGTGGTGATTCTGTTTCTTTGAGGAGCCATCATACTGTGTTCCAGCTGCTGAGTCATTTACATTCTTGCCACGAGTGCTCAGGGGTTCCAGTTTCCCCACATCCTGGCCAGCATTTGTTTATTGCTTTATTTTTTTTAGTAGTATCCATCCTTATGGATGTGGGGTGATATCTTGGGTTTCGCTCAGTTGGTAAAGAATCTGCCTGCAAAGCAGGATAACCCAGTTCAACTCCTGGGTCAGGAAGGTCAGCTGGAGAAAGGCTAGGCTACCCTCCAGTATTCGTGGCCTCCCCTGTGGCTCAGCTGGTAAAGAATCTGCCTGCATCGGAGACTGGGATTCGATCCCTGGGTTGCGAAGATCCCCTGGAGAAGTAAAGACTACCCAGTCCAGTATTCTGACCTGAAGAATTTCCCGGAATGTATTAGTCCAAGGAGTCACAAAGAGCCAAGCGTGACTGGGCGGCCTTCCCTTTCCCCGACGATCGGTGACGCTGAGCGTCCTCTCACGGGCTTATTGGCTGTCTGCCCACCTTTGGAGAAATGCCTGGGCAAGCCCTTTCCCATTCTTTCTTAACTTTTTTATTTTTAATTTTTTTATCTTTTAAATTATGAAAGTATAATAACGCGTTTACAGGAGACTTTGAAAATACGCAACAAAGTTCCATGTGGTCCCACTGTATATGTTCAAGTAGATAAACTATGATTTCCAGTCAGAGCTTCAATATCAAACTCTCAAAAATTAATAGAATGAACAGACAGAAAAGCAGAAGGCTATAATAGAGCTGACGAGCCTATGAACCAGTTCAACATGATTAAGCCTTACGCAGTTTCACACAAGAGCTGGGTACAAGTTCTATGCGAGTCCCCAGAGACGATAAGCCTTTGTCCGCTTCCAATCTGGCCGTGTTTCGCTGTTGGGTTTGGGAGCTCCCTGCAGTCTGGACACTGACCCTTTATCAGACGCAGGATTTGCGAGCGTGCTCTTCCGCTCGGGCGGCTCCTTTCTGCTCTGTGGAGAGCATCACCTGATGCACAGAGTCTTAAAAAGTGTCCCTGAAGTCCAATCCGTCTATTTTTTCTTCTGTTGCTGATAGCCAAGAAATCGCGTTTAAGTCCAACGCTGTGAAGCTGTCTGTCCTGTATTTTCTTCTAAAGATTGTGTTGTTCTAGGTCCTTCCTTTGTTTTGAGTTGATCTTTGCATATGGTGTGAGGTCAGGTCCAGCTTCATTCTCTCCCATGTGGATGCTTGGTTTTTCCGGCACTATTTGCTGAACAGACTGTCCTCTCTCTAACGGATGGTCCTGGCACCCTTGTCAAAAATGGTTTGAACGTGTGTGCGAGCTCTCCGTTCTATTTCTGGGCTCTCTTGTTCTGTTCTGTTGCTCTATGCGTCTGTCTTTAATGCACATGCTTATCTTTAAAAATAGAAGCGTGATCGCCCTGTACACACTTTGCACAGCCGGCTTTTAACACACTTAGTGGCGCCTCAGGCCGTGCTGCCTGGTGCCGCTGCGTCGTGGCCCGTGTTCATCCGTGATTTGTGTAAATCACCCGTCGCTGGACTTTCAGGAAGATCTGCTGGAGGAGGAAATGGCACCCACTCCAGTATTCTTGCCTAGAGAATGCCGTGGACAGAGGAGCCTGACGGGCTTCAGTCCACAGGGTCACAAAGAGTCAGACGCGACTCAGCGACTGGGCACAGACCCCAGGAGGCTTCCGCTGAGGGGGTTTCTCTGGTGTGTTATGGGCAATGTTCTCATAATCATCCCTAATCGGGTTCTATTTAAAGTGCCTGGCACAGGCCAAGTGCTGTGAAAGTATTCGTTAAATAAAGTCTATATAAGCGCCATTATTATTTCCTCAGGACGCATTCTTCGAAGTCCCGTTTCCCAGTTAAAGCACGTGTGGCCTGCCTCCCACCTGGAAGGACGCTGCCCTGAGCTGGGCCTGAGCAGACCCCACAGGGCGGGCGACCCTGTGTCCCGGCCCCGCGTGCCCCTCGGCAGGGCGTGGGGTCTGGATCTTGGCCCCAGACCAGAGCCGCCCTCCTCTCTCCACGCCCACCTTGGATCATGGCCCCAGCACTTGCCTGGGGCAAGTTACCTGGGCAAATTACCTGACTTCTTGGCGGCTTGGTTTCCCACCTGGACTCCAGCGTGGCCGCAGGGTCTGTCCTGCAGGGCAGCGTGTGAGGCCCCCGGCAGCCCAGTCCCGCCTCCTTGATCAGTCGGAGCAGCTGGACTCCAAGTGCCCTGAGGCCTGGCCAGCCCTGAGGCCCTGCCTGTCCTAGGCACCACCTTGCTTCCGTCGGGCTCGTGCCGGGATGCGGGCAGCTGGGAGAGGGCAGGCCCGTGTGCTGCTCCATTGCACGGGTGGGCCCGGCTGTACTGGGTTCATCCTGTGTTTCCACTCTTCAGAGCTTAATGGATCCTAATCCCTTCTACCACCTCACCACGAACACCCGCAAGCTGGGAGTTCATTCACATCGTGCTGTTGTTATTTAGCTGCTGAGTTGTGTCCAGCTCTCGTGACCCCATGGACTGTAGTCTTCCAGGCTCCTCTGTCCGTGGGATCTCCCCGGCAAGAATGCTGGAGTGGGTGCCATCTCCTACCCCATTCATGCCACTGACCGTACAGCTGCGTGGAGTCTAGGGGTTCTCTGAAGGTGAGGGGGCCGGGCGCTGTCCTGGAGCGCCGCACGCGGAGGGGAGCACCGTGGCAGGAGCTGTTCCCGGGAGGACGTGTGAACACAGAGACGCCTCCAGCAGGCCAGGCAGCGCTTCCCCACCCCCTCCTCCCCGCGGCCTCTGAATGGAGCGGCCTTTGCCTGTAGCATCTCCGAGCTGCTCCGGAGAGCTCTCCATCCTGCTTGGAAATGGCAGGAGCTGGTCCCTCCCCCTGGATGTAGTCACCACGTGGTAAATTCCATCTGAAAAGAGGAGCCGGGCTTTGCTGAGTCACAGAACCCGGGGAGCTGATTGCACAGGCGGCAGAGAGCATCCCGGGGTCAGAGGAAGGCGGAGGAGAGGCCGCGGACTGGAGGGCTCGGCCGTAAGTGCTTCGCTTTGAGCGCTGCGGGGGCTTTGCCGTGTTCAGGTGGGGCTGCGGGCTTTCAGCCCGGGCTTCCCGTGTGAGCTGGCTTCTGTGTTCAGCGTGCACACGGGTGTAGCTGGAAAGTTCACGGGGGGCAGGGGCCAGATAAGTCGTCTTACGTGTGCAAAGGGCATCACAGAGGGCGAGGGCCCCACCTGCCCTCTGCTCGCTCTGCTCCTGCGGCACCTGGGGGAGGGCTGGGCCTGGGACGCTGGCTGTGGGATCCCTGCTCAGAGCCACGGTCTCCGGGCAGCCATGGGGGTGGGGGTGGGGGGCTGTGCGTCTCCGTGCTGGGTGTGGCGAGCACCGGCTCCCTCCCTCGTCCTGGGGGTGGGGTGGCCTGAGGGGCCTCCTGGGCCAGGTTTTTTTTTTTTTTTTTTGACAACAAGCATCTTTATGGCTCCCTCCTTGCCGCCTGTCTGCCCTGTGGAGGGATGGGGTCTTCTCTTTAAAACTTAGACACGAATCACAGTCTGTCCATCAACACCCTTTCTCCTGCAAGGGGCTCAACAGGTTTGGGGGTGACAGCAGCTTCCTACCCGATTTCCAGCACTTTTCCTTGAAAGAAGCAGGTGTTGTTATGCGTGTCTTGGTCCCTCCAGTGCAGAGAACATCAGTAGTTGAGTGGAGCTGGTCGGGCTCGGTGGAAAGGCCGTCACAGGCCAAACGTAAATGATTCTGACACATGTTGGAGTGTGAGTGGGCTCGCTGTGAAGCTGTGTACGTGGACTGCAGCTGCAAACAGTATTGCCTTTGACTCTGCCGTTCATGCCAAGCTCAGGTCCAGGCTGCAGAGTTGAGGGTGCGTGCGGGGCGCCGGGCCTTTGCCCGGATGTTCTCGGTGTCTCCGAGTCCCGGTGGGGAGCAGCACAGAGAGTGGAGCCAGCCACAGCGAGACTTCAGCTCGTCTTGACGGCACCACTGACCCAGGGTCAGCCTCTGAGCCGCCCTGGGGTTTTAGAAAGTCGGTAACACCTGCCTGGTAGAGGTCAAGGGCCACGTGGGCCGGTGCAGGCATGTCCCAGCCGTCCGTCCTCAGCTCTGGGAGGACTTGACGGCTCGCTTATGAAATCCAGTGCCGCACACATCAGACTGGGTCCTGTTCCCACGCAGACGGTGCTGGGCAGACCCACCACCTGGTGACCTTGCCTGACAATGTGGGACCACCGGGCGCAGCCCTGTGGCCAGGGAGCTGGTGGGGGCAGGAGGGAGGGGGGAGGACGAGCTCTGCACCAGCCCCAGACCAGGGACCCCTGCCCTGAGACGAACAGAGACCCCGCACGTGCCCTCGCCGCTGATCAGACTGTGGGCTTCCATTCAGGGCGGTCCCGCCCCATGAGGGTTTTCGCTGCTCTTTAGACTCCCCAGGCGATGCTGGTGGTAGAGCCACCGGCCAGCACAGGGGACGTTAGGGACTCGGGTTCAGCTCCTGGGTCCGGAAGACCCCCTGAAGGAGGGCATGGCAGCCCACTCCAGTGTTCCTGCCTGGAGAATCCATGGACAGAGGAGCCCGGTGGGCTGTGGTCCGTGGGGCCCCGACAGGACCGAGCGCACAGCAGAGTCCCTTCATTTCCAGGCGATCGAGCCGGACACAGAGCAGGCGGTGCTGCTGATTCTCCACTCGGACCCCGAGGCGGCTCTTCAGCAAGGGACTGAAAAGCCCGGGACTCAGATCACAGTGACAGGGTGCCGCTTAGAGGGCATCACCCCGTCTTCCTCCCTGAGCCTGCGGGGCGTGGTTCCTGGCTCAGAGACACGGGCTGTGGCCCCCAGCCCACGACAAGCTGTGCTCCAGAGCCCGGGCCCGGGGCTGCCCTGCACCGCCCTCCCAAGGCTGCGGTGCTGGGCCGGCGCTTGCTGTCCCTTTGACACCTCAGGAGGAGGCCAGCTCGGGTGGTGCAGCTAACAGGTGGGGAGAGGGCCGTGGGACCCACACCAGGGGCGGCAAGCAGGGGGTCGAGGATGGAGTCGAAGGCAGCCTGGCCCCAGAGTGGATCCAGGCCCACGCCTGGGGAGGGAAGGCATTCCATGCTGGGCACTCTGTGCCAGGTAGCCTGGAGGCTGGGACTCGGCCGGAAGGTCTTGAAGGCGCGAGGCCAACAGACCCCGTGGGTCCCAGGGACCCCGTGCCCCGCAGCTGGTGGCTCCGACGTTGGAGCGGCACCCTGCTCCCTGCTGGGTGAGTGCGGCCCCGGGTCGGGTGGCTCTGCCCTCTGCCAGGCTCTGCCAGTGGGTGCTGGGCTGGCCCACTGTGGCTTTGGCTTCGAAGAGCCACCTGGGTCTTCCTGCACGTGGAGAGCTCTGTGCGAGCTCAGCGGTGGTGGGCTTGAGGGGACGTGGTCCGGGAGGAGGCTGGGCAGCGCCCCCGGAAGACTCTCCTGCAGGCACCCCCACTGTCCACTGCTGGAGGTCGCCCGAGCTCCCGCGCCCTCTTGGACTACAGGGTGACTGGGAACAGGAAGGACCTCGGAACCATCGCGTCCACACTGAGGTCTCCCAGACTGACCTTTCCGTGGCTCCTGCGTCTTTCGGAGGTGGACCGTGTGCAGGAAGGGTTGCGCTACCCCTAAGGGCTATTCCAAGGGGCGTTTGTCAGGGTCTCGCACATTCAGTCTGAGGTTCGTCTGAGGGCAGGCCCCAGCGTGGCAGCTGATAGACGCGTCTCAGAGTTTTATTAAATAGCAGCCATGACTGTGTCCTGCTCTGGTCTCAGGGTGGGACAGAGGCAAAACCCAAGGCTGGAAGGACCTTCCGAGGCGTTTAGCAGATGTGGGGCTGGGAGGCGGGGATGGAATCTGGGGGCTCCTCCGAGCCCATTGCCGCCACTTCTCCCTGCGGCAAGTGCTCCCTGAGACCCTCACACGCGGGCGTCCGTGGGGTCAGGCCCAGGGGACGTGGGGTGGGGCGGCCCCCGCCTGTCTGACCCAGTTGCAGAGCCCAGAGTGGCTGAGCCTCTGTGCACGCCTGCCAGCACCTTCGGGAGGCCCCAGCTCCATCGCCCGCCGCTCCGCGGGGGCGGGCGTTTGGTGCTGGCCCTCACCGGAGAGTTCCTGCGGAGAGGAGGCCCACGTCTTCTCATTTGCTTATTTGCTATCTGTTCACTCGCTTTGGTGAAAGTGAAAGTCGCTTAGTCGTGTCTGACTCTTTGTGACCCCATGGACAATACGGTCCATGCAATTCTCCAGACCAAACTACTGAAGTGGGTAGCCTTTCCCATCTCCAGGGGATCTTCCCAACCCAGGGATCGAACCCAGGTCTCCTGCATTGCAGGCGGATTCTTTACCAGCGGAGCCACAAGGGAAGCCCAAGAACACTGGAGTGTGTGGCCTTTCCCTTCTCCAGGGGGTCTTCCTGACCCAGGAATCGACCCTGGGCCTCCTGCACTGGAGGTGGATTCTTTACCAGCTGAGCTATCAGGGAAGCGCTTTGGTGACAAATGTTTAAAATCTTTTGCTAGTTTTTAAATTGGATTAGTTGTCTTCTTATTAATGAACTTTGAGACATATATATATATATATATATGCTGGAAACAAGACCTTCATCAGATGTGTATTTTATAAATATATTCTCCAAGCCTTGGCTTGTCTTTTCATTTTCTTAACTGTGCCTTTCAAAGACTAATCTTACATGTTTATGGAGTCTAATTTGCCAACATTTTCTTATTTGATATTTGTGCTTTTTTTTTGCTCTCTCAGAATGATTTTTTTTCTAATCCAAGATCATGGAAATGTTTATCTATTTTCATCTGGAAATTCTATAGTTTTAGTTTCACATTAGTTCCATGACTTATTTCCACTAGGTTTCCAAACATGAACTGAGCTGTGGGTTGTGGGTTTTCTTTTTTCCTTTTTTGTTTATTTTGGCATATAGATGCATAACTGTAACATCACCGTTTGTTCAAAAGGCTGTCTTTTCTCCACTGAATTTTCTTGTACCTTGTGTCGAATATTAACTGGCCAGGTAATACAGGGCCTCTTTTTTGGCTCTGCTCCTCTGATCTCTCTGTCTTTGCATCATACATTACTTATACATCATTTGATATTATATGTAGACATATTCACACATATGGGGCCTCCCAGATGGCTCTAGGGGCAAGGAACCTGCCTGCCAATGCAGAAGATGCAAGGGACTCGGGTTCGATCCCTGGGTCAGGAAGGCTCCCTGGAGGAGGGCATGGCAACCCACTCCAGCATTCCTGCCTGGAGAATCCCATGGCCAGAGGAGCCTTTCGGGCTACAGAACAAAAGGTTGCAAAGGACACAGACTGAGCAAACAGCATATACATGTATATGCCACCATATATTGTACATGTATTACGGTAGCTTTATTGTAACCTGGAAGTCCCGGTGATAATTTTCACCTCCAAATTTGTTATTTTCCAAAATTACCTGTTAGATTTTCCCGAACTGGAAATGTAGACCGTTTGCTTTTCCCATATCTGTTTTAGGAACAGCGTTTCAGTGTTTACAAAACAAAGCCCATTGGAATTTTGAGGTTGCATTTGACGTCTATTTCAATTTGGGGGAAATTAACATCGTAACAATATTAAGTTCGTGATCCACGGGGGTGTAGCGCTCCACTTAGATCTTTAACTTTCTCTCCTGAACTCTTGGGGCTTTAAGCGTGTCAATATTGTAACTATTTCGTCTGATTCCTAAGTTTTCTGTGCGGCAGTTGCAACAATGTAGCACCTCTGAAGCTAGTCTGTTGTGTTTGTTGACAACGGGTTGCTTTCCTCGCCTTCTGAGTCTCATAATTTCTTGTTCAATGGCAGGCTTTGTCTGTGGAAGAGCAGCGGAACTGAGGGAACACGTATTGCCAGAAATGGGCACCTGTCTTCGTGGGTTAGTGCGTGGGTTTGAGGGGCCCCCGCATGGGGTCGCAAAGAGTCGGACACGACTGAGCGACTGAACTGAACTGAACTGAACGGAGCAGCGGGGGAGCGCGTCAGGGTGCCTCACCCCAGCCGTGCTGGCCTCGAGCTGCCGTGCGGCGCGGTGCCCGGGGCCAGGAGGGGCTGTCACTGTGTTCCTGCTCCGCCCTTGGCGTCGGACGCTGTGCCTACTGGCATCTGGAAAGAGTCTCTCTCTGAAGTGGCGCCCCTTGCCCAGCCCTGGATTGCTGCTGCTTGTACCTGTGCAGGCTTGCTTGGGGGAGGGGGTCTCATTCTTCTGGTCCAGCCTTAGGAGTCGAGGCCCGTGCGCCTGGGGGTTCTTCTCGGCCTTCCCGCCCCTTCCCCATTTCCCAGTTCTGCTTGCGTCCCTGCAGGATCCCGGCCCCCAGGGCCCCCGCCTCCCTCCCCAGGGCCCTCCACTCCTACCCCAGGGCAGGGGGAAGCAGGGGTTTCCTCCCACCCTGTCCCCGCGACCCTGAGGACTAGAGGCCTTGCTGGGCTTCTCCCAGTGGCCTCGGCGTTCTCTGTGCCTGTAGAAGGGGCTGAAGGTGGGGCATCCGTCCTGCCCTCCGCCTGCCTCACGTCTGGGTGCAGCGACTCCAGGCTGGTGTGTTGGCCCCCATCCAGCCCGCAGAGATGCGCTGCGGTTGGAGCTGAGTTCTTCTCCTGAGCTCTGCCCACGGTGAGCCAGCTCAGGCGCCCGGGTCCCCTGGGACTGGCTTGTCGCCCTCTGGTTCTCTCGGGACCTGACTCTTCCTGGGCCCAAAGAAACACGTGATTTGGCAGATTATGTGGCCCTTTGTCGTTTGTCACGACAGGAGGGACATTTTCTCATGACTTTCCGCATCTTAAGCAGAGGCAATTTTCTCCTATGTTTTAAAAATCACTTTTCATTCCTTTTTTTTTTTTGCCAGTTATGTCTTTTGATAGTTACCTGTTTATCTTGTGAGATCTTAGTGTCACTGCTGAGCTTCGCAATCTCCTGATATAGTAAAGACACTAGCTTTCTTGTTGTATTTATTGCAAATGATGTTTCCACTTGTTTTTAGCTTCTTAGCTGCATCTCACTGGTGATAAAGCGAGGTGAGGATTTTGTGTGGTGGAATCTGTTGAGCTTGCCTCCTGTGGGTTCCTTTTATCTCCTTTAAGCCTAAAAAATCCTCTCTCCGGAGACTTCAGAAATGCTCCTTTCTGCATCTTCCCAATAGTTTTAGTGATTTGATTTTTTGCCTTTAATTCTCTTAATCCATTTGGAATTTCATGTCAGAAAGGCAGTGTTCCACAGGTCTATGTCTCATTCACGAGCGGCCGGCTAATCGCCCCGGTGCCTGTGGGTGGTCCCCTCCCCGTGCTGGTGAATATGATGCTTTCCATCCTTAGATGTAACACGGGGCCTCTTTCTGAGCTGTGTGATCTTTTTCACTGGCCATTCGTGAGGCTGAGTGTTTCCTACTTAGTAAAACTGTGTAACTTAGACTGAAGAGACTGTTCCCCCATTAGAGAAGCATTTGCCTCGTCCCTCCCAGGCCCATTTCAAGCTGGTCCGGGGCAGATCAGTCAGAGCCATCAGCGCGTGGCGGCAGGATCCGTCCCTCGCTCCGAGATCTGTGTGGTCTCTGCGGGGCCTCAGTGGAGGCGGGCGCAGAACGTGGCCAGGCCGCTGCCCTGGAGGCTGAGCCGGGTGTCGTCCGGCAGATTCTCCCAGAACCTCCGCTTCCTTGCAGCCCCCGCTTCCCTCTAGGGCTCAGGCCCTCCCCTCCTGGGCAGCCTGTCCTGGGCTTTTGGGAACTCTGGGCACCTTTCCTGGGACTGTCCAGGATCGGCGCCCAGGGCAGGGTCAGGACAGGAGTCCCCCGGCAGGCCCAGGCACCGAGATGCACCCGTGATGCCCGTAGGCCCGCTCATTTGGTTGTGCAGTGGGGCGGGGGGGGGGGGGGGGNGGGGGGGGGGAGGGGATAGTGGTCTTCAAGCAGTGACTGCTGCACCAACTGTGCACACTTAGAAGGCTTTCTAGGGTGGGGGGCTGCCCATAGCCCCCTCCTCACCTCCCGGCCCCCCTGCAAAGCAAGGCAGACCCCACCTTCCGCAAGTGGACAGCTCTGGGGCACCAAACCCAGGGAGGGGAGGAAGTTTAACTAAAACACTCAGATCACCAGCCCCCTTCAGCTTATTCAGAGATGTATTTCTCATACAATTTTACTTCTTAATAATTTATCAGAATTTGTAGTATATTTGTACTATTTGAAGCAGTGTAGAGCAATAATCAGAGAAGGCAATGGCACCCCACTCCAGTACTCTTGCCTGGAAAATCCCATGGAGGGAGGAGCCTGGTGGGCTGCAGTCCGTGGGGTCGAGAAGAGTCGGACATGACTGAGCGACTTCACTTTCACTTTTCACTCTCATGCCTTGGAGAAGGAAATGGCGACCCACTCCAGTGTCCTTGCCTGGAGAGTCCCAGGGACGGGGGAGCCTGCTGGGCTGCCGTCTGTGGGGTCGCACAGAGTCGGACACGGCTGAGGCGACTCAGCAGCAGCAGCAGCAGCGATGACAACTCAACCTGGAAGACGCTTTTATAACCTCGGTGCTGAAGGTCACAGTAAAAACTGTGAATTTCCATTTACATACATGTTCTTGTCCTGTAAAGATGTGATAGGGTGATCAGTGGAAGCCTTCAATCAAAAAAAAAAAAGCATCCTAATGGGGTAATATATAACCTTATTCTGTGTGGTTGGCAGAATTTCAAAGGGAAGAGGAATACTGTAAGACCTTACTGAAGAGGAGGTTGCTGACGCATTTTTGAAGTGAATGGCAGTGGGTTTCCAGTCCCTGTTCTAGCTTAGATGACTTGGTGCCATGTTTAGGGTTTATGACCCTTTCCTCTGGGATGAGTGACTCTGCTGTTAATGCCACACACCGTATCTTCCTGTCTCAGACATGGCGTTTGAGCCTCCATATGACTGATGTGGGACTGTGGGGCTCACTCCCTGTCTCTTCCTGACAGGCCGCTGTCGCCCCTGCGCTGTGGCAATCGCTGTGGCTGTGTGAGCTCTGGCTGTCCTGATGTCCTGGCTGCTAATCCCCGCGTGTGCCTCGTGCCGCGTTTCTTTCCTATTCCTCTCATTAGGACTCCCATTTCCCTACTTCTCTGCAGGTCTGGAAACATTTGATTCAGTGCCAGACACTGAGATTCTGCGCCATTGGGCTGAGTTCTCTGTGTCCTTTCCCTGTCTTTGCGCGCCGTGCTGGGCACGGTTGAGCCCCTCTGGAAGAGCCTGAGGCTCTGGAGGCGTTCCTTGGAGCTTCCCGAGTCAGAAACACGGAGTGACTTTCAGGCTCGGCCTGTTTGGCTCAGTGCAGAGGTCGCCCTCTGGGGTCTCGCCTGCTGCCTCCGATCACAAGCCCCCTAGGCAACCCGACCAGGCCGTGGCGGGGTGGGCAGGTCTGGAGCCGGCTCTCCTCAGGGGACACGCCCCCTCCAGGCCCCGGTTTCCTCATCTGAACAACCGGGGCTTTGACTGGTGATCCCGAGCGTCTCTCTTGGAAATCTGGTTGTCTGACGTCTCCATTTTTAAGCTGACTGGCCAGGTGATGGGTTTGGCAGAAGCAAAGCTGTGCAGAAACCCACTTCTGTTCTTTTCAAAACTCTCACGCTGACCCCTGCGGAGGCTCAGTGGTTCACTTGCAGAGGTGTAGCTGCGGCAGCCCCTGAGTCTCAGGGGGGGCGTCCTCCCAGGACTGAGTCAGAGCGGCTCACACGGCACGCGTCTCCCAGAGCCGCTCACTCGAGGGCACTGCTGGGGTCCCTTTGCTCAAACAGGTGGGTGGTGTCCGCCACCATCCATTTATTCAGTTAAGTTTGGCCACTCGGTACACGGCTTGCAGGATCTTCGTCCTCCAGCCAGGGACTGAACCTGGGCCCTTAGCAGTGAAACCAGAGTCCTAACCACTGGACCCGCAGGGAATTCCCTACAGTCATTTAGTACAGTGTCTGTCTTCGATCCTGAGACGAGCCAGCCAAGTTTAAATCACGCTTAAGATTTAAATTCTAACTGAAATAGTAGTAAACACAAGTCTAAGATTTTTTTCTTTGATCATAAAGTTGTGGCCTTCTGCCTCCAGAAGACAGACAGACAGACTTCTCCCTGTTCCCCCCATTAGTACAATAAAGTCTCTGGACACTGGTCTAAAACAAACACAAAGAGGCTCAAAGGATGGAGTGAAGAAGGCAGGGCAACTAGGGAACTCAAGACCCAGGAAGACACAGCGGTGAGCTCCCCAGGCTTTCTCCCGGGGTTGGAGTTGAAGATGCCAGCAAGTCAGATGGACGGACGGGCACAGACAGAAGTGGCCCCGAGGAGAGCCCGCCATCTCCAGCCAGAGGGGCAGCAGCAGACAGCGTGCTGGGGGCGCACAGATGGCAGACAAGCGCGGGGCAGCGGTCAGTGGTGGTGGGGAGGGAAATGCAGGTTAGAGCCACAGCAAGGCATAAATCGCACCCGTGTTTTCCTGGGTCAGTTTCCCAAGGCAGTGGAAATAAAAACAAAAACTAGTGGGAACTTAGCAAACTTACAAGTTTTGCACCCCAAAAGAACCATAAACAGAGGAAATATTTGCAAACAAGGCAACCAACAAGAGCTTAATTTCCAAAATATCAAACAGCATATACAACTCAGCAAAACAGCAGAAAATAAACAACCCAACCAAACTGTGGGCAGAAGACTTAAACAGACATTTCTCCTAAGACATACAGATGGCCAATAGGCACATGAAAAGATGCCCAGCGTCGCTAATTATTAGAGAAATGCAAGTCGAAACTACAATGAGGTATCACCTCACACTGATCAGAATGGCCGTCATCAAAAAAGCCCACAAACAATAGATGCTAAAGAGGGTGTGGAGATAAGGCAGCCCTCCTACACTGTCGGGGGATGTAAATTAGTGAAGCCACAATGGACAAGGGCATGGAGAGTCATCAGAAAACTAAAAATAGAATTACCATATGACCCAACAATCCCACTCCTGGGCGTACATCTGGACAAAACTATAATTCAAAAGATACATGCACCCAGTGTTCATAGCAGGACTATTCACAATAGTCAAGACGTGGAATCTACCTAAGTGTCCATCAGCAGATGAATAGATAAAGAAGCTGTGTACATATATACAGTGGAATATTACTCACCGAAAAACGGCAGGAAATCATGCCGTTTGCAGCAAACAGATGGACTGAGAGATTATCATGGTAAATGAAGCAAGAAAGAAAATGACAAAAAGCAATGCGATATCTCTTACTTGTATGTGGAATATAAAATATGGCACAAATGAATTTATCTAAGGAACAGAAACAGAGAGAAAAGGAGAGGAGGGACAGACTGGGAGTTTGGGATTCACAAACGCAAACTATTCCATGTATAATGGATAAATAATGAGGTCCTACTATAGAGCACAGGGAACTACATTCAACACCCTGCGATAAACCATAATATGAAAAAGAATGCATATATATGTTTTAAAATATATATATATGAAACTGAGTCACTTTGCTTACAGCAGAAATTAACACAACATTGTGAATCAACTATACTTCAGTTTAAAAAGTAGGTTAAAAGAAATAAACCTGCAATGAGATACCACTTATCAGAATGGCTAAAATTAAAAAGACAGCAGCAACACCACATGCTGGCAAGGATGCTGAGAAGCTGGACCCTCGCACGCTGGTGGGGGAGGGCCACATGGTGCAGCCTCTCTGGAAATCGGTTTGCCGTTTCTTAAATAACTACACGTTCAACTGTGTCTGACCAGAAATTGCACTTCTAGGCATTTGTGTCTGAGAAATGAAGACCTAGGTTCACACAACAACGTGGACATGAACATTTGTAGCATCACGATCTGTAATAACCAACCAGTTGTCCCTCAGTGGGTGGGCGGATACCGTGTCCACACTGTGAGCCCTACACCCACAGCAGTCAGCACGGAGGAACGTGAACTCTACGCTCGCAACTTGGACGGATCTCCGGAATTACAGTGAGTGAGGAACGCTGATTCCGAAAGGTCCTGTGCTAGATGACTTATTTCTATAACATTCTTGAAGTGACAAGGTTCCAGAAATGGAGGGCAGATTTGTGGTTGCCAGGGGCTGAGGCGGGGATGAAGGTAGGGGCGGAGATGGAGACAGGATGGTCTCTTTGCTGATGTCCTGGATGCTTGCCTTATGTTCCTAGTGTCTCAAGATGCTTCCCCTGTGGGAACTGCGTGGGGGTACACAGGATCCCTCTGTATCAGCTCACAAGGCTGCGTCTGAATCGACACTCATCTTGAAGTTTATTTAAGAATAAATCACAGCACCTCTAGGGAACTTCAGCCTTTAACTCATTCACAGGTGAGTCAGAGCTGCAGCTTGAATCACACACGTCTCCTCTCAACACAGAGGGACCGTGGGGTGGATTCAGTTCTGTAGACTAGGAGTGATGACTCACGGCCAACGTGATGGGTCGAAACATGAGAGTGTTGGAGTCGCAGCAGAGGTCTTGCGGATGAGAACCGCTGGCGTGAGAAGCACGGTCCTCTTCTCCATCAGAGGACCTTCCCTGTCCAGTGTGATGGTCACCGTGGGGGGACGTCCCACACTGGAAAAGCCGCCGCTCTCAGGCTCAGGTGGGCTGACCGTCTCACCTGGCCAGTGGTCGCCCACCCGGAGCCCCGTCTGGCTCTTCCTCTCCCGTGGCCTCCGGCCCCACCTGGGACATTTGGGGTGAGGGGGGCTCCCTCCCCAGAGCTCCTCCCCCGGAGCTGGATCCCCTCCCTGCTGATGAACAGGAGCAAGGTCTCCGCCCACCAGGTGGACCCCTGTGTCTTCTTCCTCCTGGAGAGCCTGGACCTGTTTAATAGGCTTTCTTGGGCAAGGCTCATGCTTTGGGGGCTTGAGAACCACCTTCTAGAAACCTCTGGGAGGTCGTGTGCCTGGCAGGCGGACAGGGAAAAGGGACCACCTGGCTGTGTGCAGCCCCGCCCTCCCGGCAGGCGGGTGCACCCGGCTCCTCCCGCTCTCCACTGCCGCTGTCAAGCCAGAACCCCGGGGAGGAAACTGGAAAGTTCCCTTTCCTTCCCTTCCTGTCAAAGGCTGCCGCCCCATTTTCTTCAAATTCTACTTCTGATTGGGGTGTGCACAAGATCAGCACACATGTGACTTCTTTGAGAACGCTGTGGTTAGAAATAGGGGTCACAGCCCAAACCCTCAAGAATTCTAATCTCTCTCCGGAGGCTCATTAAAACATCGCACGTGTTTCTAAGGGTCGAGTCAGCCTAGCGCAGTCAAACGAGCCTGTTCTGCACATGTTTCATCGGATTTGCAGCGAGAGGCTTGCCGTTACCAGTGAGGGCCTCGCCACAGGAATGCACCAGCCCTGACGGCTTCCAGGCCGTGTCCAGTAGGACATGTGTCCCTCAGGCAGGTGCTCCGTGCTGTGAGTTTGCTGAAAGACCATGCTCCGGAACCAGTGTGTCTGAAGTGGGGGGAGGAGGTGCCTTCGAACCACCCCCTCCCAGGTCTGAGTTCCCAGCAGCCTACAGCCTGCATGACTGCCCACCGCCCTCACGGCTGCACCTTCCCCCTCCTCCAGGCATTTGTCCGATGGCCTGTACTTAAGGGGTCCCTGTGGGATATGATGGAGAGCGTCCCCCCAACCATGGCCTTGGGTTTGCACAGAACTGACCAGACCAGAAGCATCAAGCGCATGCTTTGCTGGCTTTGGGTCAGCCTCTTAACCCAGAGAGCTTCCGTGCAAACGTGACCGGCTCTGCACAGTGGGAGCCCCTTTGTGGCCCTGCTCACTCACCCCTTGCTGGGGTGTCGCCCTGGTGACGCTGCGTGTGGGCGGTTTCCTTCTACCTGCAGCTGGGGGCAGCGCACCAGCCTGTGGGCTCCACATGGAGAAAGCTGGATGGAGGCTGGCAGGACTGAGGTGGGGCGAGGTGTCCAGACCAGCCTCCAAGGTGACCCAACCACGGTGCCGACACGCCCTGGGCCGCGAGCTGTGTCTCGCTCTAACCCCTCCGAACACAGAACAACTCACTCAGAGGCCCGAGGGGCGCTCTTCTGCCTTATTACCTCCTCGGAGGCCCTGAGATGGGAGTGGGCAGGCTGCACTATCGACCTGATCATTTAAGGACTTCGACCATAGCGGCGCGCACGAGGTTGGCTGGGGCCTCATGTGGGTGCCAGTCTGGCATGGCAAGACACCCGCCCTCCTCCCATCCCTGGGCTTCCTGAGGGGGCGCAGAGGTCACGCCAGCTGCGGAGGGTCTGATTCAACCTCAAGACCAAGGCGCCGGCACCACGAGGCAGGCTATCACCACAAACTGCATTCGGAGGTGCTCAGGCGCGTCCTCATCAGGGGGCTGCCTCCGGGTCGTGCCCCACGGCCCCTTCCCACCAGCACCTCAACCCCCGGCCTGGGCCTCGTGAGCAGGCGGTGGGAAGCCTAAGTCTGTTCTGCATTGAGGTTCAGACGGTGTGGACGGTGGCTCCAAGTGGAAGGTCAGCTCCGTCCACGTGGTGCGGCCTGATCCAACTCAGCCCTGCTCCCAGGGAACCGGGCCTTCCCTGGAGACCAAGAGCCTGCCATGCGCTGGGCCCCAAGGCTACAGGGGCCTCCTGGGAGTTAGTGAGGCCAGCTAGATGGGATCAAGCCATGGAGGCATGTGCAGGGCTGCACAGGAGAAGGGGTGGGTGCTGGGAGGGCAGTCCAAGCCCGGCCGGTGGTGGGGGGGGCAGGGGCTGGGAGCCCCTGTGCTGGTGAACTGCAGGTCACAAGCTGCTGCGGTGCCCCCGCCCCCGCCCTGACCACTCAACCCTAGGTCTCTGTGCCCTGCCGTCCCCGCAGGATCCGTGACGGGCCATCCGGGATGGGCAGCGTGGACTTCAGAGGCGGGCCGGAGGGTCTTGGCCACAGGAGACCCTCGGGAGAGCGGAGGGGCTGACCCCGCTGGATCCAGCCCCCGCACTGACCCAGGCGACCCTGGGAGCGGTCCCGAGGGCCCTGTCCAGCAGACCCCCCCAACCCGGGGTCCTGCTCAGGCCTGAACCCCACTGGCCAAGCTCGGGGCTCTTCAGAGAGTGCGCCACAGCCCCGGGCACCATCCAGGTTGCCGCGTGGGAGCCAGAGCCCCTGGCATCCCCGAGGGCGAGGCTCTGCGGTGCCCGCTGGACCTCGCGCTCCCAAGGCCTCTGTCTGCCCTCCGCCCACCCCGTCCGTCTCCCAGGTAACAGGAAGAACGTGGGGGCGTGACGGCGTCCGGGAGACGGGGTGACCGTGGCAGCTGGCACTTCTCCGGGTGTGGGTGCGTCTGCGCCAGGCCGCGGGCGCAGAGGGGCACGTGACGTGGGCCAGGGCCCCGGAGCCCCGGGCACGCGCAGCCTCGGCGTCGCCGGTGCGGGCGCCGTCTCCTCGGGTGTGGGCGGAGCCGGGGCGG
>SJYQ01006817.1:122830-136136 GCA_006410935.1 Redunca redunca | reverse complement strand
TGAGTGTGTGTGTGTGAGTGTGTGTCTCTGTGTGTGTCTCTGAGTGTGTGTGTATGAGTGTGTGTGTGAATGTGTGTATGAGTGTGTGTGTGTGAGTGTGTGTCTCTGTGTGTGTGTGTGTCTCTGAGTGTGTGTGTGTGAGGTATGTAAGGCAGAGGCCCACTTATGTTTTTCCCATGTGGACATACAGCTGTTCCAGCAACTCTGCATCTCTTCCGGCCGTGGAGCATGGTGTGGAGAATCTTGGTTCCCACCCGTAACCCCCAGTCTGGGGCCAAGCCCATGCTTCCTGCAGTGGAGGCCCTGTGTTTTAACCACTGGGCCACCAGGACGCCACATAACAACTCTAAGAAAGACCAGTTGCCCCCCAGTCCTCTGCCGTGCACGAAGTATTCTTAAATGAGAGGGTGTTTTTTCATCATCTGTCCCATTTCGAGCCTATTTGATAGGAAACACTCCAGTCTTCTCATCAGCTGAATTTCTGAGTAGCAAGTCCTCCCACTGTGTTCTTGAAGATTCAGTCCTTCAGGCTTCCATGGAAACCTCAGAATCATTTTTCCTAAAAAAACATTGAAATTTTTATTGGGATCATAGCTAACTGTTAGAGGACAAGTTGTAACAGAGGGTATAATCATGATGGTTGTAAAAATACGCTCTGAACACACGTGTCAAAATTCTATTTAAATCAATGACTAACGAGAAACAGGTAAATGCTACAACTGACTCGAACAAGGATTTGATGGGAACCGACTTCTGTTCCCTGCCTGGTAAAGGCCTCAACGCCTGCTGGATCAGCAAAAAGCAGGAGAGCTCCAGAAAAACATCTACTTCTGCTTTATTGACTATGCCAAAGCCTTTGACTGTGTGGATCACAATAAACTGTGGAAAATTCCGAAAGAGATGGGAATACCAGACCACCTGACCTGCCTCTTGAGAAATCTGTATGTAGGTCAGGAAGCAACAGTTAGAACTGGACATGGAACAACAGACTGGTTCCAAATAGGAAAAGGAATACATCAAGGCTATATATTGTCACCCTGCTTATTTAACTTCTATGCAGAGTACATCATGAGAAATGCTGGGCTGGAGGAAGCACAAGCTGGAATCAGGATTGCCAGGAGAAATATCAATAACCTCAGATATGCAGATAACATCACCTTTATGGCAGAAAGTGAAGAGGAACTAGAAAGCCTCTTGATGAAAGTGAAAGAGGAGAGTGAAAAAGTTGGCTTAAAGCTCAACATTGAGAAAACTAAGATCATGGCATCTGGTCCCATCACTTCATGGCAAATAGATGAGCAAACAGTGGAAACAGTGTCAGACTTCATTTTTTGGGCTCCAAAATCATTGCAGATGGTGATTGCATCCATGAAATTAAAAGACGCTTACTCCTTAGAAGGAAAGTTATGGCCAATTTAGACAGCATATTCAAAAGCAGGGACATTACTTTACCAACAAAGGTCCGTCTAGTCAAGGCTATGGTTTTTCCAGTAGTCATGTATGGATGTGAGAGTTGGACTATAAGGAAAGCTGAGCACCAAAGAATTGATGCTTTTGAACTGTGGTGTTGGAGAAGACTCTTGAGCGTCCCTTGGACTGCAAGGAGATCCAACCAGTCCATCCTAAAGGAGATCAGTCCTGGGTGTTCATTGGAAGGACTGATGCTGAAGCTGAAACTCCAGTATTCTGGCCACGTGTTGTAAAGAGCTGACTCATTGGAAAAGACCCTGATGCTGGGAAAGATTGAGGGCAGGAGGAGAAGAGGATGACAGAGGATGAGATGGTTGTTTGGCATCACCGACTCAATGGACTTGAGTTTGAATAAACTCTGGGAGTTGGTGATGGACAGAGAGGCCTGGCGTGCTACAGTCCATGGGGTAACAAAGAGTTGGGCATGACTGAGCGACTGAACTGAACTGACCTGGAGGAAGTGTTTGCGTCGCTAACAGTTTTCTCCAGGTAAACACCTGTCTCCTCAGAGTCATAGGATGGCCTAGTCACAGACGAAGGCATGCACCTCTGTGGGATCAGACAGCTTTCCAAGGCTCCAGCGCTCTTAGAAAAGGAACTAATTTTGTGTTTTGCTTATTTTAGAGTCTTTTGCAGTTATTCCCTTTAGAATCCATAATCCTTGTGGGGAGTCTCCTTTAGCTTCATGTATATGTGTGTGTAGGTATATATGTATACATTTCACACACAAACACACACGTACACGTATGAGCTTCCCTGGTGGTTCAGATGGTAAAGAATCCACGTGCCAGTACAGGAGACCCAGGTTCAATCCCTGGGTCGGGAAGATCCCCTGGAGAAGGAAATGGCAAGCCACTCCAGTATTCCTGCCTGGAAAACCCCAGGGACAGAGGAGCCTGGCAGGCGACAGTCCATGGGGTCACAAAAGAGTTGGATACAACTGAGTGACTAAGCACACGCGCGCGCGCGCACACACACACACACACACACACACATTATTTGTGCATCACCGATGACACACACGCCTGACAGCGAGAAGACGTGCTTCCTTTCTGAGACCCCCACCCCTGCCGGGAGGCCACAGCTCCGACCCCTCTTAGTCCAGCGGGCAGGGAACGGGGTGTAGCGCCCGGTCCACCCGCTGCACTTCCCGCCCCTTCCACCAGGCGTCGCTGTCGGACGCCGGCCCAGGAGGCGCTGCCCAGACGGGCATCAGCACCCAGCGTCCCCAGCCCCACCTCCCTCCACGCAGCCTCTCTTCCCAAAGCCCAACCGTGTCACGGAATACACAGGGTAATTTTTCAGTTTTTCTGGGATATACTTGACACAGTGACCTTACATCACTGTATAGGTGTAAACTGAGTAAACAGCATGTGGTCTGACTAACCCGTGCGTGAAGCGACTACCTCCGTGAGTTTAGTTAGTATCCACGAGCTTATGTAGAGGCAACAAGAAGCCAAAAGAAAATCTCAAACAGTTTTTCCCTGTGATGAGAACTCCTAAGATCTGCTCTGTCCACAGCTTTCACGTGTATCCGTATAAATCAGTGCTGTGTTTTTGTGCAATGTCAGCAAATTTGGAAAACTCAGCTGTGTCCACAGGACTGGAAAAGGTCAGTCTTCTTTCCAATCTCAAAGAAGGGCGATGCCAAAGAATGTTCAAACTGCCGCACAACTGTGCTCACGTCACGTGCTAGCACGGTTATGCTCAAAACCCTCCAAGCTAGGCTTCAGCAGTACATGACCGAGAACTTCCAGATGGACCAGCTGGGTTTAAAAAAGCAGAAGAAGCAGAGAGCAAATTGCCAACCTTCAGTGAATCAAGGGGATTCCAGAAAAGCATCTGCTTCTGCTTCGTTCACTATGCTAAAGCCTTTGACTGTGTGGATCACAACGAACTGTGGAAAATTCTTCAAGAGATGGGAGCACCAGACCACCTGACCTGCCTCCTAAGAAACCTGTATGTGGGCCAAGAAGCAACAGTTAGAACCAGATAAGGAAAAACAGACTGGTTCAAAATTGGGAAGAGAGTATGACAAAGCTATATATTGTCACCCTGTTTATTTAACTCACACGCAGAGTACATCATGCAAAATGCCGGGCTGGCTGAATGACAGCTGGAGTCAAGATTGCCGGGAGAAATATCGACAACCTCAGATATGCAGATGATACCACCCTTATGGCAGAAGGAGAAGAGGAACTAAAGAGCCTCTTGATGAAAGTGAAAGAGGAGAGTGAAAAAGCTGGCTTAAGGCTCAACATTGAAAAAACTAAAATTATGGCCTCTGGTCCCATCACTTCATGATGAATAGATGGGGGAAAAGTGAAGTAACTGGTTTATTTTTCTGGGCTCCAAAATCACTGTGAATGGTGACTGAAGCCATGAAATTAAAAGGCGCTTGCTCCTTAAAAGAAGAGCTATGACCAACCTAGAAAGCATATTAAAAAGCAGAGACATCACTTCGCCAACAAAAAGTCTGTCTAGTCAAAGCTATGGTTTTCCAGTAGTCCTGTATGGATGTGAGAGTTGGACCATAAGGAAAGCTGAGTGCTGAATAATTAATGCTTTTGAACTGTGGTGTTGAAGAAGACTCTTGAGAGTCCCTTGGACTGCAAGGAGATCCGACCAGTCCATCCTAAAGGAAATCAGTCCTGGTTGTTCATTGGAAGGACTGATGCTGAAGCTGAAGTTTCAATCCTTTGGCCACCTGATGGGAAGAACTGACTCACTGGAAAAGATGCTGATGCTGGGAAAGATTGAAGGCAGGAGGAGAAGGGGACGACAGAGGATGAGATGGTTGGATGGTATCACCGACTCGATGGACATGGGTTTGAGCAAGCTCAGGGAGATGGAGGACAGGAAGGCCTGGCGTGCTGCGGTTCATGGGCTTTGCAAAGAGTGGGAAGTGACAGCTATGGAAGAACAACAACCAGTCTGCACCATCCACTCATGTAGAGACAAAAAGAAAAAAATGAGAAAATTTTAAAAGAATTTTCCTTACGAGGAGAACTCTTAGGATCTACTGTTAACAGCTTCCTTATATATCAGTATAAATCCATGCTCTGTTTCTGTGCCATGTCAGCAAATAATGAAAAACACACGTGAAGTCTCAGCCACAGGCCCAGCTCACAGGAGGAGCTCGGAGAACGGGGTCAGAGTGAGCGCCAGTTCCCGCCTCCCATGAGGCCCCTCCTCCCAGCCGACGGAGGCCCAGCACCTGCTCAGCCTTCCCGTTCAGGCTCCTGCTGGTGTGAGGGTCCTGGCCCTGGACCTGGCAGTGAATTAAGGTCGACACCCAGCCCCACCGTGTGGACACATCTGGGGCGACTCTGGGGGGACGGAGAGGTCTCGGCTGGAATTGGAGGGGCTGGAGAATTTTCGGAAGGGAGGTTGGAAAGGGGGGAGTGGGGGCAAAAGTGGCAGGTGGAGGATGTGGTCCAGAGGCCGGCCTGGGTCAGGCCTGGCCTGGAGGGGGAGCGGGCTGGGGGCTGTGCAGGGGCAGGGCCCAGCCCCGAGCCACCGTGCGGGGCCAGTGGGGGTCAGGGGGCTTAGGGCCAGAGGAGGGACGTGGGCCCAGAGCCGAGGACGACGGCCGCGCAGTGAGGTCCACTGACTCCTCTCTGGATGTGACCATGCTGATAGCATCGGGGGTTTCAGGGCCGCCCCCACGTGGAGAGACCTGGCTGTGACCACCTTGGACGATGTTTGATAATCGCAGTTCCTTACAGCCATCAAGCCAAGCATTGCTATTTCCCGGGCTATGGCACGGACCCTCCCGGCGGGTGGTGACGATTTCCCTGGGCCTGGGAGGTGGGCCCGAGGCTCTGGGAGGTCTGGGGTCAACTGGTGCTCTGTGGAGCGGTGGCCTGTGGGACACGCGGTCCCCTCCTCCCCATCCCTGGCACTGCCCAGAGCTGGACTCAGAACCCGGCGTGTGAGGGCGCGTGCAGCCGGGAGCAGCTGTGCAGGGGCCAGTGCACACGCAGGGCTGCAGCCGAGTAAGCGGAGCCCGGGAGCCCTGCTGCGGCCCAGCCCGAGGCCGGAGCACGGTGGCCGGGGCCGCCTGAATGGGGAGCCGAGGAGCGTGGGGGGAGGTCCAGGCCTGCGTGTCCACGTGCAGCCGGCACCCCGAGCACAGGGGCTCTGCCCAGCGAGATGCTGGTGTGTTTTCGTTCAGCAAACCCAGGGCTGAATTCCTGCACGTGGGGGCAGGGAGCCCGCCTGGACAGCCGTGCCGGCAGCTGGCCCGGCAGGGAGGGGGCCAGAGAGAGTGGACCTCAACATGCAGCGGCCACTTTGCAAAGAACGTGACAACCCCCAAGTGGCCAAAAGCAAGAGACTCTCGGGCAGCAGCGTCTCCACTGTGGCCGGCATTTCCGGCTGGGTCCCTCCTGCTCGTCCAAGCCGCTCTGGCCCTCACCCTGGGGCTCTGGCCTGTTGGGGTCTTCCGAAGTGCAGCTCACAGGTTCTGAAGGGGAGCCTGTGGTCGTCTGTTGCCACGTCACAGATCCAGTGGACAGTGGGCTGGCCCTGGTGAGGTTGAGGCTGAGCCCCCACAGGACCAGGCATGGGCAGGAGTGGGATGACTGGGCAGAGCCAGGCCAGCTGTGGACAATTAGGTCCCTGTTTTGACCCCAGGACGCTGGGTGCTGGCCAGAGGTGAGGTCATGGAGGTCTCAGACAGAAGCTGCGTGGAGGGTGGCGATGGATAGCTGGCTGGTACACCTAGACAGAACCCGGGAGGCCAGTTGGGCTGCAAGCTGGCCCCTCCTGAGGAAGGGACTCCCTGGGGCTTTTCCCTGGGGGCTCACATCAGAGCATCCGGGGCACCTTAGGAGGTGAAACTCCAAGTGAGGCCACGCCCGCTGTTCTCGCAGCCCCACGGCTCTGCCGCCCAGCTCCCCGGACTTTACAGAACGGGGTCTGGACCCTCAGGCAGCCCTGGACAGCTGCACGGTGTCCCTGGAGAGCTCGGTCTGGGGTGGGGGGTGGCTCCTATCAAAGTGGAAGCCAAGCAGCCGTCCGGTCTGACTTCCTCACCAAGCTCAGGCACGAGCCCTGCGTCCCGCCCACACCGGGCTGGTGACCTGCCCTGAGGACCAGGCTGCCTGCCGTGGGCGGGGAGGGGCCGGACTCTCAGCCCAGGAGCAGCCCCAGGCACCTTCGAGCTGTGCCGTTCTGGAATCGGGAGGGGATGTCTGTTGGGCACTCACTAAAATACCAGCTCAGATGGCTACTAAAACCCTATAAACCCAAGAAGGGCAAAACCAGGCGCTGCCTCACACTCCGCCTGTTTGTTTGCTCTCTGGGGGGCAGTCCTCCCGGGGCAGGCGTGTGCTCACCTGTCTGGAGCCGGGGAGGGAGGGTCCGTGGGGGGGGGGTGCTGCCGCGCTGGGCTTGATGGTGACCCCTGATGGGCGTTGTGGGGCGTAGGAGCTGGAGGGGGCCTCAGCTCGGGGGGCGGTAGGTAGGCCATGTCAGCGCACCTCACACCCCCTGGTGCTGGTAAGTGTGGGTCCCAGGCTCCCCTGCGGCTCTGCTTCTCTGCACCCGCTCTGAGCCTGCCCCGTGCTGGGGGTGGGGTGATGGTCCGAGAAGGGCACCCTCTCCCTCCGGCAGGGGCGGTGCTCCTGCCTCAGCGCCCTCCTACGCCCTTCTCTCGGGACCCATGGTCCCAGAGACCCCTGGGTTTTCATACCCACGCAAGAGGGAGTGGGGCTGGGGGGGCCAGGCAGCCCCTGTGGAAGCGGGTGGCCTCCAGCAAGGACTCTGAGTCTTGCTCTTGGTACCCGGGGACGCATGGAAGTGGTGGGATCTGATTCCCTGGCTGTGTTGCGGGGCTGGGGGTGGGGGCATGAGTGGGTACGGGCGGCCCACTGGAAGCCGCTGCTGCAGTCTGGGTGAGGGCAGGTGGCCGGGGCCAGCTGACCCGTCCTGATCGACTCCGTGTCAGCTTTGAAAGCCCCTGTCCTGGGCTCCGGGGAGGGCGGGGTCCACTGGGTGTGGATGTGGGTGTGGCTGGCGACACAGGCAGGGTCGGGTCGTGACCCCCGCTCTCTGCAGCCGGGCCCCGTGATCCGCCCACAGCCCCGACTGGGCACAGCAGGAAGACCTCCAGGAAGGGGGCTGTGTGTGCAAGGTTGCAGCCCCCAGAGGTGGGGCTGCCTGCTGAGCCTTCCCTGGCCGTCCTGTTACCTGGGTTTGAATTTGCACCTCTAGCTGGAAGCAGCCCCCAGAGTGATGGGGGAGCCTAACGTGGCCAAGGGCATCCCCCCTCAGCTGGTTGACCCCGCCAGGCACCCACCCACGCCTCCTCCACAGACAGGCCTCTGAGTCCAAACAGCAGGACCAGGAGATGCAGGAGCGTGCCCCAGGTTGAGACCCTCCGCATTCAGCCGCAATGAGGCGCTGAGCACGAGGCCCCTGAGGACACTGGTCTCAGAGGCGTTTTCATCCTCAGAGATCCAGCCCCGCCCTCGGGGGAAGCCAGCGCACATCCCACTGTGGGCGGATCCCAGAGCTTCATGTCTGACTTGATCATGCTACGTGTCGCGTGTGATGACTTCTCCTGGAAGTCAGCTTTCTGGTCTAAACCGTCTGCTGAGATCACTGGTTTGAGAGGGACTGTGTGTGCAGACCCTTGCTTCCATGCTTCCTGATAAAGGAACAGAGATGTCTCCAAGGTGTCTGTGCAAGGGGCTGAATGTGAGACCAGCCGCATATCAACGGGCCGTGTTCTCACCAGCCTGTTGTTTCTGCTAGCTGACCGGGCTTCCTCTCTCCACTTTGCCCTGTGCTCCGGGCAATGGGGTTTAGCGGCTGAGGGTTTCTTTTCCTCTGCTCGGTGCATCGCTTGCCCGTGAATTCTGTGATCTGGGCTAATTAGATATGGCGACTCTTTGTTCCAAGCTGACTTCAGCAGATGGCTGATTTATTAACTTATTCAAACCCTGAACAGCAAGCAAAGCGGCGGCGCAGCCTGCGCTGCCCTGCTGTGTGGAATGTGTCTTAAATCGAGTCTCTTGTGAACCTGATGCTGTGTGGACATCCCCAGCACTGACCGGGCAGCCTGGGGGCCATTCTGCCTGCTCCTCCTCCAGGGTACCAGCCTGCCCTTCTCTCAGGGACACCCCTGTGGCCTCTGGGAGGGGTCTGGAAGGGCCAGACGCTATCAGGAGCTTGAGCACGTTAGGGAGAGTGGACAGGGCTGTGGACCCCCCACTACCAGACTGGCAGGGATCCTGCTGGTTCAGGGACCACCCCCAACCCGAGGCTTAGCCTAGAGGAAGCTAAATTTAAGATGTAGCTCTGCCTGCAGTCGGGCAGAGCCCTGCCTTCCATCCACTCCTCAGAGCCAGGGGAGGCCAGTGCGGGAGGCTGTGTGTATCGGCCCCATCTGCCATCCAGCCTTCCCAGGCCTGGTGTCCACAGAGCAGAGAGACAGAGGCCACAAGGGCTTTGGGGCCCACAGCTCCTTTTCCCCCACATCCACAGTTGCCTGTTTTAACACGAACTTCGCTCATCCTGTTGATGGGGTATGGGGAACCCGGGGCGGCTCTGCTCCGCCCAGCGCTCAGCGGAAGGCGGGAGATAGAGGTGGCCTCTGTGGGCCCCGCTGGCTGAGGAGCGCCTGCAGGCCAGCTGGGAGAGGGGAGTCCTGCCAGAAGCCCGGGAGGCTGGGCAGGCTGTGCGGTGTCCAGGAAGGCAGCCTCAGCTGGCCCCGCCTGGTCAGAGCCGAGGAGCCGTGAGCGGCCTGGGCGGGGCATGCGGCTCTCAGTCCAGGCTTTGCTTCGGGTCTCAGAGCCCGAGAGGCTGGCCAGGCTGCTCAGCAGGGGTCCCTCCCGATGCTTGTGCTCAAGTCACTGCCTGTCTCTATAGTAACTGCATCTTACCTGCCTGCCTGTGTGACTGTGTTCTGTTCCCCTTGTAGATGGAGGAGATAAAATTTAAAGACAGAGCAGTCTTCGTGCTGGAGAGAGAGTTAGGGGTTCAAGCCGGGCATGCTCAGAGACTCCAGCTCCAAAAAGAGGCTCTAGACGAGCAGCTGTCCCAGGTCAAAGAGACCGACCGGCACCCGGGCAGCCCCAGGCGGGAGCTTCCTCACGCAAGCGGTGCAGGAGACGCCTCAGACCACTCGGGAAGCCCTGTAAGCACCTCCCACGCTCGCCGGCCGACCCAGAGCCCAGACTGCCCCGCACGTGGCTCATGGTCCCGTGAGCAGCTCCCTGGGGAGTCCCGAGCCCAGGCCTTGGGGACTCTGCCCATGTCTGCAGCCCACAGGTCAGGGGGACCCTCAGCTTCTCCGGCTTGGCTGAAAGGGCCCAGAGACTTCTCTCTCTTCCCTCCTTGCTGCCGCAGCGCAGCACTGGCCTTGCCTTCCCCTGTCCCTCCCATGGGCCTCGAGCTTCAGGCTTCCAGATGTGCCCGCCTCCACCGCCAGCCCCAGGTTGCTAAGGGGCCCTCCTTTGCTGCTCGGAAGGTGGCCCGGCAGCTCCATCACCGCACACAGGCTCTGCCCTCTGCCGGCCCTGACCCTCCCACTGTGGTTTCTGTGCTCGTGACCAGCTGCCCGGCACCCGCTTTCCTTGTGAGCACGCCACTGTCCGAGCCTCAGGCTGTGTGACCACGTTGGGCTGTGGCCCCACCCATCTCCTCTCACCGCTCCTCATTCAGAGCCCTCTGCGGGTCCCAGGAGTCTGGAAAGGGTCTACATTCCACAGACCCTCCACACAGTCCTTCCGAGTTGGCCCCCAGCCTCTCCTGCACCTGCTGAATGAGGAACTGTCCCCCAGTCCTTCCAGGACTTGGCGTCTGTTTGCTTTGAGGACAGAGCTGCGTTTGAGCCGAGCCAGCCCTAGGGCAGTGATTGTTCAAGAATGGAGCATGACATTTTACAATCTTGTTGTATAAATGGCTTAACTGGGTTAAAACCAGCTCTGGCACCCGACAGATCCCATTAACTCCAGAGATTCTGAAACCAGATCAAAATGGTTTCACTGATTTTTTTTAGTAAGTTCCAGTGGCTCCCAAAGTGACCTTTTAGAAACTCAATTTGAGGGACCACTCTTCCTGGGAATCCCACTTTTGAAAGTCTTCAGCTGAACATCATTTCCTGGGCTCACATTATAACTCGAGGAAAGTGAGTCCCCGCTGCGGTGCAGGGCAGCCCTCCCCCGCCTCGAAAGCTGCAGCGGCAGCGGCCACATGAACCGTGGTGCTGGCTTCTGGGCTTTTCTCAGCGTCTTGCCCACCTGCGGCACCTGCGTCTGCACGCCCTTGACCCCACGTCTGCACTCTGGACAGTTCTGCTGCTGCTCTGTCCCCAGCGTGCAGCCCGCAGTGCCCCCAGCCAGTAGAATCATGGGCCATCGTGACACAGACGTGCCTTGGTTTCCGTGGTGTGTTGGGACTTGCCATGGTTTTTGTGTCTGTGTCTACGAACAGTTATTTGCAGTTGATTTTTGTTTTAGGAACAGCAGTTGGATGAAAAGGATGCTCGGCGTTTCCAACTTAAGATTGCAGAGCTGAGTGCGATCATCCGGAAACTCGAGGACCGCAATGCCCTGCTGTCGGAGGAACGGAACGAGCTGGTGGGTGGCCTCGGGCCTCTGAATTCTGTGGGCTTACGCCTGCCATGGAGGGGGAGCTGGGGCATCCGCTTCCAAAGATTCCCATGGAAAAGAAGAGTGACTGTGACAGGCCATTTCCAATAAAACTTTATTAACAACATTAAGTAGGGGACCAGATATGGGCTGAGGTGCTGGTTGGCTGATCCCTGCCCTGGGTCACTGGGGCATGTGTCTCTGTTCCTGTTCTGTGTGTCATCTGAGACGTGTGACGACCTCGCCTGCTACAGGCACCCTCACCGTCAGTCCTTACGGCCACAGAGGTTCACCAGTGACTTGGCTGCTGGGGCGTGAGCTCTCCCAGGTGGCGGAAGCTCATGGGTTGGGCTGTTTCCCCATAGCTCTTTCGAGCACTACAGAGCACACGGCCAGACCACTGACCTCCATCAAACACAAGGCTTGTTCTGCCTGCTTCAACACCTCTGGAGGCTGCTGGTTCTCTGTGATGCTTTTAAATGTAATATATAATTAATCTCCTCTTTCAGTTAAAGCGTGTAAGGGAAGCTGAAAGTCAGTACAAGCCATTGCTGGACAAAAACAAACGCCTTACTCGGAAGAACGAAGATCTGTCCCACAGTTTACGTCGGATGGAAAACAAGTTAAAATTTGTCACCCAGGAGAACATAGAGATGGTAAGGAGCCCATTCTTTTGTAACTAGCCTCTTCTACGTGAGGTCTAATAGCAAGATCAAGGCTTCCGTCTCACGGGCGTCTGTGGGGCTGGGAGCTCGCTGGCATGGAGGCCCGGGGGTTACCAGTGACGGGGCTTCTGAGGTACAGGCAGGCGGGGTGAGGAGACCCCAGCTGCCTTCAGTGGTTGGGCACCTCACTCCACATGTTGTGTGGTCTGTCTGGTTTTCAGAGGCAGAGGGCAGGGATCATACGGAGACCCAGCTCCTTGAACGACCTGGATCAGAGTCAGGACGAGCGGGAGGCAGACTTCCTGAAGCTGCAGATTGCTGAGCAGCAGCAGCTCATAGACGAGCTCTCCAAGGTGACCGCTGGGCGCCGCCCGCCCGCTGGCCCCGCTCTCAGACCCGCCCTGCTCTGGCGCCCACAGGGCACCTGGCACCCAGGACACGGCCCGAGTCTCTTCCCAAGGGTTGGCTCCCGCCCCTCCAAATCCCTCCCCTTCCTCACCTGCAGGACTGGGGCTCTCAGAGCAGCAACACCGCCTGTGTCCACCCTGGGCCTCTTACAGCGGTGGAGGCAGGATCCAGAGTCAGGGTGGGGTAGGGCCGGGCTCCTGCCAGGGGTGCTGGGGAGGACAAAAAGCTTCCAGTGGCTGCCAACCACGTTCATTTGATCTCAGCCATCTTCCCAGCCCCCTCCCCTTCTCTGGGCACCGCCCATCCCCACCCAGGATGGTCTCCTCCCAAGATCCATAACCTAGCCACATTGCACAGACCCCATTTCCAAACAAGGCCACAGCCCCAGGTCTGGGGATGGGGTGTGGGCATGTCTTTCTGGGGGACCAACTTCCATCTACGTCCCCTTCTCCCTGCATCCCCCCCCCCAGCACAGCTTTTCCAATAGTCCTTCCTCAGACCCCCGTCCAGTTACCCTCAGGGCACCTCCTAGTCCTCTGTGAGACCTAGACCAACTCCGAGGTCAGACCAGTTCAGAACCAGCTGCTTGGGTCGTTCTGTGCCCTTGGTGGTGGTGGGGGTGCGCTGGGGGCTGAAGAGAGGACAGCATTGGAGCTCTCTGTCACTTCCCGCCCAGTGGTCAGGATGGGCTTTGGCCACCCAGCTTTCCGGCGGGGCCTGAGCTGAGTGCTCTGGTCCTTTCAGTGGCCAGTGACCGTCCATCCCCTCAATAATAGGAATACACGAGGGGAAGAGGAAAACGAAAGCACCCTGGCTACAAATGCACTCCCACCCCTGCCTCTGAAGGCTCTCCCCGCCTTGGGCGTCAGCCTAGGGAGGAAGCACCAAGCCCAGGGAAGGCCCACCCTCTCAGGGAAGGGTCTGAGGAGAGCCACGGGAATCTGCATAGGGAAGCGGAGAGACTGGGGGCCGGCGGCACCCTGGGGCTTGAGCGTGCAAGGTCTGTGCCCCTGTCTCCAAGATGCCTCCTCTCTTCCAGACCCTGGAGACCGCTGGCTACGTGAAGAGCGTGTTAGTAAGTGCCCTCAGCGTCTCACCTACATCCCTCCGCCTGCCCTCACCAGCCGCTCCTATATCCCCTCAACTTCCCACAGCCCTTCC
>SJYQ01006817.1:106802-121799 GCA_006410935.1 Redunca redunca | reverse complement strand
CCCACCCCTCAGCGTCCCCGCCTACAACTCTCCCACTTCCTGGGGCCCTTGCGCCTGTGGTTCCTCCTGGTGCCGCTGGAAGCAGCCGCACACTCGGGCAGGGGCGGTTCCCTGGTCCCAGTGTTGCCTGCCCAGAAGCTTCGCGGTGGTAACCGAGAGAGCCCACCCATTAGGGTTGCACAGATGCCAGGGAAACGGCCAGTGTCCCAGGTGGTATTTTTGGTTCAGAACTGGGTCCCCCTCCCACCCCAGGGCACTCAGCCCCCACGGCCTGGCTGGCTCCTACATGGTCCCACAAACGCAGCCTAGCGCTTTGGAGAGAACAGGCTTGTCTCCACCGTGTGGATGTCACCCTGAAAAGGTCCACTCCAGGCGAGTGGAGAGGGCTGAGCCCTCTGTCCTCAAATTTCCATTTCATTGTGTGCCCCTCAACCCCCTGCCCCGCAGGGTCCCCACCCCAGAAAGGGAGGAAGCCCCAGACAGTGAGCTCAGAGATACCCAGGCCTCGGTTCCTGTTCCCGCCCAGGCTGGAAAGATGCACCATCCAGACTCAGAGCAAACTGCCCTGAACTGGTGAACACTGCAGACCACCGGCTGGTCCTGAGACCACCCCATCCACTCAGATGATGACCCGGAAATACTAACCTGTGCGTTTAAACTTGGCAGAGCCCATCAACGACTCAAAAAATCTCAACTGGTTTTTGCAGGAACGTGATAAGCTTTTAAGATTTCGGAAACAAAGAAAGAAAATGGCGAAACTCCCCAAGGTAAACGAGTGCATGAAATGTGTATTTTTAAAAAGTCGTTTAACAGGAAAGAACCTTTTTCTTCAGAGGTGAAGAGAAAATTGTTTCCTTACTTCTAAAAGTTGATTTTATGAAGTAACCAAAACATGGCCCAGAGCAAGTACTCTATACTTTAAATTTAAAAACCCAACCTGGTTTCCTCTAAATTTCCAAGAGGAGATGTGAGTTCATGACAGTAATAACGAGGAGAAGGAGTTAGCCATGGGCCTGGCCCTCCCACCGCTGGTGCCTGCATCCAGCAAGGACTGCAGGCGGCCTCCCTGTGTCCTTCCCCAGCAGACCTGGACCCCTTGGGAGCTTGATAGACCTGGCATGTTTCTTTGCGGCACAATCCTTTTTGATAAACCTGTGATTTTTATTAAATGAGATTTGGGAAACATTCCCAGAATATTCCCAAAGGATCTAACTTGCTTATTACAAAATACGTTTTTTGCTTTGGTTTTGGAACAACCAACAGTGATCCTCATACAAGCCGGTAGATACTCCTAGGCACAGATACAGGTTTGTCTGGCCCCTAGAAAGGCTGTTAGGAGGGCCATGTCCCACTCTGCCCTCTACCAGCCCAGGTAAGATAGTGGAGGCCTTGGTCGAGGTTGGCGGCCTGAGCAGCGCCGGGGTCCAGGATAGACACCCGAGTGCGCGGGGTGGGGGGGCAGCTGACCCCACAGCTGGGCAGCAGAGGAGGCCCCTACGGAGCTGGCAGCCCGGCCAGCCGGTGGTCTGGGTTTGGATTAACACGGTCCCTTTTGGTCAGAAGCCGGTTGTTGTGGAGACCTTCTTTGGATATGATGAAGAGGCGTCTCTGGAGTCCGACGGTTCTTCCATCTCTTACCAAACAGACAGGACAGACCAGACCCCGTGCACCCCAGATGACGACCTGGAGGAGGTAACCGCTCATGGGGCTTCAGGACAGGCCTGCCTGGCTGTTCCTGAACCACCTTCACACAGACACCCCTGTCTGCTTCACATCACTGTACCGGGTCCCCTCTGCAGAGTGGTACAGAGCACTCCTACCCTCTCAAGGTGGGAGTCTGAACCACCCAGCAGCGGGTGGGCACCAGCACCCAGGGTGCAGGGTCAGGACCATGGCAGGTGGGCCCCAGCTGAGTCCCTGGCCCCAGCTGCTGGCCCAAGAGGCTCACCCGAGCAGCCAGCTCAGCCATTCACCCCATGGGTCAGGGCCGTCTCCCGGGTGCTCCCAGGCAAAGGCGTGGCTGACGCAGCGTCTCCGTGCGCCTCTCCAGGGCATGGCCAAAGAGGAGACAGAGCTGCGGTTCCGCCAGCTGACCATGGAGTACCAGGCCCTGCAGCGGGCCTACGCGCTGCTGCAGGAGCAGGTCGGAGGGACGCTGGACGCAGAGCGAGAAGTTAAGGTCTAACTGACTTCCACTCCACGACGTTCCGGCTTCTGCCGGGCTCCCCGCTTGCCCCCCGGCCTCGGCAGGGACACGTGCGCCTTCCGGGCTGGGCCCTCGCCTCCTGCGGTCATGGTCAGGCCCTGGGGATGCTGCTCTGGCGGTCACTTGGCAGGGGGTGGGCCCAGGCCAAGGCAGGCTGCACTGCCCTCCTGAGTTGAGGCATCTCACCGCCCTCGTCCATTTGCCCTGAAAGCCATTCCCAGGAACCAGGGCACCCATCGAGATGAAGTGCCCTGCGGCCCAGCCCCTGCGACAGCAGGTGAACTCCAGGGAGGGCGGAGCCCGTAGAAGACGGGCGGGCTGGGCAGGGGACATTCATGCCACAGGGAGCCCGGGGCTTTAGGAGGATGGGTTCTGGGGAAAAAAGGGAAAGCGAAGTCCGGAAAAGGAGGTGAACCCAAGGCGGCCAGAGGCTCCAGAAGGGAAGGGAGGTGCCTGGGGGCTGTGCCGGGCAGGTCGCTCAGCCACCTGGCTGTATATGTCCTGGTCTTTGTCGTCCCCAGGACTAAGCCAACCCCCTTCGGCCAGCACCCAGCCGCTCAAGCCTCCTCTTTCATCCTGTAAATGAGGATCTCCCCAAATAATCCCCCAAATGAATCCACAGATCATCCCCTGTAATCTAAGCGAAGCCGCTAAGCCTCCAAGTTCTCCCTTTATTCCAGAGCACTCCTTGCTGGAGGACAGTGTCCTGGAAATCACGTCTGAGGGGCCACCTGGCCCTTAGGGAAAGTTTGATGTATGTCTCCTCCCATCCTACAGACTCGTGAGCAGCTGCAGACGGACGTGCAGCAGGCGCAGGCACGCATCGAGGACCTGCAAAAGGCCCTGGCTGAGCAGGGGCAGGTGAGCGCGCGGGCCTGGGCCCCGGGACCCCTAGGCTGCCGCGCCCCTGTGAGGGCAGTAGCCCTCGGGTGTGTGCGTGGGTGAGGACTCGCCGCTGCACACTGAAGACGCTCCCCAGCTCCTCTGCTGAGTGTATATCACACCTCACTAAAAGATTTAAAAGCGGAAGCAATGTGTATTTGGAAGAATTCCACAGTAAGCCCAGGACGAGGCAGGAATTCTCCTGACCAAGCCTCTCTGGGCTTGACCAAAGGTCCCATCCGCCTCCTCGTTCAGGGCCGGGAGCCCAGGTCCCAGGGCTTTGTTACCACTCCCCTCAGTCCCTGGGACGGCCAGCACCTCTGGGCTCCTCAGATCCCAGGGAAGGGCCTCCGTCTGTTTTCTCTGAGCAGCCCCTGACCTGTGGATGGTGCAGACACAGGACGATGCCGGAGGATGTCTGTGGGGGCTGGGAGGGTGCGGGTGAGAGACGGCCTGGCTCACAGCTGAGTGCCGGGCAGACCCACAGAGGCCCTGGGGTGTCAACTACCCGGTGCACGGCTGGACGGACAGACAGGGCAACAGCCTGAGTGCCTGCCACAGCCTCACCGGAGTGCCTGAGGCCCCGAATCCAGTGCAGGGGCCCCTGCGGTCACCCGGGCCACAGCTGTCCCCTCCAGGCCAGCTCAACCCCCTGGCCTCCGCTGGCTATGTGTCGGGGTCCCCTGGACCTGTAACGTCCATGCGGGCGCCTGGCCTTGGCTCACATGAGCCTGGGTGCCATCCACCTCTATCTGAGACCCTCCAAGAAAACGGGTGAACCTGGGTTTTCATCAGCCACGGGACAGGCGCTCCACTCTCGGTTACTTCAGAAGCGGGGTGTTGAGTCCTTTCGTCACATCCGCTGTCCTGCTGAACTGTGATGTAAATCCCAGCTGTGTCCTTCAGTGCATTTATTTCTCGGCATCGATTTCCTTTTCAAGGATATGAAGTGGATTGAAGAGAAGCAAGCGCTGTTTCGGAGAAATCAGGAGCTTGTGGAAAAGGTACACCCACCCCACCCCATCTGTCTGAGAGGCCCGCTGCTTTCCCGGAAAGACAGGAACCCCCACCTGCCCACCTGCTGCCCAGGGCTGGGACCCACCCAGTCTCTGCCGCAAGGCCCTGTGTGCACTCGCNTTATCTTCCCGGGACCCACCCTGACTGGTGCTTCCTGACCAACTCTTGCAAAATCGGTTTCCCAGCGATGCCCCCAAGAGAGGCACCATGGGCCTTACGGGGTTGCATCAGAGCCTTGTGCAAGGACTAGCTGATGGGGAGGATGGTGGCTGCAGGCCAAGAGCAGGCAAGGGAAGGCAGACTCAGATTCTAGGCCCAGTGCCACCTCTCACGAACACTTGCCACCTCCCTGGACCTCAGCATCTTTAGCTTTAAAATGGGTCATCACAGCCACGGTTCTGAGGTTTCAGTGACATCATCCTTGGCCCATCCACTCCTCAAGCCCTACCCAGGCCAGGCCTCAGTCATCCCTACCTGGAAAACTGTTCCAGCCCTAACTAGTTCTTTCAGCAAACACAGCTGGCTCTTGAACAACATGGGTTTGAACTACACTGGGGCTCACTTAAAAGCGGGTGTTTTTCAATAGTAAATACTATAGGACTGGGTTTCCCAGGTGGCGCTAGTGGTAAGGAATCATGCCTGCCAATGCAGGAGAGGAAGGTTTGATCCCTAGGTTGGGAAGATCCCCTGGAGGAGAGCGCATGGCAACCCACTCCAGTATTCTTGCCTGAGAAAGCCTATGGAGCCTGGTGGGCTACAGTGCATGTGGTCATGAAGAGTCGGCCCCAACTGAGCGCATACACACGCACACACACACAGGACCACACAGATGTGGGGTTGGCTGAAGCCACTGATGCAGAAGCATGGATACAGAACTCAGGCTAAGATGGCCTGACTATACATTTTATGCAAGTTTTCACTGCACAGGGTCGGTGTCCCTAACCTATGCATTGTTCAAAGGGTCAACTGTAGTTACAAAATTTCTACATACGCTAAGAGCGGGTTGCATAAGCTAAGAATTTAAATAAAAATTCGTGCCCTTTTGAAACATACATTCCTAGTAGAAGAAGACAGACAGTAAATAAATATGCATAAGCATAATCAGAGGTGGATTTACCCTGAAAAAATTGAAGCTTAAACTTCAAGTCAAAGAGCTCTAGCAATGAGGTGGTTTTTGTGTGTGTGTGCGAGCTCTAGCAATGAGGTGGTTTTTGTGTGTGTGTGCATGTGAAAAAGTGTAAGTATTAGTTGCTCAGTTGTTTCAGACTCTTGACACCCCATGGACTTCTCTCTCCAGGCTTCTCTGTTCATGGAGTTTTCCAGGTGAGAATACTGGAGTGGATAGCCATTCCCTTCTCCAGGGTTCTTCCTGACCCAGGTCTCCTGCATAGCTGGTAGACTCTTTATGGTCTGAGCCACTATTTTTGTAAAATGTGCAAGATGTGCCTAGATTGCAAAAATCTAGGCCCCGTGACACTTAGTCTCCCCTGTATAGGATTCAAGCTTGAAGGTAGGGCTGCTGGACGGGGTGCAGAATCATATCTACTCAGCTGTTCGTTTTTTTCAACATGAGACACCCCCGCCCCCGCCCCCAGCTCTGAGCGGCAGGGAAGAGCTTTGTGGATCAGTGCGCTCCGGTGCAGCTGAGTTCACTCTGTGCACAGCAAACCTGGGCGCCCTGCCGATCTCCAGCCTTCCTCGGACCACTGGCCCCCCCTTCCGGAAGATTTGGAACTACGCTAGCGCCCGCGAGAAATCAGGCCTTATTCCTGAGGGCGGCGAAGGCTGGTGCATTTGCGACCTCTAGTGGATTGTCTGGGAACTGCACCCAGGGCTGTGAGTCTTTAAAAGTCTTCTCTCAGCTGTGTCTGACTCTTTGAGACCCCATGGGCTGTAGACCACCGGGCTCCTCTGTCCATAGGATTCTCCAGGCAAGAATACTGGAGTGGGTTGCCATTTCCTTCTTCAGGGAATCTTCCCGACCCAGAGATTCAAAGTGGTTCTCCTGTATTACAGGCAGATTCTTTACTTTCTGAGCCACCAGGGAAGACCCTGAGTGTCTTCTAAGAGTTATTTCTGTATCTGGTATGTGACTGTATGTCTGTATATGTGTATACAGCAGGCGACGAATCAAAAAAATCACCACCCTTAGCTCCTGCTCTGATGAGGGCCTTAGCTACTCTTTCCCCTATTCTCTCATCTTCGTTTGCTGTATGACAGCCCCCTCCAAGCCTCATGATCTCATCCACAAGAGGAGATTTTAGGCACATTCTTGCCCATTAAAAAAACTGTAAAATGTATTTTACACACAAAAGGGTACATATCACGAATGCATACAGTTTAAAGACAACAGTAAACACTTAGGTACCAGCCACCCTGGTTAAGAAATAGAATGTTAAATCTTTCCGTGCCCTTCTGAGTAGAATCCCCACTCTCCTTGCAAGATGTTATCACTGTTCAGAACTTTGTGTTATTTAATCATTTGCATTTTATATAAATAGAATCATACTAAAACATAAATACATGGAATCATACTAGGTGTAGTTTTCTACACTTGCTTTTCGTATGTAACATAAATTTCATTAGAGCCATCCATACTGACGTGTGGTCTTAGGTCACTCACTTCTTGCTGCATATAGTATTCTGTAATGTGATTTATGTACCCAGTCCCCTACTGATAGACCTTGGGTTGTTTCATGGTTTTTGCTGTTATCAGCAGGACTGTTCTGAGTGCCCTTGCGCATGTCTCCCAGAGAAGCTGTATGTGCAGTGAGATGGCTGCATCACAGGGCATGTAGTTTAAATGCTACTAGGTTGGACTGGAGTCTATTCTGATTAAAGAGAGAAATCCAAACCTGGAGGTCCCTTACTTATCCCTTAACCCAACACACTCACTGTAAGAGATAAGAAAAGGAAAATCCAGAGACCTTAAGTGACTTGCCCAGAGTCACCAACCTTGGTCTCTCAGGCTAAGATCACAACTTAGGAAGTAAATTGGGGCGTGGGCGAGGAGAACATATTTCCTTCCCATTTTGAGGATTAGCAAAACTCATTTATCTTTAAAATTGTCCTCTGGCCTGGTTTTAGAATTCTGGACAAAGTAGAAACAAGGAAACTCCTTGAAAGCTGTTCCACAGATAAACACACACACACATACACATTTACTCCGTGTCCAAGCACTGCCAATTCTAACCCCTGAATGAATCCCCAATCCCTGCATTTCTGCCCATCCCCCTGGTTTCCATCATCCTTCACCTGGGCGTTGCAGTAACCTCTTCATTGGTTTCCCTGTTTCTAGCATTGTCCCCCCGACTCCAGCCCCATTCTCCACGTGGCAGCCAGAGATGTCGTTCTAAAATGCAGGCAGAACACATTACTTCCCTGCTTAAAAGTCTCCTGAGCCTTCCAGTTGCTCTTAAAATAAGATCCTAACCCTGTACCATGGCTCGTAAGGCACATTGAGGCCTGGCTCCTATCTGCATCCACCCTGCTACTCAACTGCACTCGCCTCACGGTCCTCCTGTCACCTTGGTAACCTTCCAGTTACTCTTCCCCATCTAGGAGGCCTTTGCATGCTCTGTGCCTGCTGCCTGCAATTCTGTGCCCTGCAAGTAAGCCTTCTTGTTACTCAGGTCTCAGCCCAATGTCCCCTCAGAGGACGTTTCTTCCCTGACCATACCACTTCCTTCCTTTCTTTCGGTTTTTTGGCCCCTCCACTTAACAGGATCTTTGTTCCCTGACCAGAGATTGAACCCACCGGGCCCTTGGCAGTGAAAGTACAGCGTCCTAATCATTGGACTGCCAGGGAATTTCCACCATCTCCTTTTTTTTTTTTAATTGAAGTATAGTCGATTTACAAAGTTGTGCCAATATCAGTTGTACAGCAAAGTGGCTGAGTCACACACATATATACATTCATTTTTTAATATTCTTTTCCATTATGGTTTATCACTGGATATTGAATATAGTTCCCTCTGCTATACAGTAGGTCCTGGTTTCCCACCGTCTCCTTTCATTCTCTGCCTTTCACCCTGTTTTTTGTTTCCTTCTTAGCACCCTTCATATCCGTAACTGTCCTTGGGGAAAGGTGCTGAACCTCTCTGGACTTGTTGCACTGAGAACAACTTATCCTCGTGGCATTTTTTTTTTAATGGTCACTGTTATTCCTTTCATCGAAAGGTGGGTCTCTGTCCCCTCCCTGTGACTCCAGATGGGACTCTGTGGCTGTTTCGACCAACATTTTATAGGAAGTAATGCTACATGACTTCAGCGGCTGTATCACGAAAGGCCAGCTTCTGTTTAGTTCTCCTGGAGCGCTCACTCTGGAGGGAGCCGCTGCCAGGCAAGCCTGCCATGAGACTATCCAGCTGGCAAGGCCATGCACAGGTACTCCTGAAGACACTTCTAGATGAGCTCAGCCATCCAGTCATTCAGGTCTGTGTGAAGCTATCTTGGATCCTCTGGACTAATCTGTCGGTCAGCTGAGTCCCACGGAGTGATCACTGATGCTGCCACAGGGAGCAGAAGAATTGCCCAGTTGCCCAGCCAAGTCCTGACTTAATTCTTGATCCACAGAATCTGTGAGAGGTAAGAAAATGGCTATTGTTTTTAAGTCACAAAGTTTTGGAGTATTTGTTACCAAACAATATAAAACCAAAGCAATCTTGTGTGTTTGTTTCCTTGTTTATTGTGTCTCCTTTCTCTAGGATGGGTGTTCCGTGGGCTGCTTTGTTCTCTGCTGTGTGACCGTTGTCCAGCACAAAGCCTGGCAAACAGTGGTGCCCAGTAAATACTTGCTGAATAAATGACAGCATGGACGAATAGATGTATGCACAGTACACTCAGCTCGAGCTCCATTCACCTTGCTGGCTGGGGTTTTGGGGACAATCCTACGGATATCTTGGCATTGGGAAGGGGGTACCCAAGCTCCTGCCATCCCCTGGCAGCCCACTTCCTAGCTCTAGAAGGGGGTACTGAGAGTTGCTTTGGTCACCAAAGCCCACTAGGGCATCAGGGCCTCTTCATACCCACCTTGACCTCTCTTCTATGGTCCAGCCTCTGGACTTTGCATAAGTTCCTTCCAAAATATCTTCCAAGCCTCCTTCATCTGAAGTCACCTCCTCCCGAAATTGGTCCAGTTTGGGAACTCTCCTCAGGCTGTCTACCTGACCTCCAGAAACAAGTATCCTCAACTGCTTATTGACCACAGACAACTCCAGGAATTTCTCTTAGGATCATTCCCACCCCGTGCCTACAGAGCACCTCCTTGCTCCATATTGTCGTCTCCCAAGGAGCACTCACAGCCCTCTCTCCCACAGTTCAGTCCTCTGATGTAAGCCCCATCCCAAGATACCTCAGCTGGGCATTTTGCTGCCAGGATCTCATTTCAGCGCCTCCACAATCCATTGAGGTCAGATTCATAATCATCTCACTTTATGAAGAAGAAAGCTGAGATTCCAAGAGGAAAAACGGGTTCCGGGTAAAGACCAGCAAGTACTCTTCTGGGATCCAATTCATCACCATCATCATCATGACTATAATTTATTATTATTTTTTTAAATATTTATTTGTTTAGCTGATCAGGTCTTAGTTGTGACATACCGGCTTAGTAGTTGTGATGGTGTGTGGGCTTAGTTGCCCCACAGCATGTGGGATCTTAGTTCCCCAACCAGGGATCAAACCTATGCCTCCTGCATTACAAGGCAGATTTTAAACCACTGTACCATCAGGGAAGTCCCATGGTTATAATTTCTTAAAGTACTGATTGTAAAGTTAAGCAGATTCTTTACCATCTGAGCCACCGGGGAAGCTCTAAGGAGCCACTGAAGGACGCTGAATTTAATGGGTCAAACTTTAAGCAGAATCGGGATATTTTCAGTTTCAGAGTATCTCCCTTAATGTCTTTAACCATTACAAAGAGTAAAATATGAATTTTAGTATCAATCCAACAGATACTACCCTAGACAGGTGATCAAGGTGACATTACCAGTTAAACATATCAATCCCATGAAGTCCTGGGGGAGGGCAGTGCACAGAGGAAAGCATACATCAGTTCTCTGGTGTTTCCCCCGCAAAATGCATAACCTCAATATGATCATGAGAAAACCTCAGACAAGCCCACACTGATGGACATTCTATAAAAGAGCCAGCTAGTACTCTTCAGATGTGTAAAGACCAGAGAAGAGATGGAAGGAAGAAGGAACTGTCACAGATCACGGAGAGGACTAAGGGGACATGACAACTGAATGGGATCCTTCCCGCACTGAACTCCAGGACAGAAAAAGGGCATTAATAGGCAAACGGATGAAACCTAAATGACTTCTGTTGTTATAACTTTAGTTAATAGTAATGAACCGAGGTTAATTTCTTAGTTCTGATAAGGGTTCTATCATTATGTAAGACGTTGACAAAAGGGAAAGCTGGGAGAAGGACATACGGGAACTCTGTACTATTTTTGCAACTTCTGTAAGTCTAAAGTTACCTCAAAAGGAAGGGGGAAAAAAAAACACCTTAAAATAAAGAGGGAGAATGAAGGCTAAGCTAAAATAAGCCTCCTACAGCCCATCTCTCCCACTGGTTACAACTAAAAACTCTGGACAAATTTTTTAAAAAGCAACTACTTAAGAGAACATGGTAAAGTAAATAAAAGAGAGCAGACTGGAGTGAAAAGTCAAAATCCAAAGAATAACCCACAAAGCAGGTGAGTGGAAACTCACTACCAGGTGAGTTTCCTGGTGAATTTTTTTCCTGTATCTTCTTGCTTAGACCCAGGATACTTTAAATCAGGAAACCGCACCTCTGATACAGGCAGCCCACACTCCCACAGAGAAGAGGAAAAATGGACTTCCAGAAGCTGGAGGGTGTAATGAAACTCCTCATTATTTTTGTTTAATCATTGCTCTCAACTAGCACTGCTGTAGGGCAGCCCCAGTCTGCTCTACACTTCCAATACCTTTGAGAGAAAAGTCTGAGAAAACCCACCCCCTGGAGAAAAGAACTTGGAAAAGAACCCCTGACTGTGACTAGTGTGGGGCAAATCTTCATTTTTTTTTTTTGTCTTTTGGTTTTTTGATGTTTTGCTCCGAGGGTAAGCCCAGTGGTGAGGAATTGTATGACAGTGCTCGTGGTTAGAATTCTGAGAGAACTTCATATTTCTGACCAGAGGACCAGAAAAACAGGCCTCTGGAGCCAGAGAATGTACATATAATCCTGGTGACGAGAGAATGGATAAAGGACATCCTCCAATTCTATGTTGAACCAGCACAAGTCCTGGGCTCAACCCCAAGCTGAGCCCATGTGGAAGACACCCTAGGAAGAGTAATGACACCATGTAAACCCCTGCCCAAGTCCCAGACTAACCTTTACATCAGGCAGAACCAAACCACATAGGAAAGCTTTGAAAGTAAAACTGATATTAGAATCACTGCCAGTAGAAGGTGACAAAGAACATGCAGTCTGAACCTATCCAATTTTGCATACTACTAAAAAAAAATTCCAGAGGCTTTTTCCAGTATCTAGAGTCTCATAAGATAATACTGAAAACGTCCAGGATACAATACAAAGTAAGGCACATCCAACCAATTCTCAAAGCAAAAGACAATCAGTAGATTCCAACCATGAAAAGACCCAGATGTTGGGACTGTCAGACAGAGACTTCAAAGCAGCTATTATAAGAGTACACTGTGAGGGGAAAATGGATACTTCAGAATGAATGGGAAAACAGACGGTCTCAGCAGAGAAATGAAAAACATTAAAAAAAGACCGAAAAACAGACAGTGTTGGTCAAAAGGTACAAAGCCTCCATAACACAAGACCAGCAAGTTCTGGAGAGCTGTGCAGCACAGGACCTGTAGTTAATATTGTTTTGTATACTTAAAAACTTGCTGAAAGGGTACATCTTATGTTAATCGCTCTTACCAAAATGAGGAAATCATTATTTCTGCGGGAGAGGGCAGGAGGAAACTTTTGGAGGTGATGGATAAATTTATGGCCTTGAGTACTGTGGTAAAGGTTTCAAGGGTGCATAAAAGTGAAAAGTGAAGTCGCTCAGTCGTGTCCGACTCTTTGTGACCCAGTGGACTGAGGCCTACCAGGCTCCTCCCTCTATGGGATTCTCCAGGCAAGAGTACTGGAGTGGGTTGCCATTTCCTTCTCCAGGGGATCTTCCCGACTCAGACTCATCAAATCGTATACATTAAATATCTGTAACTTTCTGTATGTCAATTATACCTTAACAAAATGATTTTCAAAAGAATCATTGAATTATACTAAAAAAAACCCAAAAGGGTCAAATGACCAAATGACAATTTTAGAACGTAAGAAATACAATATCTCAGATTTTAAAAATGCACAAGATAGTCTCAATAGTAAAGAGAGGTGACAAAGGAAAGACTCAGTAAACCTGAACCTAGATGATCAACAGAAGTGGCCCAATCTAAACAGGAGAGAATATTTTAAAAACTGAATGGACTTACGGACATGTGGGGAAATATCAAAAATTTAATATGCATGTCATTTCTGTACCCTTAAAGATGCAAAAAAAATTTTTAAGATGCCTTAAAATTTCTCAAATTTGGTAAAAAACTTAAATGTACAGATTTAAGAAACTGTGGTGGCTCACACAGTTAAAGAATCTGCCTGCAATGCAGGAGACCCAGGTTCGATCCCTGGGTCTGGAAGATCCCCTGGAGAAGGGAATGGCAATCTACTCCAGTATTCTTGCCTGGGAAATCCCATGGACAGAGGAGCCTGGTGCGCTACAGTCCACGGGGTCGCAAAGAGTCAGACACAACTTAGTGACTGAACAGCAAATGTTGATTCCAAATAACATTTGGTTACAGTTCCAGTTACTACTGTTGCATGACAAGCCACCTGAAAACAGTGTGTAAAACAGCTGTCTGATGTTAAAGGATTCTGTGGGTCAGGAATTCAGATAAGTCACAGCAGAGGTGTCCCATAATGTCTGGGACCTTAGCTGGGAAGACGCAATGGCTGAAGGGGACTTGGCGGCTGGGGACTGGGATTGTCTAAAGATGTACATGGCTAGGAGGCTGTAGGCTGGCACCTCAGCTGGGCTGCAGTCAGACCACCGACATATGACTTCTCCATGTGTTCTCTTCACATGGGTTAATTTGGCTTCCTTGTGGCATGGTGGCTAGGTTTTAAGACGGAGTATCCTGAGAGAGTCCATGACATCTTATGATCCAGCTTTGGAAGTCACACAGCATCACTTTTACCATGTCCTACGTTTAAGGCTGTCAAAAAGGTGCATTCAGCTTCAGAGAATGGGGACACAGATGCCACCATTTGATGACAAGAGGGTCCAGGTCACACTGTAAAGACAGCATATGGCATTGGAGATACTGTTAAAGCCACAATAATCGAGACGCTTGTTTGTAGACCATAGTCTAAGTCTGCAGGTGAGAAGTGGGGTGTGTTGCTCCAGTAAGGCCTTCTCACGTGGAAATATGCAAGTGGGAATAAATGAGTCTTGTTCTTGAGAGGAGCATTTTGGCAGAGGGAGGCGCAGTTACAAAGGCCCTGCCGTGGGCAAGAGTGGAGTGCATCCCAAGAACTGAAGGCCAGCATGCCTGGAGTGTGAAGGGAGAGGAAGAGAAGTTGATGAGGAGGCTCCATTTGTGGAGTTTGGCAGAGGGAACCTTAAATATCAGGTTAAGGAGATTACTGGAAGACCAGTGGGTGGTAATGGAGGCTAAAGAATGCCAATATGCTGTCCCTACAAAGGCCGGGCCCCGTGAGGGGGCTTATTCCCATGACCATGAGACTGGTGAGTTTGAGTTCAGGACATGGCCAGGGGCCCTTACGCCCTGCCCTGTGCATCCTCCATCTGGCCCTGGAAGATCAGGAACAGAAGCTGAAGACCATTCCATGTTAGTGTGGAGCCCACGTTAGTGTGGATCCCAGATCCACTGGGATCTGAAGGGACCAATGCCTACCCTGGAGTTGATTTGATGCCCTGCACTACCAGGATCCCACTGCTGCAGCCTTTTGCCAAGTTGGACTGTTCTCTGGTGGTCAGAGCAGAGCACTGGGCTGGACCTCAAGGCAATGTCCACACTGCCCATAGCTCCATCCAGAGCTTGGCTTATATGTCACAGCCATGGGTGCCTCTCAGAGAAGCCTCGCTTTCCGTTCAGTTCGGTCACTCAGTCATGTCTGACTCTTTGTGACCCCATGGACTGCAGCTTGCCAGGCTTCCCTGTCCATCACCAACTCCCAGAGCTTGCTCAAACTCATCATGTCCATCGAGTCAGTGATGCCATCCAACCATCTTGTCCTCTGTCATCCCTTTCTCTTCCTGCCTTCAATCTTTCCTGCCCTCAATCCTTTCATCAGAATCTTTTCCAGTGAGTCATTTCTTCGCATCAAGTGGCCTAAGTTATTGGCATTTCAGCTTCAGTATCAGTCCTTTCAAGGAATATTCAGGACTGGTTTCCTTTAGGATTGACTGGTTTGATCTCCTTGCAGTTCAAGGGACCCTCAAGAGTCTTCTCCAACACCACAGTTCAAAAGCATCAATTCTTCGGCTCTCAGCTTTCTTCACAGTCCAAGTCTCACATCCATATGTGATCACTGGAAAAACCATAGCTTTGACTAGACAGACCTTTGTTGGCAAAGTAATATCTGCTTTTTAGTATGCTGTTTATATTTGTCACTGCCATGGGTGCCTCTCAGAGAAGCTCGCACTTAGACCATCGCATTTACCCTCCTGGTCTCCAAGCAGAGCTTGGGTGTGATTGGCGTTACAGAAATGTGGAAACCAAGGCCATGAGGCAGTCAGGAAGAGGAGCTGAAACCAGCAGAGGATGGATCTGGGACTAGAAGCCCAGAAGTGGGCCTCCCAAGCACTCAGTTTCACTGCCCCTAATATT
>SJYQ01006817.1:87905-106545 GCA_006410935.1 Redunca redunca | reverse complement strand
GCCCTTCCCAGGCAGGCCTGGGTCCACGCGCCCCGGAGGCACCACACGGGCCGTGGGACACCGTCCCCGTTTCTGCCCAAACCCTGCGTGGCCGGGCTTCCCAGCGGCCATGCTGCCGTCGCCGGGTCTGCCTGTTTGCCCTGCCGGGACCCTCCTCTGGGGGCCGCCCACCCGGGCCCCCCCGCCTTCCGCTTCTCTGCTCCCAAGACCACCTGCCTGCCCCTAGTTGCCCCCACCCCCGCCCCACCTGTAGTCAGAACCCGCTGGTAGCCCTGCAGCGAGCACCCCCGTCCCACAGGCCTCCAGCAGGGCGTGGAGGGCTGTGCCCATAAGTAAGAGTTCAGAGGCCAGCTCCCGGGAGCACAGGCCTCCTGACACCGCTCCTCTTCCAGGGGCGTGTGAGGGCAGGCTCCCTGGACGCCAGGCGGGGCTGAGAGGTGGGGCCCAGGCCTGGCCTGCACGCTGGGCACACGGAGCCCGTGACGCCCGCCCAGCTCTGACTCCCACAGGGGCTGAGCCCTCCCTCCCTGAGGAAGAGCGGGAAGGACGGGGCGCGCCCCCAAGCCGTCTCCCCGGGGCTGGGGAGGCGTGCTCTGCTGACCGAAGGGTGACCCAGGGCTCACGGCCGCCGGGACCTTCTGTCTGTGCGCAGTGGCTCCAGCAGATCGAGGAGACGGAGTCGGCCCTGCAGCGGAAGATGGTGGACCTAGAGAGCGAGAAGGTGGGTGCACGCCCGGCCCTGCAGCCCCGCACCACCACGTCCCACACACGAGGCCCAAACGCGGGTCCCCTTGTGTTCCAGGAGCTGTTCAGTAAGCAGAAGGGCTACCTGGACGAGGAGCTCGACTACCGGAAGCAGTGCTTGGACCAGGCTCACAAGGTGAGAGCCGCGCAGGGTTTGGGCAGAAATGGGGAAGGTGTCCCACGGCCCGCGTGGTGCCTCCGGGGCCACGTGGACCCAGGCCTGCCTGGGAAGGGCCTGCGCCCCATGTGACCGGCTCACTCTCTGAATTTCTCCTGCTGGAGACCCCTCACCCAGCAAGTTCCGAGGACGCCTTACTGCCCGTTTGGCCACCCCTGGCCCCAGGAGTACAGGCAAATGAGCAGAGGTCACATGGGTATTGGAACTGAGCTGAGAAAACAGCATTTATTGAAACAACGCAATTATGAATGAAAGGAACATAGCTGAGTGTGTGTCCATCATCTCCCCCTGTCCACCGGCGTCCCCAGCTGCTCACCTGCCCTTGGCACACCCGCCTGCTCTGCAGGAGACCTGTCCCCAGACAGACCTGAAAGGAGGCCCCGTGTGGGGTCGACCCCGAGAGCCCACTTCTCTCCACTGCTGTCAGCAAGTCCTCGCTGAAGTGAGCTGGGGAACACGGGAAGAAACTTCATTTGCACCTCAGGCAGCCTTTCTGTTTCAAGGTGGCCCCCGAATCAGTGTCACACTCAGCTCCTCAGACTGGGCTCAGCAGAGACGCTTCCTGCAGGGGCGGGGCCCGCGCCTCCTCTGCAACAGTGGCCACACTGTAGGTCAGTGTCACGGGCAGGGCGGCCCTTGCAGGCGGCGTGGGCCTCTGTCCCCTGCCTGCAGAGTACACTGTGAGGAGGTGCTGTCCCGTGGCCCACACGGTGGCTGGAGGAGCAGACAGCGTCACTCTGGGGTGGCGGGGGGGGCTCTGGCACACAGCTCTGAGGGGCGCCGTGGGGCTGCGGAGACGTGGGCCCCCTCGTGGGGTGACTGTTGGGCTGCGCCCCGGTGCCACCATCCGGGCCCCTCCTCTCCAGTGTTGGCAGGCAGGCTGCACACCGTGCTGACCCCACTGGGTCCTCCTGCAGCACACGGGCTTCCCGTGTTGCTGCTGGAAGGCTTCTCTCATCACCCCACAACATGTGGGATCTTAGTTCCCCGACCAGGATTCGAACCTGCATCCTCTGAATTGGAAGGCGGATGCTTAACCTCTGGACCACCAGGGAAGTCCCCAGCCCTGGTTTCCTTGACGCCAGAGTTAAGCCTGCACTTTGCTGGACAATTAGCCATTTTATCTGCCACTCACAGAACCCCGTGCAGGAGGGGCCACCTACCCACTTTGGGATGCCTTGGCAGGGGGGCCTGCCAGCTTCCACACCCTCCCTGCTGTGAGCACTGGAGCCACACCTGGGATTTCAGGGGGAAGGGCGGTCCTCTCCCTGGGGCAGGCCCTGGGCACAGAGCCAGCTTCTGGACATCTGGGTGGCCGTGGCTCAAGCAGCTGCATTGCGTGAGCAAGGTCAGACCATCTCCACCCACAGGCTTGGGGTGAAGTCACTGTGATGTGCGTGCTAAGCCCCACACTCAGCTGCCTTTGTTTGCAAGCCGGAGCTTATCTTAAACACACTAAGCTCTAAGAAGTGGCCTCTGATGTGTGGTGTGAGCTGGCCGCGACAGCTGACTGGGGACAGCTGATTTTGCGGCTGTCAAGAACAATAACGTGAACAAAGGGCTCTTTCCCCCCATTTCCTAGAATGTCTACTCAGCCAAAAGCACGTCCAGTAGTCATTTTGCCTGAAGAAGAAACATTCATTTGTGAGGAACGTCGACCTGAAAAACAGTCACAGCCTAAAAGTTAACAGTTACGTTTTATTCAGTGGAAATTCTTAGGACTTAAGCCCAGGAGGCAGCATCTCAAGTGACGCTGAGAGAACAGCTCAGAGGAGGCGAGTGAAAGTCACTCAGTCGTGTCCGACTCTTTGTGACCATGTGGACTACACAGTCCATGGAATTCTCTGGGCCAGAATCCTGGAGTGGGTAGCCTCTCCCTTCTCCAGGGGACCTTCCCAACCCGGGGATCAAGCCCAGGTCTCCCACATAGCAGGCAGATTCAGTTTTGCAACAAAGAGCAGGTAGTCTGAACATCAGAAGGTTATTGTGCATTAAAGAAAACCAGATAATCTAAGTTAAGGAATTGAGTGCCTTTCTGGGCAGGGGAAGATGCAAGAGTGGGCTCACTGCGCCCGCTCCTGCACACGCACCTCAGCCGTCCCGGGCCGCTGTCCTGGGCTTCTCACTTCCGGAGCTGCCTTCGGGTTCACCGTGGGGAGCGGCTGCAGGCTGACGGCTGCTGGATGGCAGGCGTTCTTCCCTCCCCGAGTTCCCGCGGGGCTCACCGGCTCACACCGGAGGACGGCAGTCACTGGTGACTGTGACATCCTTATTTACTGATGTGACGGGGAGTATTCCGTTTCTCAGGAGGGTACTTTTTTTTTTTTTTTTTTTTAGGAGGGTACATTTTTGATGGGAAGAATTTGGCTGTTTCAAGGTTGTATCTATGAAATTTCCCGAGGAACAAGCATTGAAAGTGCTCCAGATCGAACTGCTGAGTCCTCAGTCATTTATAACGAGGCCTGCGTTTTGGCTTCTGGTGACAGCTCAGGGGTGGTACTGCAGGAGTTTGAGCAAGCTCTGGGAGATGGTGAAGGACAGGGAAGCCCGGCATGCTGCAGTCCGTGGAGTCGCAAAGAGGCGGGCATGACCGAGTGACTGGACCGGGGACGGGCAGCATTTCAGGTTCTCTGTGATGGAGCTCCTGGGGTGCAAGGGCTGGGGCTGGAACCCAGTGTCTCTCCCTCAGCAGGCCCTGTGCAGCTGGTCCAGCCAGGGGTCTCTGCAGCCCGCCTCAGCATCCTCACCATGAGCCAGGGCTGACAAGGGCGCCTGCTGCCTGGACGTGGGGGCTGGAGGGCTTCGTGCCGTGAAGCCTGGGCCAGTGTGGCACACCCAGGCACTGCGGGCAGGGCGTCGATAGGTGTACCATGGACAGAGGAGGAGAGGAAGCTGTGAGGTGGGCAGAGGCTGGGCACCTGGGGGCTTGAAGTGAAGGTGAGGCCATGTGTGCAGACAGCAGGGACGGAGACAGACAGACAGAAGAGAAGGGAGGAGACGGGGGCAGGTGTGTGCACCATAGTCTGAAGGCCCGAAGCCTGACCCCCAGGTGCTGGCCGGGCCACGCTCCGTCAGAGGACTTGGGAGGCCCACCTGCCCATTCCAGCTCCTGGGGTCTCGAGTGTTCTGGGCTTGTGGCCGCGCCACCCCAGTCTCTGCCTCTGGCATCACTTGGCTTCCCCTCATCGTCCATGACTGTGACCAGTCCCCCTTCTTCTAAGGTCGTGAGTCAGTGGATGGAGGCCCCTAACCCAGTCTGGCCTCAGGTGCGCTGGCTGACATCTGCTGAGACCCTGTTTCCAAATGACCCATGTCCACAGATTCCAGGGCTTAGGACTTGACGCTGATTTGGGGGCACGAGTCACCCGCACAGGCGGCAGTGGGGCCGCAGAGCCGGCAGCCTGGCCCCTCTGTGTTACTGCAGACAAACCATGGGGACCGTCCTTCCTCCTTTTTAGTGACTCAGAAGCCCAGGGTTTGGCGAAGTTGTGAGCAAAGGAAGAAGCCTTTGTTGTCTTTCCTCAAGGGACACCTGTCCAGACCACCGCCCATTTGGCTGACCTCCTACTCCACCTTTGAATTCTGCTGACCCCAACATCCCTAATGTTTCATTGCACCTTAAACATTGCATGGAATGGATGCTCTTGACATAAGTACTCCTGGACTGGCTCCACCCTCCAGAACATCATTTAACTGGTCCAGGAGGCAGCAGTCCCCTCTTTGGGCTGGTCTGGAGGTGTCCTGGCTCCCGGGCGGGGTGCCTCGGCCCCAGGCAGTCCCCGGGAAGAAGGCGAGGCCTGACATGTCCCCTCCTGCCCCCAGCGCATCCTGGAGCTGGAAGCCATGCTCTACGATGCCCTGCAGCAGGAGGCCGGGGCCAAAGTGGCTGAGCTGCTCTCCGAGGAGGAGCGCGAGAAGCTCGGGGTGGCGGTGGAGCAGTGGAAGCGCCAGGTCATGAGCGAGCTGCGCGAGCGGGACGCCCAGATCCTGCGGGAGCGCATGGAGCTTTTGCAGCTGGCGCAGCAGGTGCGGGAGAGGCGTGGTGCCATGGGGGTACGGGAGGGGCGTGGTGCCTCGGGGCGGGGCCTACGGGAGGGGCGGGGCACCGTGGGTGTGGCCTACGGGAGGGGTGGGGCATCCTAGGGGCGGGGGTGACCGGCTGGGGCAGTCCTTCTTGTGGCCTCGCCTTCTGACAGGCCATGCCTCCAAGGACCATAACTTCCTGGCCAGGGCCTTCCACTGGCTGAGCCCTCCCAGGTGCCCTTGTAATGACCACACGCCCAGTGGCCATCCTCTTCACTAGCCTTGGCCACTGGGGGCCCTTCCAGATTGCCTATTCCTGACGAGCCTGTTGGGCCGTCCTGCCCAGGCCTCTGGGTGGTACATCCCCCTTCTGGGGCCCCTGATACCAGTCTCTTCCCTGACTCCTCCCTCAATGGTAAGATCTGAAGAAGGTTTTGTCTGGGGGACAGCGAGCAGTTCCTGGGCATGGGACTTGGGGACGTTCTCCTGACCTTCAGGCACTTGGCCTTGGGCCAGTCTGGCCAGTCCGTTTCTAAGGGGGGATGAGGGACACACCAGAACTGCCTCCAGTCCCCCGCACGGGCAGTGTGGCCTGGAGGGAGCCGCGTGGCTGTGTTCTGTGTTCAGATAAACTAGTGAACCCAGGTGTCCTGTGAGTGTCAGGGATGACGTCTCACCAGAGGACTGCTGGCTACCAGGACCCTTGCTGTCAGATCCGAGTGGTCAGTGTGAGGACCCCTCACTCCCTCCAGACAGGCAGTGTCAGAGCCCAGCTTCATCCAGGGTCCAGGCCAGGCATCCAGGTCGGGCATGGACACGTGCGTCCATCTGACCAACTCTGTGCACCACAGTGAAGACTCGGCTTTCCAACCGTGGGGTCAGCCTTGCCAGCACAGGCCTCCCGTGACTGGCTCCTCGGCCCTTCAGGCTGACCCTGGGGCTGCTGCAGCGGCGTCTGGGAAGGACCATGAATCGGCCCTTACCGTCTCCTGGGCTCTAGCGTAGTGACTTGCGATCTGAAGGTGCTGGAGGCGGGAGTATGGCCGGGGCTGGGGGGGGGGTGCCCGCTCTTTTGTTCGAGCAAAGAGCAGACTCGGAGAAGCCGTGTCGGAGGAGCGGAGGCGGCGCATTTCAGCGAGGCCCCAGAAGCCGGTGGGGAAGGCAGCTGCTCTGTGGGATTTGCCCACCAAGTGCATAAACGGGCGAAAATCCTGAGAGATTTTCCCACTTGGTTTCCCAAATGTTCCGATTCTTGAGGATTTTCCTCCTTTGAACATTGCAGAGAATTAAAGAATTAGAAGAAAGAATAGAAGCCCAGAAGAGGCAAATAAAGGAACTGGAGGAAAAGGTGAGTAAAGTCAGCGTGCGCCTCGGGCCGACTCCGAGCGGAGGGAGTAAAGTCAGGTCAGCTTCGGGGCTGACACACAGAGGAGGGCGGTGGCTCCCGGTGCCCCGCAGCACTGGCCTGAGGTTGGGGTGTTGCTGGGCAGAAAGAGGCTCCGAACCAGGGGCTGGAGCGCGGGGTCTGGGAACACCCTGGCCTCCATGACCCAGCCATGCCATCCATCCCCAGGACCGTGCCTCTCACGGCCTCAGTGTCCCAGCTTCGGGGGTACCTGTGCACCATGACCGGGGCCCTTTTGGAAGCGTCCTTTGCTGTGGTTCCTGAGTTGGGAAGCTCTGGGTGCTGGGGTACAGCTGGTTTGGGGCCATGTGACTCGGGGTCAGGGAGGACCGTCCAGCCCTTCCCCCAACCCCCGGCTCTGTGAGTCCCAACAAGGTGGATGGAGCGCCCGTGGGGGCAATCCTGGCTCTTCCTGTGGGGTTCCCTGAGCTCTAGGACAGTTAGATGTTTTATTTTATTTTTAATTTAAATTTTGTTTTCTGTGATTTAGGATGTTTCAGTGGCTTCTGGTGGGCTTTCCTGGTGGCTCAGCGGGAGAGAACCTGCCTGCAGCGCAGGAGGTGTGGGTTCAATCCCTGGGTTGGGGAGATCCCCTGGAGAAGGAAATGGCAACCCACTCCATATTCTGGCCTGGGAAACCCCGTGCAGAGGAGCCTGGCGGGCTACAGTCCAGGGGGTCGCAGAGAGTCGGACTAGCACGAGAACAGAGGGCCCCTCCGCCCGGCAGCTCCTGGAGCTGGTCCCCCGCCTGCCCTGCCCACCCTCCTGTGGACAAAACCGGCCCCTTCCGTGGGCACTCTATCGCCATCTGCCGAACAGTCTTGGTGGTAACTTGCAAATCCGGAGCCTCGACAGGCCCCTGGAGGCCTAGGGGCGGGGCACGACTTGCCAGGCAGAGAGGAGCCTGGGAGCAAAGACGTGCCTGCCCCCTGGGTGGGGGCAGACGGGCACCAGGCTCGCAGGTGCTGGGGAGGAGAAGGGAGTGCACAGCCTCACGGTGGTGCCGTCCCTGCCTCCTTTTCCATCTTAAAGTGAGAGCATTTGTTTGCATTGAATGCTCGAATTTTTAAAATTGGGTGTTTACTCTTTTAATCTAGCTGAAGGGGCTCTGCTTTTCCAAGCAGCTGTACCGGGCCAGATTTTCTCCTGTGTCTAAATTGGCCAGGCCCCTCCCCCAACCCAAAAGGAGGGTTTCTGAGTGTGAAATCTCTTCAGCATGCTGGCTGTGGTTTATCACTTATAATGGGACTGAGACCAAAATATTGTCCCGGAGTGCTGGTGTTTGCCTGGCACTTGGACTTCCATCATCATTACAGCCAGTTAGCATCCTCAGCATCAGCCCGGCGTCAGGTCCAGATGGGCCGGTCCCTGCTCCCCCAACCCAGAGGCAAGGTGACCAGCAGAGGCTCCCTCCTGACTGTCGCCTTCAGCCCGTCCTCTGGACGGTGCGGGGCCCCAGAGCACGGTCCCCAGGGACAGACAGCGTGGTCCCTTCTGACCCAGATGTCCTCACGGCGCCTCGCAGCTCAGCCCTTGACCCGCTGGACACAGCGCGCCAGGACCCACTCCCGACCCCCGGCCGGCCGCGCCGCGTCGCCCTGTCTGTGGCCACACGCTCGTTCTTGCCAGAAACTCTACAAACTCTCTTTTCTTTCTTTCCTTCCATGTCTCCGCCCTCCCCTTTGCTTTTCAGTTCCTATTTTTGTTCTTATTTTTCTCCTTAGCTTTCATTCTGTGGTCATAGCTCGCCTGGGCACTCTGACATGGTGAGTATTTCTTGTCCACGTTCTGGGGACCAGCAGAGCCCCCACTTTCCGTAAGCAGGGGGGGCTTCCTGGAGGCAACACCCCGGGCCCACACGGGTCCTAGAGGGAAGGGTCTGCTCAGAGGGGAAGGGGTGCTCGCCTTCCTGGAGAAGGTCCCCTGGGAACCTCCTGGGGGAGAGATGTGTGCACACGCTCCCTGTTCTCTGCTCCGGGCAGCTCGGCAGGAGGCAGCACTGGGGGGTTGGTGACTTTTGTCCTTTGTGTATCGAGTTCGATCTGGGGTGACACTAGAGATTCGGCCAGGACCCCTGCCTTCCCGACAAGCTGGGCTCACTCAGGACGCCACAGTCACCCTAGGCTGTGACGTCGTCCCTGCACGTCAGCCCGGGGTGCACGTGAAAGCTTGACCAATGTCTCCTTCCCAAACAAGACCTCGTCATCCGGTCTCTGTCTGTGGGCACCCCCCACTGCCCCCGCCAGAGGGCCTTTCCTCTGGAGCAGAGCCATCCTTCCCAGTGCCCTTGTCCCTCCAGCCCCTTCCATCTCACCCTGCCACCTCCCTGACCTGTGTCCTGCGTCTCTTTCCCTCCAGCCCCCCTTTCCTCCAGCTTTACCGGAGAGCGGCGGGCGCCTGTCCCTGAAGACTCGGGGGGAGCCAGCCTCTGCAGACCCCCTGCCGTTGAGGAGGAGGGAGAGAGGGGGTCTCTGAGCACCTCCGAGGGGACTGTTCACTTTGATGAGCCAGAATTAGAACTCGTTCTCCGACCAGGCTTCTCTGAAGAGGCCTGGTCTTGGCTGCGGACCCCAGGTCCTTGCTTGGGACACAGCCCCCGGCCCCAGTTATGGGGACACGCGGGGCCCCTGCTGGCGGGTGCACAGGCCGCTTCCGTGCAGGAGCCCCGGCCCCCGCCTCCCCTGGTTCCCTCAGTGACCGCAACAGGAGTCGGAGGAGAGGGCGGACTCCCAGAAACAACGCAGGCGGCCTGCAGCACGCTGCAGAGGGGCTGCTGCCAAGACGGGGACCTTCGTCCAGGGCACCCGGGCCGCTCATGGAGCACCTACAGTGTGGTTCCCCGGGTCGCCTGGGCCCGCTGCAAAGACACTGCAACCCGCTTGCTGGGGTCCTGGGCGCTTGCCAACCAACGCATGCAGCCACCCTGCCGTGTCAGACGCTGTCGCCAGTGGAATAGAGCCGTGGATGCCACGGTGCCACTAGACCCCGCCCTGAGCTGCGCCAAAGGACTGGTCAGAGCGAGGACCAAGGAGCCGGTGGAGGGATCTGGGACGAGCAGGGCGGGGTGGCTGGACAGGGCCGGGCCTCACTGGAGACGCAGGGACCAGAGGCTGTCTCGGGCGGCACAGACCTGGACGCTGCAGAGGCAGGGCCAGTGCGGCTGAAGCCGCCCAGTCCAGAGCTGCAGCCTTCGTGCTCCAGGGGCAGTGCCCAGCGAGGACCACAGAGCCCGTAGGTCTGCGGTTGAGAAGGGGGCCCGATGCCCAGCTGGCAACAGGTGAGACTCAGCCATCACCCCTGGGACGTGACACCTTCCCTCCCACCCTGTGGGGCGCCTGCTCACCTTCGGGTCTGCGGGACCCCGCCTCCTGGGGTGGGGGGAAGCCGGCCCCCTCTGAGGGTTCAGTTTGCTGGGATGCTGGCCCAGCATGCGGGTGGTGAGGGCACGGCGGGCACGGGGTGGTCCCAGAGGTGCTGCCTGTATTGTGGGTGTCCTCTGCCCTGATCCAGGACACCCCCCAACAAGGCCAGCCAAGGGGCCCGTGCGTGGTCACAGGGCATGTCCCTGAGCCACAGCGGCGGCCTCAGCTCAGCTCCCAGCAGAAGAGGGCCCCCAGCCCCTCCTGCCCACCGAGCCCCATCCCGCACCCCAGGCCTTTCAGCCTGCCCCCAACCCCGTCCGGCTGGACCGAGAAACTCCGAAGCCTTTTCTTGTGGCACAGCCCCTCTCTCCGGCCTGACTCCCAGCTCAGCAGGCCTCCCTGTGTCCCCAGGGCATCACCTCCCCGACCCCAGGTCTTGGAGGTGCCCCGGGGCGGCTGGCGGGTCATCCCCAGGGCAGAATCAGGATCCTAATGGGCGGGTGCTCCTGGGGAGTTCTCTCCACATGTTTCTGGGTGACGTGGGGCGGCCTGGGGGGGCAGTTCTGTTTTCTGGGTCTGTAGGAGTGATAAGGGGCCTGTCTCCCCCAGCCCTTCCCATCACAGAGCCAGCTGACCCTCTGGCAGTGAGGCTGCAGGGCCCTTGAGACGCACCCCCATGTAGAGAAGGGGGTCAGGCAGAGCAGAGGCCAGAGACCACCGCCTGCTCCCTAGAAGGGGCCTTAAGACCCTCGGCTCCTTCACACGGTTCCTCTAAGGAAGGCCGTCTCTCAAAGCCACGTGCAGTCAGCCTGGTGCGGGGCCCGGGCCTGGCTAGGGACGCCTGGGCACAGCCTCTGGCTGGAAAGGCCACTTGGGAGGCTGGTTCTGCAGTGGAGGCTGGTCCCNCCAGACAAGCGTTTTTTGCTTCAGGAGCATCCCCCCGCCCACGTCTCGTCGTCTCCTGGTCCGTCCCAGTATTCCTCAGTGTCCCTGACTTCGGCACTTCGGTAGGAGTTGGTTGGGTATTCTGTGGATTGCTCTCCGGGGTGACTTTTCTGACGTGCTCCTCTGATGGGGCTGAGGTTAGGTGTTCTTGGTGACGCTGCCCCCCGGTGGCGCGCCCTCTGAGCATGTCCGTCAGGGCGCGCAGCGTCCATACACCACGCCCCTCCAAGTGGAACCTTGATCAAGGTTCTCCCAGGTTCTCCACTGAAAAGACAGCATGTGTAACTGTACAGAGTGTTGGAGAGAGACACTTTGACACCAAGCAAATACGCTGATCCTCCTTAAACATTTACCCGGTAACCTGGCCAACATCAGTGGGGCTTTCCTGCCGTGGTGGTTCTCACGGCTTGCTATTCCCATGTTCCTTCTATTATTTCATTAGAATTTTTCTCTGGTGAAGACCTGTCCCCTTCTCTCATTTCTTTCTTCATCCAATTCCATGCAGCAGTATGGACTCGTGGGCATTTAGTTTGTCCTGTGGGTTATAATCAACGCTCTCTTTAATTCTGTTCCTGCTCAGACCATGGCAGGGTCAATGACTGAGCTTCCGCCAGGTTGGTGCCCCTGACCCTTGAGCCCCCTGTGCCTCGAGCCCTTTCTTACTTTCCATCCCTGCAGGATGCTCAAGCTTATCTTGTGTTTTCCCTGCCCCAAGCCTGAAACAACCACTTCTCCAGAGAGCCTGGTTCCCTCTGTTGGGAGTGGTGCTGGGGAACCAGCCTCTCTGCACTGGGTGTGCTCGCAGCGCCTGGGCTGACAGTGTTTCCGGGTCCTCTCGGGCAGCGCATGGAAACCCACTGGTGTGCTCATGCGGAGCAGCCACTCCGCTCTGTGCATTTCTGCTTCTGTCGTCCGTCTGTGTGTCTGTGCACCGTCTGCTGCCTGTCGCCTGTCTGTAGCCCGCCGTCTGTCTGCCGTCTTTCTGCCCCATCCCCCATCGGGCATCTACTGTCGGTCAGTCGTCTATCACCTGTCTGTCGTCCGTCATCTGTTGTCTGTGAATCCATCTCCCACCTATGTGTCTGTTGTAAAACCACAAATTCACAATGATGCTCTCAATTCCAGGCCACCTATTCCAGGCCCAGCCCTGCCCTCCCCTTTCCCTGCCTGGGACTCGCTGCCTGGAGACGTGGGTCTCTCCGGTGGCTGATCCGTGTGAGTTCCTGCTGCTCCACATTTTCTCCAGCACTTGACTTGGTCAGTCTTTTTGGGGTGGGGGCGTTCATACTAATGAGGGCAAAGTGGTCATTATTTTGAATTTTATTTTCGTTTGCTGCTAAGTCACTTCAGTCGTATCCAACTCTGTGCGATCCCATAGACGGCAGCTCACCAGGTTCCTCCGTCCCTGGGATTCTCCAGGCAAGAACACTGGAGTGGGCTGCCATTTCCTTCTCCAATGCATGAAAGTGAAAAGTGAAAGTGAAGTCACTGAGTCGTGTCCAACTCTCAGCGACCCCGTGAACTGCAGCCCGCCAGGCTCCTCCGTCCGTGGGATTTTCCAGGCGAGAGTACCTAATGACTAATGAGGGCTTCCCTGGTACTCAGTCAGTAAAGAATCTGCCTGCAGTGCAGGAGACCTGGGTTTGATCCCTGGGTCGAGACGATCTCCTGGAGGAGGAAATGGCAACTCACTCCAGTGTTCTTGCCTGGAGAATCCTGTGACCAGAGGAGCCTGGTGGGCTGCCGTCCATGGTCTCAAAGAGTCAGACACGCCTGAGCGACTAAGCCACCACCACCGGTGGCTGATGACATGGGCGTCTTTCCACGCATCTGCTCCAGTGAACTGTTTGCCCATTTTTAAAAATTCAATCTATGCTTTCTTATTACTGAATTTTAAGATTCCTTTATATGTTTCAAACATAGCCCCTGGGTCAGATATATAATGCAAAAGTATTTTCTCTTTTTTTGTTCTTTTGAGAGTATTTTTTGAAGTGAAGTTCTTAGCTAAACATCCAGCTTGTCAACTTGAATAGGCTGTGTGGTCTCGGGCCTAAGAAAACCTTCCAGCTTCACAGCCACCGGCATTTTCCCCACGTTTCCTGCTGGGCTGCGCGGCTTTGAGTCTCACCTTCACGTCCCTGGCCCGTTTCCAGTCTATGTTTGCGTTTGGCGCATGGATTTGGTCAAAGCACATTTTTTGCAAGCGGTTGTCCATCTCTCGTCTCCTCCCGCCCCCACTGTAAGAAAGTCTTCCTGAATGAGTAAAATGCCTTCTGCTTGGCTGGACCAAGCCCACTCTGCGCTCAGGCTGGTCCTGGCTAGAGTGTCCTCCCCGCCTCTGAGTCATCGAACTCGGGGAGGCAGGGGGTCAGAGCTGCTATCTGCCGGCGTCCCCTCTGGGTCCTGGGGTGGGGCTGGGGCTCCAGGCGCCTCGGCTGCCCAGCTCAGGGTCTGGAAGCCCGAGATGTGAGACTCAACTGTCAGCAGGGCAGATTCGCAGCTCTCCCGGAGCAGGCACTGCACACCGCTGAGCCTCGCTCCTGTGAGCCTGCTCACGCTGCGCTGAGACCGGCGACCGGAGTGATGGCTGCTGTTGCTGGAATTCAGGGAGGAGTCGGTCTTGCTCAGCAAACATCCACAGTTAACAGGCATTGCGGACACACGTGAGAAGAAGCCCTCATTCGAGCCGTGGCTGTGACAGTCTCCATCACGACCTGATGAGGTTGCCTTTTTAATTGCAGTGTGTTGTTTCATGTTTAAGGAAAGAAGTTCAAGCTGAGCTGTTTATGTGCCTCCCAGAAGGTTCACCCGAACGTGAACAGCAGCTCCCAGGCTGTTAGTGCTGGGGACGGGGAGCTGAACTCGGGGACAGCTCACGGGTGATGGAGCCCCCAGACCCGGCACAGAGGGGCCCTGTCTGGGTGGCTTCGTCAGCCTGGGCTTCAGCCCCAAGGTGGGGGGTAGGGGTGGAGGAGGGAGCAGGCTCGGGGCTGCTGCCAGACGTGTGCTTGTCTGATGGATGGCAGCTGACAAGCCCTGCCGGGAGCATGGTGGCCAAGGCGCCCATAGGGCACCGCCGTCCTGCGTGCTGACTCACAGGGCTGCACACACACGCACACACACACACGCACTGCAGCCCTTGTCATGGAGTTTTCTTCGTCTTTGCTCTTGGCTGCACAAACTTGCATGCGTCCTGACACTGGCTTTCTCCTGCCACTGGTCTCGGAATGGCCCTGGCGGGTGTTTCTTGTAACATCTCTGGCTTCACTGACGTCTAACCTCCGACCCCCTCCCATACCTGCCTCTCCCTTTGGAGGTAACTGCCTTCTGACCCCTGGGGCCGCGCCCTGTGCAGAGCTTTGTGGCAGACGTGTAGGTTTCTGAAAGGTGTAATTGTTATTGCTTCTGAAGTCCTTGTAAGAGGCGTCATGCTTTTGGACACACAGTGCACTTCAACTCGTGGTGCCTAGACTCACCTGCCCGGTGACCCGTGTGTCTTTGTGGCCCGCTCTGGGAGGCCCTCGTGGGACTCCACCACCCCGGTGATGGGCATCTGGGTTTCGCCACTGCGAACATTCGAGTGAAGCTTGTTGATGTGCTGGTGCAGGAGTTTCTTCTGGGTGTCCACCTGTCGTCGTGGTCACCCAAAGCATGAAGCCTTGCTATCAAGGCATACTGACAAACTCCTGCAGTTCCTGTTGGCTTTGGAGCAGCTTTTCCCTCCCTGTTTAGAATTTTGTGTTTACCTGACAGCAAAAGCTGCTCTCTCGTGCTGCTGGGACGTCTGCACGCGGTCTCAGGGAGAAGTGGGAGAGCTGACCGGAAGCCGCCGGCTCCCCGCCCCCACTCTGCGCTCGGCCGCCTGATCTGCGCTGTCCAGTGGCAGCGTTCGGCCCGCGGCCAGCTGTCTAGCACTTGTCATGTCGCCGTCTCGTTTTAAGCAGTGTGGGCCCTCTCAGAGCGTGAGCACGAGGCCATTATTGAGAGAGGCTGCTGTTAGAGCAGGCGGCGCCAGGGGAGAGCCGGACGCCCCTTCTCAGACTGCGAGAGCAGCTCCTGGTCACCTGGACAGAAAACAAAACAAGAACCAAGGGTTGTGTTTGTGCGGGTCTGTGTGTGTGGCTGTGTGTGTGCCAGTCTGTGTGTGTGGTTGTGTGTATGGGTCTGTGTGTGGTTGTGTGTGCAGGTCTGTGTGTGGTTGTGTGTGTGGGTCTGTGTGTGGTTGTGTGCACGGGTCTGTGTGTGGCTGTGTGTGTGCAGGTCTGTGCGTGTGGTTGTGTGTGCGGGTCTGTGTGTGGCTGTGTGTGCAGGTCTGTGTGTGGCTGTGTGTGGGTCTCTGTGTGTGGTTGTGTGTGTGGGTCTGTGTGTGAGATTGTGTGTGTGTGGGTCTGTGTGTGAGATTGTGTGTGTATGGGTCTTTGTGTGGCTGTGAATATGCAGGTCTGTGCATGTGGTTTTGTGTGTTCAAGTCTGTGTGGTTGTGTGTGTAGTTCTGTGCATGTGGTTGTGTGTGCGGGTCTGTGTGTGGTTGTGTGCGCGGGTCTGTGTGTGGTTTTCTGTGGGGGTCTGTGTGTGGTTGTGTGTGCGGGTCTGTGTGTGGTTGTGTGTGGGGGTTTGTGTGTGGTTGTGTGTGCGGGTCTGTGTGTTCTGTGTGTGGTTGTGTGCGCGGGTCTGTTTGTGGTTGTCTGTGCGGGTCTGTGTGTGGTTGTGTGGGGGGGTTTGTGTGTGGTTGTGTGTGCGGGTCTGTGTGTTCTGTGTGTGGTTGTGTGTGCGGGTCTGTGTGTGTGCCGGGCACGTGCACGGGGCAGCCGCGTGGGATCTGGACAGGCAGCCTGTCCAGTCAGAGCACGTGCGGGCGGGGGTCGGGGTGGGGGTCAGGCCTGCGGTCTGGGGGTTAGAGACGGGAGGTCTGTCCCAGTCAAGTTGATGAGCCAGGCATGGTGTGAGCACGGACCGTCCTGGGCCGGAGCGGACCTGCCTGCAACAGGCTGTTGCCTGTGGGGCGCGGGGAGAAGGGCCTGGTCAATGGCCCCGGGGGGCGCTGACAGATGCCCTGCCCCCTCTGTGTGGCTGATGGAAAGGCCCTGCGGAGAGCTGACCGGGCGGCAGGGGGCACGCTCAGCCGGGTCTGGGCGAAGCCATCTGTTTCTTCCAATCGCCCGAGTCGGAGCCTCGGGGAAGGAAGCCCTCGGCCCCAGACACCTGCTCCGTCGCTGCTGGAAATGCTAGGCTGCGGTTCCCAGAGAAGCAGCGCTCACCTGGAGGGCTTCTGGCTTTAACCCGTCCTCCGCTGTCCCAGAAGCTGATCGTACGTGTATTTGCGTGGCTGACTTCTGAGGGCCTGGGGCCTAGAGTAGGGTGATGTTTGGGGGCAGAGAGCAAAGATCTGGGCTGCAGGGCCTCGCCCCTGCCACGTGGGCTCTGGGCCTCTGCCCGGCCCACCCTGTGTTCGGACCCGGGTTTACTTGCCTTGCGCGCATTTCTGGGCATCATGAGGCCCCCCACCTGCAATTGGTTCCAACCCCAGAGAGGTTGGTTACCCTGCCAACAACTTCACGTTTCCCAATAGTTGAGGGGCCGGTGGCTCGGGCTCTATTTTGACATAAATCTGCCTGCTGTTTCCTAACCCATGTGTATGAAGGCACTTGCGTGTGTTGCTGATGGGTGTTACTGATAAGAGTTCTGCTTCTGCAGCTTTGAGCAGGGTTCTGACGTCTCTGTGCCCACTAGGCTGGGTGCCAACATAGAGACACCCCTGATGCCAGGTGGGTCGTGTCCAGCCCATACCCTCCTGTCCCCTTGTCTCTCCTTTGTCCATCTTCGTGATTGTAACATAAACCCACTTAATGATGTTGGTTATCATGAATGATAACTTGAATGACCACTTGAATCCGTATCACCATCCTCCAGTGCAGCCCAGTATAAAAATTACATCACAAGCCCTCCCTCCAGAAGGAGGGGTGAGGCTGCGGTTCTGGGTGGCCACCCTGATAGAGACATCACTGCCCCGATGGGCTGGGAGCGATACACCCTGTGTCCCCCACGACGTTCATCCTCGCCTGTGCTCACGCACTGCCCTGTCCCCTGTCTGTGAAGCGTTTCACATGAGGATGTACCTGGCTCACTCACGGTGTGGACAGACCTTTGGAGTGAACCTCAAGACACACTCAGACTGCCCTGGCCCCTAACACACAGTCAAATAAATGATGCCCCAGCAAGTGGACAGGAGGCAAAGACCACGCCTCTCTGATCTGCGCCTCACAGCTCCTGGGCTTCTGGAAAACAGTGGAGGGGAGGGCTCCCGGGCCCCAAGAGCCCCCCACAGGCCCAGGGACCCCCAGGGGTCTCAGAACGCAGCCCAGAGTGGAGCCCCAGCTCAGAGCATGCAGCAGTGCCCTACAGGGATGCAGCTGGCTCTGCAGGGCCGGGAGACCCGGGAGGAGGCTCCCTACACACTCTCTCTTCCGTGCAGGCCACATGGAGTGCGCTCCTCGGCCGTGGAAACGCGGCTGTGTGTGTGGTGTCTGCTGGGAGCTGAGGAGTGGGGCTCCTCTAAGGCCCAGAGCTCAGGGCTTTTATTGCGGCTACTCATGTGGGCACCCCCTGCCCATAAAATACCAGCCTCAGTAGGAAGCAGATGCTTGCTGTAAATCACACCGTTTGTACAAATAGTCTCAGCCAGCCCACGAGCAGGACCTCTTCACTCTGGGAGAGTTTTGAAAGCTGGGTTCCCAGGGGCCAGTCCAGGGCAAACCTGGTGGGCAGGCCCCTGTGCTGACAGGGGCTCAGTTCCTGCCCACAGAGGCGCTCCTGACCAAGGAGGCCCCGGCCAGGAGACCCCGGCAGACCCGGAAGAGGACCCACACTTGCCTGTCCCGGGCCTGGCGCAGCTTCAGTGTCGGCGAGATCTCGGGCTGACAGGGACAGTCGGGAAGTTGGGCCAGTGGCCAGAGAAAGGAGTGGAGGACACCATGTCCCCAAGAGGACTGGGGGTCAGGAGGGAGGGGAGGTCTGCAAGCCTGGAAGCAAACCACGCCTCTGTGTGTGTGCACATGTGTATGTGTGTGCATGTGTGTGCACATGTGCGCACATGTGTATGCATGTGTGTGCACATGTGTGCGTGTGTGCTCATGTGCGTGCACATGTGTGCATGTGTGTGCTCGTGTGTATGCATGTGTGTGTGCACGTGTGTGCATGTGTGTGCATCAGGAGGGAGAGGAGGTCTGCAAGCCTGGAAGCAAACCACGCCTCTGTGTGTGTGTGCACATGTGTATGTGTGTGCATGTGTGTGCATATGTGTGCCCGTGTGTTTGTGTGCACGTGCAGCGCCGCAGTCCTGGGTGAGAGCAGAGGGGCGCCCGTCCTGGACGCAGTGCTGTGGTCGTAAGGGCAGGCTCAGGAGAAGGGGCCCGTGACCTCAGGGAACTGGATGCCGTCACCTTGTCCCTTCAAGCTGGCAGGTGACTTTATTTTCCACAAGATTCTTGTTCAGTATTTATCTGTGTGCGGCTCACACCCCAGACAGTTATCATCCTCACTCGGGGAGGCAGTGACGTGGTGGAGGCCCGCAAGCAGGTGGCCAGGGCCCTGGCTCTAGTCAGCCCAGAGGTGCAACCTCGGGAGACCCTTTGGTGTCTCGGGGCTCCGGCCTTTCCATCTGCAAAGTGAGAGGGTCCTTTCTAACAGCTCAAAGTGGATGGACTGATGGAACCTATTTAGGAACGGATCAGATGGGGCCTAGGGAGCAGTGTCACTTGAACGCAGCTGAGATGTCAGTGGAGAACCGTGACACTCCGTGCGAGGAGCTCGCTGCAGTTCCACTGCCTTTGGTGTTCATTCTTGGTGCAATAGCCTCTTGCTGAGAAGTTAGTTTAACAATTAAAAACCAAAAATACTCTGCGGAGCTTCTCATGTCTGTGACCCCAGGTTCCACCTCTGGATGCCCCACCCACTCCAGTCCCCTCACCTCACCCCTCCTTCCCC
>SJYQ01006817.1:38684-83943 GCA_006410935.1 Redunca redunca | reverse complement strand
GGACCGGCCGCCCCTCGCCCGCTCCCGCAATGGCAGCGAGGCGGCCGCAGGAGCGCGCAGGGGCTCTCCCCGGCTGCCTGGGGGCGCGGGATACGGGCAGCCCCCGGGCCCGCCCCAAGCTCTGCGGAGTCTTCCTTTGCGTGGAGGACGCCTTTGAGAACAAGACCCTGTCGCTGGACGCGCTGGGAGGTGGCCACCAGGGTCTGAGAGGCGGAGGGCCCTACAGCGGGCCAAGCGGCTACCCGGGGAGTCCCAGCGAGCCAGGTGGAGACGGCCTAGGGGCCGCGGCGAGTCTCCCAGAGGGGCCCAGAGAGGTCCAGGCCCACTACCCACAGCAGGTAGGGGCCGCGGTGCGCGGGCTGCAGGCGGCGGGGCCGGTGAGCAGGGGACGCGGGCTCTGCCCCTGAGGCGCAGCACATTTACCCCAGAGGCCACCCCGGGCGCCATCCAGGGGCTCGTCCTCTTCGGAGAGCCTCCAGGCCCTCCCCGGGGACGCGAGCGCTGGCCGCTGGGCCTCTTCCTCCCGACGGGCCGAGCCTAAGCCTGGACCTCCCCATCCTCCGCCACCTCCCCAGCCCCCACCCCCCGAGGCCTGGGCTCCCCTGCTCCTTTTGTCCTGCGCTCGCACAGCTCTTCTCGGTGTCTCCTGGTCTCTTTCTGTCCCCTCTGTGTCCCTGCAGCCCCCCTCCTGTCCTCAAGGCTCGCGGGGCTGGCCCTGGACAGTCTCACAGGGAGGTGTCTCCACTGTCCGGCCCCAGGGTCTGGCGCTCCCAGCCCTGCCCTGGCAAATCCTCGAAGGAGCCGAGCTTTGGCCCGAAACATCTTTCAGGACGCAGTCCAGCTCCCTGAGATCCTCAGCCTGGACTTGAGACTAGACTCGGTCCCCGTGGCCTTGGTGCCCTGGGTCATCGGGGAGCTGGTGGCGGGCCTGGCAGGTCATTACCCGACCCCTCTCCCTCTCCATCCCGGGCGGGGGTGACGGGGAACTTTGCCCACACACTGGCCAGGACCGGTGGCAACCGTCTTTCCACCCCCACCCCCACCCCACTCCGCCTGCAAGAGTTCGCCTGCCGCCTCCGCCGGGGCTGGTCAGCGGCCCCAGCGCGGGCCTAGCCGGAGTTGGCGGCAGCCTCTCGGAGCCGGGCCGGGGCGGGTCTTGAGAACCCGGGAGCAGCTGCGGGCCGGGGGCGGGGCCGGAGGCGGGGCCGGCAGCCGAGCTGCGCGGCCTGGCGCGCTCGCACTTGGACGCCCGCCGCCCCCACGTACACACCCGGGTTCCGTGGGCTCCCCCGCGAGGCCTAGCTGGTGCATCCTCCGCCGGGGACCCCCAGGCCCGCCCCGCCCCACCCGAGCCAACGGAGACGGCGGCGCCGGCGGGAGGAGCAGAATGTCCTTCCAGGGCAAGAAGAGCATCCCCCGGATCACGGTGAGCCCCGCTGCCCGCTCCCGGGCAGCCCGGCGCCTCCCGCCCCCTGCGCCGGGCGGGGCCTGGCCTCTGGGCCCCGGGAGGACCTTCTCGGCCCCGCGCCGGGTCCCCCTCCCTCGGCGTCCGATCCCTTCTCCCCCGCCCCCCGCCTCACCTTGCGCCCTGTCCCGGCGCTGCCACCTCCTGCCCAGCTCCTTCCCGCGCAGCTGGGGGGGCCCTCGAGCACTGCGCTGGACACCCTCAGGGAGCCGGCTCCCCAGAGACCCCCTCTGCGCCCGGGAAGGGCTCGGGCCTGGGGGTGGGTGGGGGCAGGGAAACCCGCTTCCTAAAGCGCAGATGCGCCTCCCCCTCCACCCCGCGGGGCCTCTCTCGAAGCTCCGCTCGGAGTTGGCGGGCAGCGCGGCCCTTTGTTGACAAGGCTGGTCCAGCCGCCGGCCTCCCGCGCAGACCCCCCCTCGGCCGCCCCCTGTGCCGCCCCCGCCGCACCGGGAGCTCTTTGTCCCAGACAAAGCAGCTGAGGCCGGCGCTCAGCCCCAGACCCGGAGCCCCCGAGACCCTGGCCGCCTGGAGCCCTCCTTGGAGCTGGAGTTTGGAGGCCCCCCGGCCCCGGGCGGTGGTAGGGAGAGTGCTCCCTCGACACTGAGCGGGCACCCAGGCAGCTCGGCTCCCTGGAGAAGACCCTCTAACACCACACGCCCCAGGTGGGGGAAGTCCGACTGTCCACCCAGGGCTGCCAGGAAACAAAGCCGCCCCTCCAGGCAGCCCGGAGCCCAGCGCGGGGAGGGAGGGGGGAGGGCGAGAGGGAGGGAAGTGCCTGGGGGCCGGGCAGCCTGCCCCTGGGAGCCGGCGGATTGAGCCCCAGCTCTGCGCTTGGCTTCAGGGGAGGGCACGGTGGGGTTGCCAGTTCACATCCTGAGACACTCAGGGAGGAAGGAGGGGGTCCTGCCTCAGGACTGGCCCAGATTCTGGCCTGATGCTGGAAGCCCACCAGGGCTGGACAGGGAGGGGAGGGTGGTGCCACCTCTGGGCGGGTCAGAGGCCAGATGGCCAGGTCAGGACACTGCCACCCGGTCCTGGGGGCTGCTGCTTTCCCCTCTTGGCTCCAGACCCGGGAGGTGCCCCGAGTGGGGACTCAGACCACGGTCTTCCTGCCCAGGCCTTCCTGGGCGTGTCTGAGTGGAGCGGGACGGCAGGAGGAGGCAGCCAGGCTCTGGCACTGGCTTGGAGCTGGGCGAGGTGGGTCCTTGTGATATGACCGGTCAGGGCCAGGCCTGGGGCCCAGGGGGCTGGGCAGGGAGCCCCTGAGGACCCAGCGGGGAGGGGCCCCGGCAGCTGGGGCCGGTCCACGGGGTAGGACGGAGTGGCGGCGGGGCACCCAGTAGGTATTCTCAGCTTTGAGGCCCTCACTGTTTCCAGCCCAGCAGGAGAGCCATCTAGGTGACTCGGGGAGGAACGGGTGCGGCAGTTCCAGTAAAGTGAGCTACGGGCATTGAAATGTGAATTTCATATAATTTTTATGAGTCTCAATATAGTCTTCTTATGATGTCTTTCAGCCAACATGAGATGCAAACCATCCTTGGCGCAGGGCTGGGCAGACTGTGCAAGCTGGGGATCACGTCTGGCCTGTGGCTCGTCAGCCACCCTTCTGTAGGCTGTGGGGCGGAGGGTCTACTTTGAGTCAATAGAAACCCGAGAATTCATCCCAAACTGTTAGAGGTTAATAAGAATAGAGTGATGCGCTCTGGCTCATAAGCCGTGAATTATTTATCCCCTCAGCAGCCTGAGGGAGCTGCTGAGTGCCCTGCACACTTCCGTCCTGGCTTCAGGCTGACGCTGGGTTTAGAACCGGAGCTCCCAGCTGGAGTCCCAGCCCGGCCTCTGGGTGGGCACCCAGGAGCCCCAGGCCGGGACCAGAGCCCCGTCAAAGAGCTGTGGTTCCAGCTGCCCGAGCCCCAGGGAGTCTGAGGCTCAAGGTCGTGGGGGCAGGTGCCGCAGGGCTGGGTCCTCACCCGTCATCCTGCTCTCAGCCACCGCCTTCCTTTCTGTTTCTCGCCATTTTGCTCCACTGAGGCCCGGCACAGCCTGTGACCAGGCCCCCACCTCCCCTCCGTCCCAACCATCAGAAGTGGACTGATCGTGGCCCAGCTCCGTGCCGCAGGGTGCCCCTAACAGCCGCCCTTCCTGACACTGTTCACCTCCTTGGGGCGACCAGAGCCGCGAGCACCCCCGTGTCTTCCTGGCCTGCACCCCCATAGCCACTATGTTATCAGCTCCTGCCCCCCGACTCTCAGCCTCTCTGGAGTCCATCTCTCATCCACCCCATAATCCCAGGCAGGGGGCCCCGCATCTCATCCAGACACTCGGACACCGCTGCAACCACGACCCGTGTCTGTCCTTGAACACGAGGGCCACTTTCTGCCCGGGTCACTGTGACCTCTCTGCAGGCACTTAGACACAGCTTGAGGCACCAGCAGTGGCCCTCTGACCCCCCGCAGGCCCACCACGCCACACCCCAGCCACCCTCCGCCATCCTGTATCAGCCAGGCTCTTCTCTGCCCCGGATCTTTGCACGGGCTGCTCGCTGGCCTTGGGCCCGAGTCATGGGCACATCAGTTCCTCACGGTGGCCCCTCTCGGCTCCTGCGGCAGCCCCGACAGGTCCCTCTGTGTGCTTACGAGTGTCACCGCCTGGGACGGCTGCGTGTGTGACACCTGTCTCCCCTCACTGGGATGCAGCCCTCCCACGGAAAGGCCCTTCAGCCCTTCCCTCCGGGGCCTGCTCTAACTCCCGCCTCCCGGCACCGCCGCAGGCCACAGAGATTCTGGAAGGAGCGTGGCCCGGCTGTCAGCTGGAGCCGCCTCTGCAGGTGGACAGGGAGGTCTGGCCTTCCAGGCCCCCAGGGCCAAGCGAGACGTGGCCCACCTCCCCCTCGGCCTGGGCTTTAGAAATTGGGCAACGCACGTGCCGGGCAGGCCTGTGGTCAAATGCGCGGCTACGCGATGGCTTTGCCGTGGTGACACGGGAAGCTGGCTGGCCGTTTGCCCCGTGTCTTCGGTGAGGCCAGACCGCCTGACTGTGGGCGTGGGTCACGTGCAGGGCGTGTGGGCAGCTGCCTCCGAGGGCCACCACCACAGGTGGCGTGGCCACCCTGCAGGCTCTGTGCTGGCCTCACACGCACAGACCGTGTCCTAAGGACACATACAGACACATGTTCCATCGTGACTTCAGAGGGAAACTGGTGCTCAGCGTACTGCTGGGTCACTTGGTTTGGAGCAAGCTTGCCCCCGTTTATTTGTTTGTTTCGGACAGAGTGACCGCCTCCTGATCAGAGGGGGGAAGATCGTGAATGATGACCAGTCCTTTCACGCTGACCTGTATGTGGAGGACGGCCTGATAAAGTGAGTTTCTGCCTCTTCACGGTCACCTGTGTACACCTTGCTCACACGCTGCCCGGAAGCTTGCTTCTGGGCGAGATCCGCGTGAGTGTTTCTTTCTCTCCCACAACCTTGATCCCTGGAAACAACTCCAGCCCCTCCTGCGCCTTCAGCGAGGCCTTGGAGAGCAGGACGAGGCTTCCCATTTCTCTGTTATCCCAGCTTCAGTACCTGTGGGCTCACAGTAGGTGCTTAATAAGTGCTTATTGACCACACCTTTTCGTTTCTCTGCTCGTGTCTGTCAGGCAGCTCCAGCCTCTGGTCAGCAAGGCTGCACGTGGACGCCTCAGGGACCAGCTCAGGGTGGGGTCCTCCATGCTGGCTGGAGCCCCTGGGGCTGGCTTGCTCCCCAGCAGTCAGGGGCGGGTCCAGTTAGGCCTGGCTGTACTGCCCTTTGCTTCCAGGACGGGAGCCCAAGGGCATGCGTCCCAGCTCCACAGCCTTGCCAGGGGCCCCATTCACATTCGCTCAGGGGTCTTCCTAACCAGCGGATCTCTGTTGCTTTCAGGCAAATTGGAGAAAACCTCATTGTCCCTGGGGGCATCAGAACCATTGATGCCCACGGCCTGCTGGTCATGCCAGGTGGAGTCGACGTCCACACGCGGCTGCTGATGCCCGTCCTGGGCATGACCCCCGCCGATGACTTCTGCCAGGGGACCAAGGCCGCCCTGGCGGGGGGCACAACCATGATATGTGAGTGTCGTCCGTGGGGGCGGGGGGTGGTCTGTCCCAACTTTGGGCCTCTGGTGGGTTTTCGTATCACGGTAAGCGCTTTCCCTGGTGGAGTTTTCTCAGGCTGTTTCTCTTTCTTTCTTTTTTTTTTTTTAAATATAATTTATTTTTTTTGAAGGATAATTGCTTTACAGAATTTTGCTGTTTTCTGTCAAGCCTCAGCATGAATCAGCCGTGGTCCCTCTCCACTGCGCTCACTCTGAGAAGTGCTGCATGGCTGTGCCCAGCCCAGTTCCTCAGCCTGAGTGTGCTGCCTTGGCCAGCGCTGGGGCGCTCCTGGTGTGTCCATGGGAATGTACCCATAGTTGATTATTTCCTGGGAAGCCAGCAGCTGGCCAAGGTCCTGGTTTGGAAAACCCAAGTGCTGGACAACTTCAGGGGTTGCATTGCCTGAAATGTCAGATACATTTGCTCCTGAACCTCACTCTCTCTCAGGCTTGGTTTGCAGAACTCATGTCCAGAACAGCTAAAGATGATGGAGGCGGTGTTTTAGAGAAAGGATGATAAAAATACTGTTATCTGATCAACAACCCCCAGAGGCCCCGTACCAGGTGCAAGCACCGTTCTGATGTGCCCCAGCTCCGTGCATGGCAGAGAAGCCCAGTTCACAGCTTGTGAGGGGCTCACTTCCCACCGGGAACTTGCTCGTGGTCAGTTCAGGAGCCCGGACAGGAAGCCAGCGTTTAGCCCCTCTCCTTCCCTGAGACCCATCAGCTCCACAGCACCGAGGGCAGGCGCCTCCACTCGGGCTGGACCTGGTCCAACCCTGGCTGCACCATGGCCTGGCGGTGACCTCAGGCAGCACATGGTTAAACGTCATGCTTCCCTGCACAGTCGGGCTGGAGGCATGAGGTGGGAGGGTGGAGCGAGAGGGGCCCCGTGGTTGCCAGGCTGCACATGAGCACACAGCAGGCACTGCCACTGCCTCCCAGGAAGGGCTGCTCCGGGTACTCGGGCCAACTTCACAGGCCCCAGCNTGTCCGGTGAGTGGAGCCTGGGGTGCTGGGTCTCCTTGGCGCCTGGGCCCTGAGGGCCGTGTCCAGCCCCCAGCCCTGGCATCTCACGTGAGGTGCACAAGGAACGAGGCTGGGGGTCTCAGGGGTTCACCTGTAGCTGCCAGCTCAAGCCTCTGCTTTCAGGGTCTGGGGTGTGTATTTGCAGGGAGGCGCTGAGCCAGGCTCTCCCTGACCCACTGGGGGTTGACCCAGCCCCTGACGTCCAGTCCCTGCCGGCCTCCGGGATCCAGCCTCGTCCTGAAGGCTGGGGCCAGCCCTCGCTCATCCCAGGGCCCGTGCAGGGCAAGACCTGGAGGGGGGACGCGGGGGCTGGCCTGGCCTGTGCCCCTCTACACAGGCTTCCTGGATAGCCGGCCTTAACCTGCAGGCTCCGGCCGCAGACACCTGGCCTCACCAGCCTGCTCGTCTGAGGCCTCGGTGGGGGAGCACCTGCCCGGCGGAGCCGCCAGGTCGGGGAGCGTGGGGTCTGCAGCCCTGGCCCCGGGGGTGTGGCGGGCGGGTCTGCCTGCCCGCAGCGTGGCCTCCACCCCGCCCTCCCGCAGGCTCGCAGGCCGACGACCACGTGGCGCGGCGCACGGCCCAGAAGATCATGGCGCCCCCTGGCGGCCGCTCCCACATCACGTCGCTGTCCTAGGTGCTGCCGCGGGCGGCCGCCCCTCCTTGCTCCTCTCCTGCCCTGAACCCCTCTGAAAGGTGCTTGGCCTTCCCGTCCCCTCCCCAGCACCTCTCCCCTTGGGGCCCCACGGCCCGTTACAGGGAGCCCCCGCGGGAGAGGCTGAATGGGCGAGGTTTCACTGCCAGGGCAGGCAGAGGGGCTGGGCATGCGGGCGGGGGCAGCGCAGGGGCCACAAACCCGGGGGCCTCGGAAGGCGGGGACCTCCGGAGACGCCCAGGACGGAAGGCGGAGGGCGTGGTGCCCTCGTCCCCGACTCTGCCGTCCCAGCCCCGCCCGAGCTGCTGTGACTTCAGGGGCCCGCAGGGATGCCAGGCGGGCAGCTGCACTTCTCAGACTTCCCAGGGACCAGCCCCCACGCCGTCCGTAGAGCCCTTCCTCCTCCAGGGGCCCCGGGGCCGGAGCTGAGTGGTTCCTTCTCCTACGACGTGTGTTCCCAGTAGTTGATTAGAGAAGCCGCCCTGTGTGCCGAGGGCACTGTAGCCAAGAACCTGCATGCCACCCGCAGCCCAGCAGCCCCAGTCCCGTGGGGCCGCGTTGATTAAAGGCATCTGGACTGGAAGCCACTGGCGTGTGGAGAGCCCCGACTTCTCTGCCCCTACGCCATCCCCCAGGGGCTCGTGTGTGGCACCCTCGAGAGCACCCTGCAGCCCCTGGTCCTGCCTCCAGACGGCTGGGAGGCCGGACCGCCAGACCACTGCAGGGCCGGCTGGGTCTGCGCTGTGAGCAGGGGCTCTGCCTCCCACAGGCCCGCAGGTCACAGAGAGCCAGACGCCCGGAAGGAGAGGGGCGCTGGGAGGACTCCTACCCGTGTTCTAGTCGGTGGGCGCAAGCCGCCCAGCAGGGCTTGGGGCAGTACGGCGTGTGGGGAGCTCATGCTGCCCACTTAAGGCAGAGCAGGCTGGGGTTCTGATCCAGCCCCGCGGATGGCGCTGCCCCCAGAACCTTCCAGAAGATGGAGCTGCTGGGTGGCTTCCTGGCCTCAGCCTTGCTCCTAAAAATCCTGCCAGCTCTGTCCCCCAGGTGTGGGACGCTCTCCACCCTAAGAGCACCAGGAAGGGCGGGCAGCCCCCCTCACGTGGCCAGCCCCTCTGGGGCACCCTGGCCTCCATGCCCAGGTGTGGGACGCTCTCTACCCTAAGAGCACCAGGAAGGGCGGGCAGCCCCCCTCACATGGCCAGCCCCTCTGGGGCGCCCCAGCCTCCATGCCCAGCCTCGGCCCCACTTTGAACCCGGGGCTCTGGACACCGTGCTGGACTGGGAAGCCCCTGGGAAGGTCTGCCCTGTGGTCCATCTGCTCAGGTTGATTTGGTCCCTGTGGCCTCAGCGCCGGACTCCTGGGCTGCACTGAGACCAGCGTCGCCTTCCCCAGGGACAGACAAGGCGGTCAGGGGGCCAGGCCACACCCGCAGGCCTGCCACTGACTCAGGACACAGGCATGCTGTCCCCTAGGGCCTCAAAACGCACCTGAGATGTGCACAGACACACACACAAAACACGGCTTCTTTTCCGCACAACCCCAGGCCTCCCCGCCCGGCTCCCACCTCCGCCACCACCAAGCCTCCACCCAGAGCCTCTGGGGGTTGGTACCACCACCAGGCATCCCGCAGCACTGCCTGCCTCCAGACCCAGGCTCCCCAGTGCTCTGGGGCCCCAGGTGGGCTTCCCACTCTGGGCAAGGGGGGCCGTGAGCTGCTCCAACGTGGGGTGTTCTGGTCCCCGCTGTTTTCAAGGTTCTGCCCCTGCCCCCCAGCAGGCCGCACTTCCACCCCGACCCGATGGCGGCCTCGGGGTTTCTGGAGCAGATGGGCATCCTCCCCAGGCCGAGGACCAGAGCTCCAGGAGGCTCCGGCCCGGCAGGAACGCCCTGGGTCACGGACGAGCGTTCTCTGCCCGCAGCAGGCACGGAACACGCAAACCAGCCGACACCAGGAGGTTCTCATGTTTTTCTCAGAGGTGGAAACTATACAGAAACACGGCAGAAACGACCAGAACGCGTGTCTATAAAACACTCTCAGCCCCGCGCCCTTCCCCCGCGATGGACGAGAACCGGGTGGGCCTGGGCCCCAGCGGTGGAGGCGGGCTATGTACAGCGGGCAGGGCAGGACCCCAGAGGCCCCCGGGAGAGCCTGGGCGGGGGCTGCGGGGCACCCATCCTCTGTGCCCCCTGCTCCCAGCCACACTGGCAGCCTCTTGACACACGTGCCCCCGAGGGCAGGAGGGCAGACCGGGTGGGAGACCATCCGGTGCCGTCCGCTGGGTGTCTGGAGCCGCCGGCCTGGGCCTGGGCCTGGCTCTGGACGCGCTGCGCAGCTCCCTGGGGAAGCTGATGCTGGGCCTCTGGCCACCCCGTCCCTCTGGGGGTCCCAGGTCTCCGGTGGGGCCTGAGCTGGCTCCACGGGCAGCGGGCAGGGGCGGCCTAGCCGCTCCCGGCCGAGGGGCAGATGGCACTGCAGGCAGGCAGGGCTGGGCGCGCGCCCTCGCTGTCCGCCGAGGCCTCTGCCGCGTCCTTGGGCTCGGGCGTGGGGTCCTGGCTCCGCTTCAGCCTGGGGAGACACATGGGGGCTTTATGCAGCCTTGCCAGCAGCCCAGGATGCGGCTCGCTAGCCCAGGGCCTGTCCGGGGACTCCCGGGGTGCACCCCCTCAGGAACACGGCCTGGGGCTCCACACGGACCAGTCCTGGGCATCTCCGCCTGGGCAGAAGCCTCTCTGGCCACGCTGGCTCAGCGGGGCTTGCGGGCACACGGGACATCCAGCCGGCCCCTCTGCGGGCTCTTCACAGCCCTCGGGCTCGGGGCAGTAGGCTGGTGGGTCTCAGCTGGTTTCTAGCCAGAAGCTAAAAGGAGGCAGGTCAGGAATTCTGGAACAAAGTGCTTGGCCAAGTCCTGTTACCACCCAGGCCTTGACCTCCAGGGTGGTGGCCAGTGTCCTAAACCAGCGTCCATGTCATCCTGGACACTGAGGCAGGACAGAGCAGCACTGAGCCCTGTTCAGCTTTTAGACCAGGGCCGCCTCCTCCAGGAAGTCCTCTGCGTCTCACCCGGCCCCTCCTCCCCCAGGCCCCACGGCACTGGGCCTCCCTGGTCCACCAGAGCAGGTGGCTCAGCACTTTGAGGCTGTCGTACCTCCCTGCCCGCAAGCCCTGTCCCTCCTGCCCTGGCCCCTGAGTGGCTAAGGGAGGGTTTCAGGTTGATGTAGCAGCTGGGGCCCCTCACCCAGGGTCTGCCCCGGAGACTCTGCCTTCTGGTGGAGATGCCCAAGCTTAGCCCTTAAAGTGCCGAGGAGCCCCTCCCACACAGGTCTGCACAGGGGCCTCCCTCTGCCCACCCCCAAGCTGCTGCTTGGACTTCTGAGGAGGGTGGGAGTCAGGCTTCCCAGCCCTGCTGACGCCGTGTGCCTGCTGCGGCCAGAAAGCCTTGGCCCCCCTCCCCAAACTCCTCTCCGCCCCCGTGACCGGCCCCCAACACGCACACTCACTTCTCCCTGTTAAAGACCACGAAGTCCTGCTGGATGGCGTCAAGGCACTCCTGAAGGGGGCCATTCTCCTGTGAGGCAGAAAGATGCAGGAGTGAGCGCCGCCGGCACCCCTCACGGCCCGCAGGGAGGCTCCCGGGCCTCCCCGGTCCGCTCCTCCCGTGTGCCTGCCTTCTCCCACCCTGGTTCTCTGAGGAGCCCACCTTGCCCCAGGCAACCAGAGCGCACAGGGGCTGGGGCCTCCTGGTGACCCCCACTTAGCCAAGAGGGACGCCTGACCCCCGTCTTGGGGCGGCCGCAGGGTCTGCAGAGGCACACTCGTCCAGGAGCCACACCGGGCGACTCCTCCACGCCCCCCCCCCCCACTGGGTCCTCCTGATCACAAACCCAGCTGAGGGTGTGCTTCTGGGGCCTGCCTACGAAGGTGGGCAGCAGAGGTGGTCTCGAGAAGCAGAGGCTCGGGCTGCGGACTGGAGTCGGCCCGCAAGGGCCAGGTCCAAGGCGTGTCGTAGGTCCCTGGTGTGCGGAACCCTGGCTACTGAGACCCTCGCCTCAGGAATGTCGGGAGAGGGTGCGGGTGGTGGGTGTGCCCTGGGACCCTGGTTCTGGGGGGTCGAGGTTGGCCCCTGGGACCTTGGGTCTGGGGGGTCGAGGTTGGCCCCTGGGACCTTGGGTCTGGGGGGTCGAGGTTGGCCCCTAGGACCTTGGGTCTGGGGGGTCGAGGTTGGCCTCTGGGACCGTGGGTCTGGGGGATCGTGGTTGACCCCTGGGTGTCTGAGCCTTAGACTCAGGGCCGCCAGGGAGTAGCCCAAGGTGCAGCGTGGAGACGCCCTGCACGGCGGCCTGGACAGCTCGTGGGAGACCGTGCCGAGATGTCCAAGCTGCAGAACTTAGAGGGCTGGACTCAGCCAAGAAGTTTCCTGCATCCAGCTGAGGCTCTGACGGGAGGAGTGGGCCTCAGACGTGGGAGGGGCCTGAGAGGAGGCTAGTGGGCAGGTTAGCCTGATGCCCCGCACTCCTGAACCTGCGTAGCTCAGGAGGATCTGCTCCAGGACCGAGTACCCCGAAGGCCATGATGGGATCCCGGACAGCGGCAGCCTTGACTTCACCTAACTCAGCCACACTTAAGGGGGTATAACCATGGAAACAGGCCTCCAGGGTGGAGAGGCAAGCAGGCCACCTGACCCTGGGATGCTGAGGGTGTCCGACTGATCACGGTGCTCTCAGGGTCAGAGGTGGATGACCAGTGCTCACACACACGTGCCTGCGTGAACACAAACACTCAGATCACGCGTGTGTGAGCTCCAGGCTGACAGCCACCTGGATGGAGAGTTGCAGTTCTTTTCCTCATTTCCAGATCTCAGATCTGGACCTGTGGGCTGAAGGAGGGGCAGGCTCTTGGCTAGGAAGGCCCAAGCAAGGCTACATGGCAGCGACACCCCAGCCCTTCCTGAAGGCATTGGCAGCCACTCCCCTCGTGTCTGCACACGGGAGAGAGCAAACGCCCAGCTGTTCAGAGGGCCGCTGAATACAGGTGTGAGCTGACACTTGGCCCACAGCCGTCTTACAGTGCACTCCCCCCCAGCACAGCCCACCAGGGGCTGCTTCTCCCTCTGGCGGCTCTATGCATAACCAAGATGGACGTATTAATATTTGGCATCTGGTCAAATTCTTAGTTCCTTGACCTGTGGAGTAGCAGCTAATAACATTATCATGGAAAAGCCAAGTGAAAGCTCCTGAAGCTAGCCTCTCTCCTGAAACCAGCCTAGATAGGAAATAACAAACGCACATCCAGGGTGGAATGGCGGTGCCAGACGACACCGTCAAGGACTCTGGAGTCTTTGCGTTTATCTGTGGGGATCTGAGGGCTTCGAGCACTGTTAAAGAAGCTGCCTGACAGTGTAGGAGACGCAAGAGACGTGGGTTGGATCCCTGGGTCTGGAAGATTCCCCGGAGGTCGACCCGCACCAGTCTTCTTCCCTCAGAATCCCATGGACAGGGGAACCTGGTGGGCTACAGCCATGGGGTGGAAGAGTGGGACACGCCTGAGTTTCTACGAACAACGCGGATCCGAGGGTGCTACTGGGGTTGGTTTCACTTAATTCATGAGCCTGGCCTGCAGAGATCAGCGGGCTTGTGGCAGGAGGGGAGAGGGGACAGCTCTTAGCCCAGTGGTCCAGGTGCCGCCATGGAGCGTGGTCGGCAGGGCCGCCGGCTGCCCCGACCCACCCACAGGGCTTTCCTCCCGACGCCCATAGCGCAGATGGCGGGCGCTAGTCTGCACTCACCGAGGAGGACCGAGTATCGAGCCGGCCCCCAGCTGCCACGGCTGGAATCTCTTGACTTGAGAGGGGTGTGAAAGCGACAAAGAGACAGCAGAGAGGGTATTTCCGATTTTGACCTGGACCTTTTCCGGGCTGGCGACAGGGGAACCGATCCTCCGATGTGATGCTGCGCGGCAGCCGCAGCTGCTGGTCAGCCCTTTTCCACTTTCAGTATTTGATAAAGTCAACACTGACTTATAAAAGAGGCTCTGTGTCGGATGACTGCCGACTGGGCGCTGACCTGAGTGCTCTGGGCCCGTTTAAGGCAAGCCAGGCTGAGCTGCGATGTTCAGGAGGTTAGGGGTAGTAAACGCAAATTGACTTGGGATTTTTCAACTTAAATGGGGTCATCCACCCTGATAGCGCCGATGACGACTGGACAGGGGCACAGACTCCGGCCTGAGTCAGCGCTGGACTGAAGGCAAGGGCCACTCAGAGGCGGGGGCGAGGTCAAGGCAGGAGGTGACCCCCGATGCCCGGAGACCAAGGGAAGCGCAGGATGCAGGTGAAGGGGAGCGAGGCTGGGGCGGGCGACGGGCGCAGAGGGACTGTCCGCCTGCCGGGGGTCGGCGGGCAGGGAGGAGCTGGGCTCCCTCTCGCAGCCTCCCTCGCCCAGGCTCTCCCAGGACGAAAGGACAGGACCAGAGAACCTGCCCGAGGAGCCGCTCGGAGGGCGGAGCGGAATCAGAGGCGGACGGAGCGGAATCAGAGGCGGAAGGTGCGGGCGGCGACGCGCCCCAGGGCCCCACCTTCCCGAGGTGCATGCTGTGCGCATGTGCGGTCAGCCCGGGGCGCTGGGGCGTGGCCCGTCCAGCTCGGGAGCCCCTCTCCTCCTAGCGCACACGTGCGTGGTCCCATGGCCCGCTTGGGCGTTTGGAGCCTTTGCCATGCAGACTCAGGAGGCTACAGATACGCACGACCCTCTGGGGCTCCTTGCTGACTGCTGGGCACAGGGCATAACCCACACTCAGGTCCATGCAGGTCGGGTGGCTCTCCCTGGACTCCACTGAAACTCAGCTTTGCTTCCCCCCGAACACCCCACACCCTGACCACTGTGCCGGTGGTTGTTCCCTGCACACAGTCCTGGGGGCAGACACCCACAGGCTCTATCAATGCCAGTGCCCACAGCACCTGACCCCAGATGTCGCCCAAGATGGGCAGTGACAGGGCCCGGGCATGCAGACCGGGCCCCAATCCTTAACTTTGTCACGAATGACCTGCTGAGCAACTCAGACAGAATTCTTAAGCCCTTCAGAATGTCCTGGGGATGCAAGGGACCCAGAGGAGCTGAAACGTCTTGCAAAATTAGAACAGTTTGGAGGACCCGCACTTGCTGACCCAGGAACTCACCCGAGCCCCGGTCGTCAGGGCAGGGCGGACCCGGCAGGACAGACACACGGATCCGGGGGCTAGACATGCAAGTCCACAAACAAGCCCCTCCATCACGGTAATTTGTTTTTGAAAATGATGCCAAGCAATTCAGTGGCGGAAAGATGAGCCCAAACAGCACTTGGACGACGCGTGTCCACATGCAAAACAGTCAGGCTGGGCCCCACCTGAAACTGCATAAAACTAACTCAAAACGGACCCGAGCCTCAAGCATAAGGGAGAAGACTAAGAAACACTGAGAAGGAAAATGAGGGCACATCTCTGTGACCTCAGGTGAGGCAATGGCGTCTCAGAAATGACACCAAAAGCACATGAGGAAACAAAAAGCAGAGACGGGGCTTCCTCAGAACCGAAGACTCTGCTGCAGACGGGGCCGACCTGAAGAGAGCGGACCACAGACCGGAAGAAGACGCTTGCAGACCACCTTCCTGAGGCACTTGTGTGCAGAAACGTAAATAAATCACACTTAAAAGTCAACAGTAAAAAGTGGAAATAAGAAGTGTTGATTTCAACTCTTTCACATAAAGAACGCTAAGCCATCGCTCCCAGTGTGACAGCAAGAAAAAAGCTGGGCCAAGGACTTCTGTGGTGGCCCAGTAGCTAAGAATCCACCTTCCTGATGAGGGAATGCAGGCCGGAACCCTGGTCGGGAACTAGGATCCCACCTGCCACATGCTGCAACAAATGAGCACTGCAGCTAAGACCCCGCGGCGACGAAGTGTTAGTCACGCAGCCGTGTCCGACTCCGAGCGGCCCCACGGACTGTAGCCGGCCAGGCTTCTCTGTCCATGGGATTCCCAGGTGAGAAGACCGGAGTGGGTTGCCATGCCTTCCTCCAGGGGATCTTCCCAACCCAGGCATCGAACCCTAGCACCCTGCAATGCAGGCAGATTCTGCACCATTGAGGCACCAGGTAAGTTTCAGAGCCAATAAGAATTCCCTGGTGGCTCAGATGGTAGAGTCTGCCTGCAGTGTGGGAGACGTGGGTTTGATCCCTGGGTTGGGAAGATCCCCTGGAGGAAGGCATGGCAACCCACTCCAGTATTCTGACCTGGAGAATCCCATGGACAGAGGAGCCTGGCGGGCTACAGTCCATGGGGTTTCAAAGAGTTACCCAACTGAGCGACTTCACATCAGTTCCTAGAGCCATAATAAATAAAGCTGGAACAGCCTGCAGTGCCCCCGCCGGACACCAGGGGCCGCCACCAGCAGCCCACAGAATGGGGAGGGGATGGGAGCCCACCTACCTGTTCCCTGAAGAGCCAAGGCTTCCAGGGAGGCCCCTGCACCAAGGAGGAGCTGGCGCCCGTCTCTGCCCAGGACCCGGGCGTGGGGCTGCACAGGGGCCCCCAGGTGTGAGAGCCGCTCCCCAGTGTGTCCTCACAGGCTCGGCTGAGCCCAGGGGCAAGGGGACGGTGGCGGGCTTACAGTATCGCAGCTGTGAGCCCGTCATCCACTCCTGCAGCCCTAGTTGTCTTGTGAACACCAGCTGGATCCTGGGGACAGGCCCAGCTGGATCCCCTGTTCCCCGGGGGAACCCCTACTTCCAAGGGCAGGACTGTGAGGGCTGCAACACGTTACACCGCATCCCTGGGGTGGGGTCCTGACCCCATTCCTAGGAATGTGAAACGAAGTCTCCAGATGCCACCAGTCAAGTGAATGGGATGGTCACCCTGGACTCGGGGTCCCACCCAGTGTGAGAGGTGCCCTCATGAGAAGAGGCAGACAAATGTACACATGTACACACACACACACACACAAGTGCACTCACATACAGAAGTGCAGACATGCCCACACAGATGTACACACACATGTGCACATACAAACACGCACACGAGTGTACTCCCACACATGCAAACGTGTTCACACATGCACACACATACATGAGTACACTCACATGCGCACACGTGTGCACATGCACACACACCTGCACTCGCACAGAGAGAAGTGCAGACATGCCCACACAGATGTACACACACACGTGCACATACAAACATGCACACACGAGTGTACTCCCACACATGCAAACACATGCGTTCACACACGAACACACACACACGAGTACACATATGCACACACATACATGAGTACACTCACATGCACACAGATGCACACATGTGCACTCACACAAGCACACACGTGCGCATGCCCACACAGATGTACACACACGTGCACATATAAACACGCACACACGAGTGTACTCCCACACATGCAAACACGTGTTCACACATGCACACACATGCGTTCACACATGCACACACATACACACGAGTACACACACACATGCACACAAAGTGCAGTCACACACACATACACAGAAGTGCACAGACACATGGGCACCAACGCAAACACACACAGAAGTGCACTGGCATGCACACACCTGTGTGTGCACACATGCACACACATACACATGGGTGTGTACACATGCAAACACACAGGTGCACTCAAACACATGCACACACGAGTGCACTCACACATGCACAGACACACACAGGGAAATGACCCCGAGACCACGGAGGCAGAGCCTGGCCCCATGTGACCCTCCAGAGCTGGGCAGGCAGGGGCCTTTGTCCCCCACCACAGAGGAGAGGGTGAGGGGCCAGAGCAGAGGCGGCCAGGTGCCGGGCCGCGCTCACCGACGGGCAGCTGTCCCTGCTGCTGTCCCGGGACCTGCTCTTGGCCAGACGCTTCTTCTTCTTGTGCAGCGGCCGCGACTCCAGGATCATCTCCTCCAGCTCGAAGGTGGGGTCGCAGTGCAGGCGGCCTTTCTGTGGAAGATGGCGCTGAGCTGGTGCCTGGCCGCCCTCGCCCGCCCTGGCCACCCCAGGCCCGTGGGCTTACGTTGGGCACGAAGCCGGGCTCCACCTTCTTCTCGCTCAGCTCAGCCCACAGCACGCCGGCCAGAGCAGGGGCCGCCCGCATGTCCTGCAGGCTGGACACTCGGTGCTTGGGGTTCACGGTGAGCAGCTGGAACAAGCCCTGGTCAGCGGCCCCGGCACAGGTCTTGTCTCCCCGGACCCACCAGCAGGCAGCGGCTGCAGCCTGGCTCACTGCTCTCGGTAACCGGCTCAGCGTCACAACAGGACGGGACTAACGCTCACGGGCCCAGGGCGGCCCTGCAGGACTGGCTACCATCACAGCCCCCCTTCCAGGGGGAGTACCGGAGACCCCAGCCGACGCTTCCCCAGCGAGGCATGTGGATCCTCCCCACCCCCACCTGGGCCTCTGGGGGCCACTGTGCCCCTTGGAGCCACCTGGGCTGGTGTGGGCACAGCGGCACACAGTGAAGGCTGGTTAAGAGCCCCTCTCGGGGGCGGGAGGCCTCCAGGTGCTTGGCCACACTGCCAGGGCCAGGACCTGCCCCCTGGGCCACGCGTGTCCAGCACGCCCCTCCTCGCTTGTCCTGAGGCCTCGGGGCACAGTGTGTTTGAGGCACACCGCTCTGAGGAGGGAGCTGGCGGGCCAGCCGGGGGTGACCCTGGCCCAGCCCTGGACCCCAGGAGCCGAACGCCAGCAGCAGCACCGCCGCCTCAGGTCTCTATGGGCTGAGTCCCTGGGACTGCTGCAGACGTGTGCTCGCAGCCCGGGACAGGCAGGGGGTCTGGGGTCTTCTCTGCCTGCTTCTAGTGAGGGGGCTTGCCAGGCCATTGGCAGTGGACAGTGGCCGCCCACCTCCGACAGGACGAGCCGGTCCTGAGCGGGACCAGGCCCCGGCCGCCTCCCCGACACACGCTAGGGTGACCTGCCCCGAGTTGGGGTGTCAGGGACGGAAGCAGCGCGAGGCTTCGATTAGGTAATAAGGACTGACGGCCGCTCCAGCGCTCACACGGGCCGAGCCGCTACAAGATGAGGAGCCTGGGGCCAGGCCAGGCGGGGAACCGGGGCAGAGATGCACACGCGGCCCAGGATGTAGGAAGCGGCCCCCGTGTCCAGCCAGCCTTGCCAGGGTGCCCCCACCCCAGGTCCGGCCGGCCGCGCCCTGGGCAGGTCAGGCGCTCACCTTGCGCAGCAGGGCCACCGTCTCCTTGGACCAGGCGGGCACGTACTGGACACTCACAGTGCTGAACAGCTGCACCAGCGACTCCGCGGCACTGCTCGAGTGGATGTCGTAGGGCCTCTGGGGGGGAAGCGGGGCTGCAGCAGGCGCCTCCCCGCAACTCGAGGGCACCCCACCCTGCCCCTAACCCATCCCAGGGCGGCCCCAGAGAAGAGCCCGGGAAGCCTGCACCTCACCAGGGAGGAAGCACAGTGCCCCTGTACCTCCCCCTAGCAGAGGGCTTGGCCCCAGGAGACCAGCTGCAGCGGGCAGAGGGCCCGGCTGTCTGAGGGTGGCGTGCCTCGGGGGCCCCCACGAGGAGATGGAAGGGCAGCTAGGGGCCTGACGAGCCTCCAGCCTCCCGGGCCCCAGGGCTCGCTGAGATGTGGCCACTGCAGGGAGGGCAGGGGGACCCACCGCCTAGGACCCTCACGGGAAGCTCGGGGGCGGGTGCAGCCCTGCGGGACAGTTCTCTGCCCACCCAGCCCCCTCCCGTGTGCCGCTCGCTAATGGGGAGCATGGACACCCCCGAGCCCCGGGGGTGGGGCAGCCGCAGCTCCCCGGGCACCGGGCATCGGGGCGACCTCGGGCCACAGGAGCTCCCTACCCATCCTCGCAGCAGCTCGTAGGCCAGCACCCCCACCGACCACCAGTCCACCTCGAAGGAGTAGCCAGTCCCACCGTTGACGAAAGACTGGAAGATCTCCGGAGCTTTCCGGGAAGGCGAGAGCAGCTGAGTGTCCCCAGACGGCAGCCCCTGTGAACCCGACCCCCGTGACCCCGACCCCCGCGACCCCAGCCCCTGAGGACCACAGGCCCAGTGACCGCAGGGCCCGTGACCCCAGCCCCTGGTGACCCAGCCCCCGTGACCACAGGTCCAGGGCTGGACCAGAGACCAGGCTGTGGGCAGAGCTGGACTGGTAAGCAGCCCTCAGTGGTCAACCCGCCCTTTTCCACAAGCCGCTGGGTTCAATTCCAGGTCCGCAGCCTGACAAGGGAGGTGGGTGCATGTGCTAAGTCACTTCAGTCGTGTCTGACTCTCTGCGACCCTGTGGAATGTAGCCCGCCAGGCTCCTCTGTCTGTGGGATTCTCCAGGCAAGAATACTGGAGTGGGTTGCCATGCCCTCCCCGAGGGGATCTTCCTCACCCAGGAATCGAACCCACATTTCTTATGTCTCCTGCATTGGGAGGCAAGTTCTTTACCCCTAGCGCCACCTGGGAGGCCCCTGGCAGAGTGCTCTCGAGATCAGATCCACAGCGCACGTCCGTCACTTAGAGTCCCCTGCACGGGTCAAGCAGCCTGGCCAGTTACCTGCTGCTGCAGCTTTAGGGAAGGGACCCGACCCCCCAGAGACAGGTCAGGGTGGGAGGCCAGCCGGCGGGCTGGCGGGGGTGTGCGGGCCGGCGGGGCAAGCTCACCCATGTACGGCTTGGTCCCGGCCAGCGCGGTCGCCCTCTCGCCGTCCTTTATGATGGTGGCGATGTTGAAGTCGGTCAGGTGCGCGTGTCCTGTGAGGAAAGAAGACAGCGTGACTGTCCGGGGGGGACGTGTCCTGTGGGTGGGGCACCCCCCGCCCCGCTCCCCAGCCGAGGCTTTGGCCGCTCACAGCCACAGCTCACCTCGCTCATCCAGGAGAATGTTGTCGGGCTTCACATCTCTGTGGAAGGAGCAGGGAGCGGGGAGGTGAGGCCAGAAGTCCCGGCAGGGCAGGGGGTTCCCACGAGTGGGACCCCAGGAGCCCAGCCCCTCCCCTGCCAGGGCCACGGTGGGAGAGCAGCGCACTGGCCGGGGAGGGCGCCAGAGCCCAGAGCACAGAAGCAGAGCCCCTCGCCGGGACCCCTAGTGAGGGCCTCTCAGAGCCCCGGGTCTGCCCGCGGCCGAGCCTGGCCTCCCGACCTCCTGGCACTCGGTCAGGAAGCGTCCGTGCCCGAACCACGAGCAGATCAGCGTCCCCGGGAACAGCTGCAGAAATCACATTTGCTGCACTTTATACCACGTGGAATTTTGTGTTTTGTCCTGTGGACGCAGCTTTGCCTTCCTTGTTCGTCAGCCTTCAGATACTAAAACTAATTTGAATGTGCCAGGGACACGGCAGATGGGCACAAGGGCACCAGGGGGCGGGGGCGGGAATCCTCCACTTATCAGAGCAGGTGAGGGCGCCCTCTCCCCGAGGAAGGCACCGGCCCCCCGTGCCGGCCCCGCCTGCTCAGACAGGACCCGCCCCGCAGGGGCCTCATCTGTGCAGCTGAGGGGCTGGCCGGGAGCCGGCGCTTGTGCGCCCGGGTGCCACGCCTGGGGCAGGCATGCGGCAAGGGCGGGGCAGAGCGCGGGTGCCCGGGCCCCGAGGGGCGGCGGCCCCGCGGCGCACGCACCTGTGTATGATGTGCTGGCTGCGCAGGTAGTCCAGGGCCAGCGCCATCTCGCAGACGTACAGCCTCACCGTGTCCTCCGAGAACTGCACGCTCTGCTGCAGGTGGTAGCGCAGGTCCCCCCCCAGCAGCAGGTCCACCACCATGAACATGTCCTCCTCGTCCTGGAAGGAGTACCTGAGGGCACGGGTGCCTGGCACTCGCTCAGCTGGACAAGCGGAGCCACGGCCCCTGCCTCATCTGACCAGCCCCCTGCGCAAGGGCCCTGGACCCAGGGCTGTGCCCCACTGGACACTCCCAGTGACGGTGACAGTGATGATGGTGAGGGCGGTGGTGACGGCGATGATGGTGATGGTGATGGTGATGGTGGTGATGATGGTGGTGATGATGGTGAGGGTGGTGATGGTGGTGGTGATGGCGATGATGGTGAGGGTGATTATGGTGACGGTGATGGTGGTGAGGGTGGTGATGGTGGTGGTGAGGGTGTTGATGTTGATGGTGATGGTGGTGGTGATGGTGGTGGTGGTAGTGATGGTGAGAGTGGTGATGGNCCCCCGCCCCGCTCCCCAGCCGAGGCTTTGGCCGCTCACAGCCACAGCTCACCTCGCTCATCCAGGAGAATGTTGTCGGGCTTCACATCTCTGTGGAAGGAGCAGGGAGCGGGGAGGTGAGGCCAGAAGTCCCGGCAGGGCAGGGGGTTCCCACGAGTGGGACCCCAGGAGCCCAGCCCCTCCCCTGCCAGGGCCACGGTGGGAGAGCAGCGCACTGGCCGGGGAGGGCGCCAGAGCCCAGAGCACAGAAGCAGAGCCCCTCGCCGGGACCCCTAGTGAGGGCCTCTCAGAGCCCCGGGTCTGCCCGCGGCCGAGCCTGGCCTCCCGACCTCCTGGCACTCGGTCAGGAAGCGTCCGTGCCCGAACCACGAGCAGATCAGCGTCCCCGGGAACAGCTGCAGAAATCACATTTGCTGCACTTTATACCACGTGGAATTTTGTGTTTTGTCCTGTGGACGCAGCTTTGCCTTCCTTGTTCGTCAGCCTTCAGATACTAAAACTAATTTGAATGTGCCAGGGACACGGCAGATGGGCACAAGGGCACCAGGGGGCGGGGGCGGGAATCCTCCACTTATCAGAGCAGGTGAGGGCGCCCTCTCCCCGAGGAAGGCACCGGCCCCCCGTGCCGGCCCCGCCTGCTCAGACAGGACCCGCCCCGCAGGGGCCTCATCTGTGCAGCTGAGGGGCTGGCCGGGAGCCGGCGCTTGTGCGCCCGGGTGCCACGCCTGGGGCAGGCATGCAGCAAGGGCGGGGCAGAGCGCGGGTGCCCGGGCCCCGAGGGGCGGCGGCCCCGCGGCGCACGCACCTGTGTATGATGTGCTGGCTGCGCAGGTAGTCCAGGGCCAGCGCCATCTCGCAGACGTACAGCCTCACCGTGTCCTCCGAGAACTGCACGCTCTGCTGCAGGTGGTAGCGCAGGTCCCCCCCCAGCAGCAGGTCCACCACCATGAACATGTCCTCCTCGTCCTGGAAGGAGTACCTGAGGGCACGGGCGCCTGGCACTCGCTCGGCTGGACAAGCGGAGCCACGGCCCCTGCCTCATCTGACCAGCCCCCTGCGCAAGGGCCCTGGACCCAGGGCTGTGCCCCACTGGACACTCCCAGTGACGGTGACAGTGATGATGGTGAGGGCGGTGGTGATGGCGATGATGGTGAGGGTGATTATGGTGACGGTGTTGATGGTGAGGGTGTTGATGGTGAGGGTGTTGATGGTGATGGTGATGGTGGTGGTGATGGTGGTGGTGATGGCGATGATGGTGAGGGTGTTGATGGTGATGGTGGTAGTGATGGTGGTGATGATGGTGAGAGTGGTGATGGTGGTGACAGCGATGGTGGTGATGGTGATGATGGTGAGGGTGTTGATGGTGATGGTGGTGGTGATGGTGGTGGTAGTAGTGACGGCGATGATGGTGATGGTGATGATGGTGACGGTGAGGGTGGTGATGGTGAGGGTGGTGATGGCGGTGGTGACGGCGATGGTGGTGAGGGTGGTGGTGGTCCACACGTGCATGCGTGCCTGTGCATGGGGACACGTGACGGCTGCTGGCCCCAGGGGCGCTGTGAGGGGGCAGGGTGGGGGCGGGCGCCTGGGGCAGGAGAGGCCCCCCGGCCACTCACCAGAGGTTCACCAGGAAGACGTGCTCTATCTCCTGCAGGATCTCCAGCTCCCGGAACACGTTGCGGACCTCGTCCCGCTCGATGCACTGCTGCTTGTTCATGTACTTCATGGCGTACATCTTCTCCGTGTCCCGCTTCTGCACGATGCACACCTGTGGGCAGAGGGCGCGTCAGTCCGCCGCCGGCCCGGCAGCTCGGCAGGCGCCACGGGAACCGCCGGGCTCTCTGTCTCTGGAGGGACGCGTCTCCTCAGACTGCAGCTGAGCACCCGGCCCGTCACAAAGCCCCCCGCCCTGGGGGCTGGGCTGCAACACGTGGATCTGGGGACACGGTCCGGTCCATACAGAAGGGAACGTGACGCCTGGAGGGGCTGCAGCTCGGAACGCGGGGGCAGGGGCGAGATGCAGACTCGCCCCTCCAGTCTCCGAGGGAGCACAGCCCTGCAGGGCCCTTGATTTCAGCCCAGATAAACTGAGACCGAGGCTCTGGCGATCAGCAACGCAAGAACAAACATGCCTGAAGCCACTCAGCATGTGATCACTTGCTATAGCAGCCGCTGGAAGTCAACGTGGCCACCCAGTGCTCCAGGCACCCTGCGGGACCCAGACGGGGGCGGGTTACCAGACAGCGCCGTCCACTCTGCCACGAAACACTGCCTTCCAAGGGCCAGGGCTGTGACGGACAGCCTGTCACTGAGCCTTCCGGGCCCTGCTGGAACCCAGGCCAGGAGAGAAGCCGGGGCAGGTGGCCACACCCCAAGGCTCCTAAAGGTCCTTCCTACCCAGGAGAACACCCATCTGAGGACAATGAGTCTTTCTGAATCTTTCTTCTCATTTCAGCAAAGTGGCCCCTTGGGAGGGCTGGGGCGCTCTCCCCGGAGGATGCCCTGGCATGGTGACGCCCACCTGGACCTGCCTGGGGACAGCACAGGCCTAGCTTCAGGTGCTTTCCTCTCTGGGTCTCCGCATTCCCTGCCCGGCCTGAGAATGTCACCCAGGAACGCAGACTGACAGGCAGCAGGCAGGGACCCGGGCCTGTGCGGTTCCATGACTGTGTTGGATAGAGTGCAGCCACGCCAACTGGAAGCAGATCACCAGAGGGGCAGGTGGGCTGCTAACGGGGGCTCCTGGCCGAGGTCACGGGAGAGGGACCCCAGAGCTTCAGCGGACAAAGGCCCATTCCATGACCGTCAGTCTGGCCGAGCCCCAGGGAGCTCTGAAGACCAGAGCCCCATCCCTGGGGCTGGTGTCCTCACTCCTGGGGATTCCCCCGGGCAGCCGAGAGAGCTGCCCCACCCCAGCTGCGGGGAAGGCCCTCGGGCCCTTTCAAGTTTGAAACACCAGCCCGTCCCACCCTCTGCCTGGAGCTAGGAGCCCCGGGGGACTGGCACTGCCTTCGCAGGCCACCAACCAGGGCGCGAGTCTGGGCCTGCGGTGCAGACGTGAGCCAGAAACACAAGTGAAACCCTGACACTGCTTAGAAGCCGGGCCCCGGCTCCCTGTCGGACGGATGCAGAAACGCCACAGCCTAGAATAACATCAGACCCTGCTCCGGCCGCCAGCCAGCTCCTGATCACACCGGCCAGCCACGCCACAACAGCGCTCACTGGACACCACGCCTGACGGCTGCGGGTGCAGCCAGGCGGCACCTCCGTCAAAGGGCGGGGCTCAGGCCCCGGACCCGCCGCTCGGCCTGATCGTCCGGGTGCAGTGACACTCTGGGACCAGAGATCCCCCAGCTGCCCACTGGGGGCCTGGGGACTGAAGGGGGCCTCTGGGCACTGAGGTCCGTGGACCCAGAGGGCACTGCTGGGCTGTTCTTGGCCTCAGCATCTTTGGCTCTACCCGGTGAGGGGCCCTGCACCCCACGGGGCCAGAAGGGCCTGTGTGCTGAACACCAGGCCTGCCCCAAGAGCAGGAGGCAGTGGAGGGCACAGGGGGCTGCCACACGGGAGGGGCAGGAAGAAGCCCAGAAAGGGCGCTGTCTCGGGATGGAGATTTTTTTCCCTTCACTTGCCACATTTTCCAGAACGCCTTTAACACTGTTGCTTTGAAAGCTAGTTGGAATGTTCGAAATGAAAATAAGGGTAAACAGCATGAACAGCAGCTGACCCCCGCCCCGGTTTCAGCTCCGGAGCCCTTCTCCAGCTGAGGCTCCGTTCAGTTCAGGAAGAGCTACCGTCCGTGGTCCCCGGGCGGCGCAGGCAGGAGTCCCCAGGGCAGCCTGCACTCTCCGCGAGGGGAGGAGGAGAAACCAGTGCCTGCGGTGAGGACCAGCGCTCGGCCAAGAGTCCTCTCCCGCCTGGCAGCACCACGCACACCCGAGGGCGCCATGGCAGGGCCTGGACGCTCAGCTCTGGGGAGGTCCTTCTTACCCGGGGCTGCAATGCACCATCTTCTCCCCAGGAGGGATGCTGGGAGCTGGGCCAAGCACCCTTCACTCTGAGGGCCCCAGCACTGCGCTCAAGGCTCCTCCAAGCCAGAGGGAGGCTGGGACGGATGGAGCGTGAGCGGGACCCAGGCCTCCTGAATCTTTGGGCTCTGTGTTCTGGAATGTTCTCAGCTCATCTTGAATTCTAGCCAAACCCCAAGAGTGCAGAGGTCAGACCTTGCCTCCCTGGGGGTTTCTGGAGTGCACAGAAGGACTGTGACAGGAGGGAAGCCTGCAGAGGGGGTCCGTGAGCTGCCCGGAGCGGTGGGGTCTCCACGGGGAGCCCTCGGGAGGGGAAGGCAGAGCTGTTCCCTGGCTCTTCCAGTCCAGGCACAGCCTAGTGGGAGGAAGACACGAGTTAGAGCTGGTCTGTGAATGTGACTTTCCCTGGGGGTGGGTGTCGGGAGCCCGCTGGCCATCTGTCGAGGCACACCAGCCCAGAACACTCGTGCTATCCCATCTCTGCGTGACACAGGTCACCTGGAGCCACACGGCCTGTGCTGGTTGTCCCCTCACCCCTTTGGTTGAGCTGGGAAGCCTCTAGCGTGGCCCGTCCAGCAGCACAGATTCAGGACAGACTGGGTTGCATTTGACTCCCTGTCACCCAGTGGTCTCTGCTGTCCTGGACTGACCTGGGAGAAGCCCTAGATCTCGGGGAGGCCTGCATCTCTTATGTTATCTCTGGGGATGGTGAAGTCACAAAAGGCTGGTGGGCTTTAAGCTCGTTGGTTTAGAGTCACGTTAGAGGAGGTATCCATTTAAAGATTTCACTTCTACTGGGCTTCCCTGGCTGAGCACCGAAGAACGGATGCTTTCGAACTGTGGTGTTGGAGAAGACTCTTGAGAGTCCCTTGGACCTCAAGGAGATCCAACCAGTCCATCCTCAAGGAAATCAGTCCTGAATATTCGTTGGAAGGACTCATGTTGAAGCTGAAACTCCAATACTTTGGATACCTGATGCGAAGAACTGACTCATTGGAAAAGACCCTGATCTGGGAGGGATTGGGGGCAGAAGAAGGGGACGACAGAGGATGAGATGGCTGGATGGCATCACTGACTCAATAGACATGAGTTTGAGTGAACTCCAGGAGTTGGTGATGGACAGGGAAGCCTGGCGTGCTGCAGTCTATGGAGTTGCAAAGAGTTGGACACGACTGAGTGACTGAACTGAACTGATATTACTTATATGTGAGCTTCCAAAGTTATATAAAATGCTTAGAAAATTTTCAATGTCCTCACAATGACTGTATGTCAGCCATAATTCCAATTATCATCTCAAATTGTTCTATGCAACAGAAAAAACAAATTTCCATAACTGCATAATTTTTACAGTAAACTCATCAGATCTTTGACCACGGTTATTTTTCAGTCTTTAGCCTTTTACAGATGGTTACTGTTTTACTGATCTTTCCTGAAAGCTTTTATAATCAACTGCAGACAAAAATCTTTCATGTTTAAAAAGTTCATGGAAAGGACTTTGATAAAGACCCTAGAATACAGGTATCTGGTAACTAAGACCACACCACTGAAGTTGGTGAGCCTGTCTAAACTCTAGTGGGAAACTGATGGGTCCTTTTTTATCTTTTAGATTAATTTTTGGCTGCGTCAGGTCTTCAGCCGCGGCCTGCGGGGTCTTCGCCGCAGCGTCCAGGCTTCCCGTCGCAGGGGCCTCTCCTGCTGCGGGCCCCGGGCTCCAGGCGAGCAGGCCTCAGCAGCTGCCGCGCGAGGCTCTCGGGCCGCCGGGCGTGGGCTCAGCATCCCAGCACGTGTGGGGTCTCAGTCCCCCCCAGGGAGGGAACCAGCGTCCCGTGCACTGGAAGGCGGGTCACCAGGCAAGTGCCCGGATGGGTTCTGAAAACGGCTGATCTGCGATTCGGGAAAACGAGGACTAGTTACATGGGGCTACACGAACTCACAGAGACGACGACCAGCTGTGCGGCTTTTTGTCTGAAGCACTGCTGGTCCTTCAATGTGTGCTTTCCAGGCTTATTATTTTTCTCTTTCTCTTAAGCCATTAGCTTTCAGCAATCTGGAAAATCACACCTTTGTAAACAGAACATTTATCTTCTCTCCCAATCTGTTCCCTCTAAAACTGAGAAACTCGTACTAAGTATCTTGTTTTCGTGAAAATACAGTTATTTTATGAGGTCAGTAGAATATGTTCTTCTGTTTAATTTAAAACATTGGTCATGTTGCCAGGCTTTGGCTGGAGTGTCGTATTGTAAAATGATGTAGCGGTTCTCTGGGTTTTTTCACCACGAGAATTCTTGCTGCAAGCAGAGACAATTGGCCATAATATAATTTTGCCATAAACGATAAAATAATAACAAGAGGGACATTTCAAGGGACTTAATGAAACATGAAAATAGCAAAAAATTTTAAGAATTTTAATGGGAATATAAAAATATAAAAAAAAATAGGGACTTCCCTGGTGGGCCAGTGGTTGGGACTCCTCGCTTCCAGGGCAGGGGGAGCAGGTTTGATCTAACTAAGATCTTATATGCCTGTGGCTAAAACCCTGACCTCATTTAACGTGTGTGGCTTCACGATCACAGTGTGTCTGGGTGTCTTAGAGAAAGTGGTGATGCTTCTTCTGTTAAAGTCGACTGACCATTAAGGATTCAGCATTTAATGGTGGATGTAAGTTTGCACTCTTAACATTGAGATGTCCCTGGAATTCAGGGACGCTGCTGTTTCTTATCAACACAAGGAGCGGACATAGCCTGTGGCACACGTGTGGGTCACGTGGAAATGATCCATCGCAAGCTCAGCCCTGGCATCACTTGGCTGGATTCTGTGCCAAGCACCAAACTTCCGTTTATGTCACGTTCTCCACCATCGAATAGCAAAGGGGTTTCAAAAAATATATGCTCATCAAGAATCAGGTAACCACTTCCTTGCGGGGACTCGGAGGAGCCTGTCTTATTTTTCTGCCAGCTTCTAGCATTGCACAATACATTGTGGAAAGCACGCCTGAGATGTATCTAAGCTAGAGAGTCGATCGTTAGGGTCTCCAAGGCTGTGCTGAAGGACTCGCCACCTCTTTGCTATTAGCTGCAGTTTGGAAACTTTGGGCTTTGGCAGGTGGGAAGGATGGCTGTGCCCACAAAGGATTTACTGACTGACATGTTACCATTTTCCAGTGTAGTTTGCAATCTGGCGTTTACGGTATTGAAACCCAACTGTCAAACCAAACCATCAACCAATTATTTTATCTTTGATGGCCAAGTAGATGTGCAGGGAAACTGCTCGGGACAACGATGTTTACAGCTTGTAAAGCCGTGTGAAGTTCCAGCCTGGCGCCTGCCTTACGGGGTGCAACGATACAGAGGACTACAGTCACTTCCTGGCAGGTCCCGGGAATCTCAGGATACCTTGGGGACGCTGGGAAGCGAGGAACTCACCCGAACGTGTGAGTATCAGAGGCTCAGTCTGCTGATGAGATGCTCTAAGTTAGCTTCTAGCCCCAAGAGGCTGTTCAAAGTCTGATCAGGAATTCCTCACAGAAGTTCCAGCAAAGCAGGAACTTAAAAGGACCTGCGTGCTCAGCCTGCTCTCGTGCTGACCTCAATAATCAGGCCATGCTTAATGAGACCAGACTGTTTTGCAAACAAATTAATCTTTGATTATCTTCAATAAGAAAGGGCATGTCTGTAGGGAGAGAACCGCGCACCCCGTGGGGTGTCGAATGGGCACGCCCCTCTCAGTAATACACGTTTCCAGTTCATCTCCCAGCCTTCCGACGTGGAATCACAAGAAGCAAAAACTTCCCCACTAGGTGAAGTGGAACAGCTCCGTGTGACCCTCAGCAAACCCTGTCAGGCCGTATGTGGACATCTGTGCCGGTGTGGGGGCAGCACCCTCAGTCACCAGACACATTCCGACCACAGCCGGGGAAACGCCTGGCACCCACCGGGGCCTGCCCGCAGCCCCCCGCCAGTGTGGCCTGGAGGGCTCCCTCCTGAGCACTGCCCCAGCCGGCTGCCCTCTCGTCTGATCCGGTCGACAGTGGCTTACCCTGCAATCTTCACTCTTCACTTGTTTCCACTGGGGCCCAGCCTCCCAACACCACCTCCTAAAAGAAGATGCGACTGTCTAACTACCGTGACCTGCTCTCAGGACTGAGAAAGCGGCTCACGGAGACAGGGCTCACAGCGCGACTCTTCCTGGGCGTGTGTGTGTGTGTGAACGGAGCCGGGGTGCACCCTGAAATCTGCTCTCTGCTCACAGTCATCTCCAGCCAACCACGCTCACAGCACAACAGGGTCAGGAAGGCACCTGCCCTCTCCTTCCTTCCTGAAACCAGGGAATCACCCTAGGCAGACAACCTCATCCCCAGGACAGGAAATCGAGGCCAGGAGGACTCAGTGCAGCGGACCTTGTTAGAACATCCCTCCTCCCCTTCAGCCTCCCACGGACTCCAGCTACCCTGCCATGTGGCCACCTTGTCTAAGCCAGCACAAAACATTCAGGTTTTGCCTGCTCTGTGGGTCCTCATTTCCCTACGAGGGCTCCCGTGTCCCCAAACTCACATTAAACAAATGTGTATGCACACCTCCATTCCTTCGACTTCAGTTCAGTTGCTCAGTCATGTCCAACTCCTTGCGACCCCATGGACTGCAGCATGCTGGGCCTCCCTGTCCATCACCAACTCTCAGAGCTTGCTCAAACTCATGTCCATCAAGTCGGTGATGCCATCCAACCATCTCATCCTCTGTCGTCCCCTTCTCCTCCCACCTTCAATCTTTCCCAGCATCAGAGTCTTTTCCAATAAGTCAGTTCTTCGCATCAGATGGCCAAAGTATTGGAGTTACAGCTTCAGCATCAGTCCTTCCAATGAATATTCAGGACTGATCTCCTTTAGGATGGACTGCTTTGACCTCCTTGCAGTCCAAGGGACTGTCAAGAGTCTTCTCCAACACTACAGTTCAAAAGCATCAGTTCTTTGGTGCTCAGCTTTCTTTATAGTCCAACTCTCTCATCAATACATGACCACTGGAAAAACCATGGCTTTGACTAGATGGACCTTTGTTGGCCAAGTAATGTCCGTTGACTTAAGTCACTTTAATTCCCAGGTGCAACTGAAAACCCCGCAGGAGGAGGGTGAGAGCCTGCCCCGCTCCGGCCTCCAGCCCTGCACTCCCCTCCCCTGCAGACTCGGCCTCCAGCCTGTGGGAGGGCACACCTCTGCTGTCCGAGGCCACCCAGGTGTTTGCTTTGTCACAGCCACCACGGGACACATCTTCCAAGCCAGCTGGGCTGTAAGAACAGCCTGCTTCCTTGCAGTGCTCCTGACCAGGCCTGCGGGCACAGACGGTGCCCACCTCTCACTGCCTTCCCCCGCTCACTGCTCCCTCCTCTCTTCCGAGTGGGCAGAGTCCAGCCAGCACCCTGACCTCCTGCACATCGGCCAGCCCGGGTCAGGGGGCAGGTAGCATGGCCCCCGCTGGCCCAAGACCGGCCCTTGGAGGCCCACGGTCGTCGGGCACACGCGTGGCTGTCTGAGCCCTGTGCCGGGCGTTCCCTGCAGAGTCAGGCGCACCCCAAAGCACTCTGGTGGGGCGCCTGACAAGGGCTTTAGGTGGTCAGCGACCCGGCTGGAAGAGGCTGAATGGGCCTGGCCCCTGCGGCTCCGCAGAGCCCCCGACGGGGGAGCAGCCCCGGTGGTGGCAGGTCAGAGCCTGGGCTCTGGTGCCTCCCAGAGCAGAGGCAGCGCGGCCCCATGTTGCACGGAGCAGCACCGATGAGGGCCGGAAGCCTCAGCCCCGTGAGCAGCCCCCAGGGCTGCGAGCGTGGGCCCTGTGAACCCACTTCCTCAGATGGGACTGGCCTCGCTTCTGAGCTGCTTCCTCCCGTGATCGACTTAAGGCAGAAAAAGAGGAAATGGAATTAGATCTAAGGTGTGAAAAGGAATAAAGTCTGGGGACCCTAGGGCCCCCGGGCAGCCCCGGGCTTTCCCGCAACGCCCGATGACTGATGACCCGGAGGAGTCGGCGACCGACGGCAGGGCCGTGGCCATGTTAACTGAACGCTGTTCTCGCTTTGCAGGTTCTTTTTTGTTGTTCCTGCAGCTGACAAGTTGGTCACAGCATTCATAGGGAAAGACAGTCAAGCAAAAATAGCCAGGAAAAAAACTTTAAAAGCAGAAGGAGCCAGGGACGTGAGCCCTGTCGGGTATCAGCATGTTATATAAACCTTCTGTGATAATGTGTGGTCCTACCGTGGAACAGACGGGTGGGCCACGGGATGGAGTGCAAACCCAGAAATAGACCCACCTGCATAAGGACGTTCAGTATGTGATACAGGCGGCCTCCCAAATTTATGGGGAGACTAGACTTTTGATTAAAATATGGTGCTGGAATAACTGAACAGTTACATGGAAAAGGTAAAACATGGGCCATTCACGGCACTGTAAGTCAGAGTCAATTCCAGATGTATAACAGGTTTGACATGAATAAGGAAACAGATGTGACGGAAGAAAAAGCAAACGCTCCACCCGGCTTTTCATGAAGAAATGCAGCACAAAGCTCCGCGATGCTCCCCCCTTGCCTGTCGAGCTGGCAGAGGCCCAGCCCTGGCAGCCCTGGACGGGGGCCCCGGAGAGCACAGGCCCCACGGAGGGCTGGCGCGTCTGGCAGCATCACACGCACACCCAGCCGCACCCGCGCCGCCCGCCTCTAGGAGCCCAGCTGAAGATGGGCCGGCTCCCCTGCACGCGGTGTGGCGCCTGCAGCCCTGCCAGCGGCCTCAGAGCTGGGTGCAGCCTAACGCTCCCCAGAACACACATGGCTGCAGGTCAACGGGCCCTGCAGCCCGACAGGCCCCTGCGAACATGCCGCCCCACGTGGCAAGAGGCACCCTGCTGCTGCGGTGACGTGAAGGACGCTGAGAGCAGGGGTTGTCCTGGGTGATCCAGGGGGCCCCAGTGTCCTCACTGGGGAGCAGAGGCCTCTGGAAGCTGGAGGAGGCAGACACAGGCTCTTCGGAGCTGCAGGCCCAGCCTCGCCCCACGGAGACTGCAGCCCAGGGCCGGCCCAGCTCGGACGTCCGGCACCGCGACCGGCGGGGGGCGTTTGTGCTGCTGCGGCCTCGGGAGCTTGTCTGCTCGCCCGCCTCGGGGCCAGCTGCGCAGGGATGGGGGTGGTCTTGCGGATGAGCAGGGCGGCCAGAAATACCGTCAAGTCAAAAGCAGAGCAGGAGAGAGTGAACACCAGGCTGCCCGGGATCTAAGAAGCAGTCCTGTGGACACGGGAGAGCGGCCAGTGGGGATATAAACCCAGCTTCCTCAGAGGAGGACTTGCGGGAGGAAGGCGGAAGGAGGACAGAAGGGGCAGCAGCCGAGGCCGGACTTGCCTGAGCACAGACCTGACCTGGCGCCTACGAGGCTCACACAGCAGCGCTGGACGTGGCAGAGGGGCTCTCTGCACACCGAGAGCAAAGCAAGGCGTGATGCTGGCTGCACCCCAGGCCTCCAGCCCCGGGCTCCCGGGCGGATCTGGCCCCGGGCTCCTCGGGGACGCGCCGTCAGCTCAGCTCCGGAAACGCCTTCCAGGCCCGGCGTCCGCATGCGAGTTCGGCGGTGAGGGGCCTGTCCCAACCCAGGGCACCCTCATCTCACAACCAACACACATGACCGCAGCTGGAAAACCCAACAAAAAGCGGAACAAAACGGAGCAGTGAAGAAAACCACCCAGCAAAGCATGAAGGAGCCTGAATCCTGAGCAGGCCTGCGTGTAAGTCGCTCAGTCGTGCCCCGCTCTTTGCGACCCCATGGCTGCAGCCCACCAGGCCCCTCTGTCCGTGGAATCTCCCAGGCAAGAATACTGGAGTGGGTTGCCATTTCCTCCTCCAGGGGATCTTCCCGACCAGGGCTTGAACCCGGGTCTCCCGCATTGCAGGCAGATTCTTTACCACCGAGCCACCAATAAACAAGCCCTAGACAGGAGTGAACGCCCTAGTGTTAAAATATCACAGGCACGTGTGACCCGGCAACCCATCACTGGGTGTGTGCCCAGGAGAACTGACAGCAGGGACCCAGAGGTTCGCACTCCCACGTTCACGGAAGCCTGATTCACACCCAGGGAAAGGCGGAAAGAGTCCCAGCGCCCGTCAGGGGACCAGCAGATACGGGAGTGCGGTCCATCCGCGACCTGCACCATCGACGTCCTGGACAGGACGCCGCTCAGCCTCCAAGGGAAGGAGGTTCTGACAGGAACTGCAGCCCAGGTGAGCCCCGAGGACCTCAGGCTACACGCACTCCGCCAGGGACCCTGTGTGACCCCACCTCACGAGCCTAACTCTAGAGGCAGAGGAGAGTAGACGTTACCAGCGCTGAGTCAGTCCCAAAGGAAAGCAACCCTGAACACTGACTGGAAGGACTGATGCTGAAGCGGAAGCTCCAGTACTTTGGCCACCTGATGCGAAGAACTGACTCACCGGAAAAGACCCTGATGCTGGGAAAGATTGAAGGCGGGAGGAGAAGGGGTCGACCGAGGATGAGGTGGCTGGATGGCATCACTGACTCGACGGACATGAGTTTGGGTAAACTCCAGGAGATGGTGATGGACGGGGAGGCCTGGCGTGCTGCAGTCCATGGGTTTGCAAAGAGTTGGACAGGACTGAGCGACTGGACAAGGGCTAGGGAAGGGTGCAGTGAGTTAGTGTTAACGGGGAACAGAGTTTCAGTTTGGGAAAATGAGAAAGCTCTGGAGATGAAGGGCTATTCAGCAGTGTGCGTAGACCCAGCGCCACTGAGCTACGTGCTCCAAGGGGTAAAGAGGGCAAGTCTTAGTTTGTGTGTGTTTTACTCTAACTTTTTTTAAGTTAATACCAAGCCAACTTATACCCCAACTAATCCAGTCACGAACCTGCTCAAAGGCCAGGGGCACGGGCCTGTGACTATGGGGAAGCTCCATGACATCTCTTGGGCTGTAGCCATGGGTCAGCCCTGCCCTGGGCGGGCAGCGAGCTGGGGCGGGCAGGTGGGAGCAGGTAGCCGAGGAGCCAGGGCTGGGACCCATGAGGGCAGCCCCTGATGGGGAAACCAGGTCTGGGTGCATGGGGCGACTGCCCAGGCCCAGGATGGGATGCTGTTGACGCCCACCACCGCCTTTCCTTCGCAAAACCACCGAGCAGCAGCAGTTGAGGTGTGGTGGGAAGGCAGAGCCTGGGCTGAAGGTCCCTGGCATGGCGCGTAGGCACCGACTTTAAGAGCCAGTGTCCACATCTGGCACCTGGACATCTCAGGAGAAGGAGTGAAGGGCCTGCTCAGGAAGCTGGAGGCTGATGGCAAGGGCCAGAACAGAGCACAGGCTGCAGCAAAGCTACCCCAGCAGCACCCCGCCCCGGGCGGCTGCAGGCGGCCAGGCTCGCGTACCGCTCCAGAGCCCGGCACATCTGAGCCTCAGCCACAGCCGCCCTCTCCCCAGAGCATCTCGGCCGTGAGGGCGGCACTGAACCCAGAACGGCTCCTGCTGTGCTAGCTCAGCGAGACGTCGCAGCAGCGCCCCCGAGGCCGAGCATCTGCCCCCTCCGAGGCGTTGCCACAGCAACCGTGAGCGCAGGCTTCTCACTCAGATGGCAGCGTGGGGAGGCTGGGCGAGGTGGCCTCCCCAGGGGGCCTTGAAAACAGGGAGCGAGGCGCAGCCTGGAGGCTGCCCCGCCTGCAACCAGTCTCCCGCCCTCCTGCCCACACCTGCCAGGTCCGCCTGAGGATCGGGGTCAGGGGAGTCCTCAGGTGGCCGAGACCGTCTTAGTCCTCTCCCTGTAAACCGGAGAGGTGTGAAGGCATGGCCCGGGTGCGGCCACTCTGTCCCGAGGCCGGTGCCTCCCTTTCGGCCCCAGATAATTTCCCACCAGCCATGCAGGAGCGAGAGGCCAGGGTGCCCGTCTCACGCAGGCAGGGCCCAGGTCGCCAGAGGAGGGTCCCCGGACCTCCCACCGGAGAAGCGCCCCCATCCCTGCCCCGTTTCACAGCGAGTGTCCTGCCTCGGACCCCACGCCCTCCCGATGGGCCTGGGCTGCAGGAGGGCAGAGGGTGGCCAGGCCCACCCACCCAAACACCGACAGTGCAGGCACCCCAGAGGCCCCGTGGCAGCCCAGCCCAGCCCTCGTGCAGATGCAAAGGAAAAGGGTGCCGTGAGGTGCAGGGTATGCAGGGCAGTGGGTGAGAGGAGGCCTGGGCAGTGGGGGCGGGAACCACCCACAGTCAGGACCAGGCCTGGGGGGCACAGGGGCCGGGGTGCAGGAGAGGTGGGGTGCTCCCAGTCAAACAGAACATCCTGCCCTCTGTGCAGGACGCTGTGTCCGGCCTGGGCCCAGGGACTTGCAGAGGGACGCCCAGCCCGGCCCCAGGAGGCGGTCTCCTCCCGCAGGGCTGTGCCCGCCAGAAGCCTAGACATCCGCTTCCTGACACTGCCCAGCTGCCCGGCTGCCCACCGCTGGGGGCTCTGCAGGGCTGGCCCCGGGGACTTGCAGAGGGACGCCCAGCCCGGCCCCAGGAGGCAGTCTCCTCCCACAGGGCTGTGCCCACCAGAAGCCTAGACATCCGCTTCCTGACACTGCCCAGCTGCCCGGCTGCCCACCGCTGGGGGCTCTGCAGACCCACCCCTGCCCCCCGGACAGCATCAGCGGGAACATAACACTTCAGTGCAGAGAAAATCTAGCCCCAGACGCCCCTGGCTGAGCCAGGACCTGGCCTTGCTGTTCCCAGGACGGGTCATCCACATGTGGCAAAGGCAGGGCCCGCTGCCCACACCTGGGGAGGGTGCATGAGCCACGCCCAGGGCCACCCCGCCCCCACCCAGCACGCCCTGCCCTCAGCAGCTGCAGGGAGGCAGAGGGCAGCGGGGACAGAGGGCAGGACGGTGGGCAGGGACACAGAAGCCACCATCTCCAATAAGCCAGATGGAAGGCTGGAAAAGAGAGCCATCCTCAGCGACAAAGATGATCCGTAACAGCTCAACGTGAAACAGCCATGAGAGCAACATACGACAAACACGACGAAAGTGTGAGGGTCCCCGGCTGCGCACAGCACCAGCTTCCTCCCATTCAATCCTAAAATGCAAGTCCTGCCCGATTTCAGTGAGCTTATTCCTGAGCTTGACCACAGGTATTTGAGAGTTCAGTGAGAAATGTGAATACATGAGAGCAGCTGGTGCTGTGGGGGGCACGGGCCGGGCTGTAAACGCGCTGAAGGCCCCGGGTTAGAATAAACGGAGTCCCGCGTCAGGGTGCAGCCCCGAGGACTCGGACGGACGACAGAGCAGCAGAGCTGGCCGATTAAAGATGCTCCGTTCCGGATGGAGTGCTTTTCCAAAACGGAACACTTCCTTTGTTCTGAGTATCACGGTAGTAACACTGGTTGTAAACAAAGGCCAGAGTGAGACACAGCCCCAGGTGGGCCCCGGAGGACAGGACGGCCTCCCGAGAAGGAGAGCGCAGGGAGGCTGCCTGGAGGCCTGAGGAGGGGGCCGGGTGGGCAGGAGACGAAGGCGGGGCGAGGGGGTGGCAGTGATGGGAGCGGGGAGGCAGCGGCTCCTGGGCAGGTTGCATCTGGGAAGGCGGGCGGGTATTTGATTCTTGCCTCCACCGCCCACCACCCGCCGCCAGGAAGAAGGTGGGAAGCGACAGACGTTCAATCTAAAAGTAAACACACAGCTTCCGTGTCCTCAGGTAACCAGAGCCCCAGGGAGAGAGTCCAGGCTTTTGGGAGGAGCAGCAAAAAGGGCCAAGGACGCCCCCACCTGCACAGCAGCCTGTGGCCCCAGCCCGAGGGTCAGCGTGGTCTTAGAAGGGGCACGAAGGGGGTGCCCCTCAACCAAGCCTGGCCTGGGGGGCTGCAGACACCACTGACCCGCGAGGCTCGGGGGCTCCAAGCGCCCGCCAGCAGGTCCCGCGAGCGTCCTGCCGAGTGTGGCCTGGAGCTGGAAACCAGCTTCCTGGACGCAGAACAGACCCTGCCTGCGGTGCTGGGGAGGCCTCGCTGCACAGACACACACACACACACACACGTACATACATGCAGGCACACACAGGTGCAGACACAAAGGTACACACATGCATGTACACACAGATACAGACATGTACANCACACACACGTACATACATGCAGGCACACACAGGTGCAGACACACAGGCACACACACATGCATGTACACACAGATACAGACATGTACACACACAGGCACACACCCATACACAGAGAGAAACACAGACATGCACACACAGACACATGCACACACACACAGGCACACATGTCACACACAGGCACACACACAGACACACATAGGTACACAGGCACACAGGCACACACGCATAAACAGACACAGAGACACACACAGACACAGACACGTACACACATGCACACATGTCACACACAGGCACACATGTCTCACACAGGCACACACACAGACACATGCACACACACACAGGCACACATGTCACACTCAGGCACACACACAGACACACATAGGTACACAGGCACACAGGCACACACGCATAAACAGACACAGAGACACACACAGACACAGACACGTACACACATGCACACATGTCACACACAGGCACACATGTCTCACACAGGCACACACACAGACACACATANACACAGACATGTACACACAGGCACACATGTCACACACAGGCACAGACACACATAGAGATACACTCAGACACATACACACATGTACACACAGGCACACATACACACAGAGACACACACGCACACACAGAGGCACACACAGAGACACACAGGCACACACGCATAAACAGACACACAGACACACACAAACAGAGACACACACAGACACATACACACATGTACACACAGGCACACACATGTACACACACAGGCACACACAGACACATGTACATACACAGGCACACACAGAGGCACACACACACAGCAGGGGCAGGGGCACATTTGAAGGCTGGGCCACGGCCAACACCCACAGAAAAATAGATTTTTTCCAGTTCTTAATTATTCCACCTTAAATGATCCACCTTGGAGTACACTGCAGCCAGTTCATTCCACTGGACAGAACTGGGGAGGCCCAGGCTTGTGGGGGTAGCTTACACCTGTCACACTTGAAAAGAACTCTACCTCCTGGCAGCCGCTGAGTACGGGCCCTGCTCTGGGCAGCTGGAGCCTGGATGCAGCCTGAAGGCTGGATTGGGCCCTTCCAGGTTCCCCGACAGCCCCAGAAGGAGTCAGGGCCTGGCCTCGGGCAGGCAGACCTTTCCTCCCAGGCCCCTCCCCACGGGAGGCCCATAAGTCCTGGGTCAGGGGCCCGTGGCCACATGTGTGGGAAATGGGGCAGCCAGGAGCAGAGGGGCCTGGAGCACGGCCACGTGCCAGGCTCACCTGGGCTGAGACAGGAGACAGGTGTCCAGGCGGGGGTGCACAAAACATGGAGGCCGCAGCTCCCTAGTCGGGGGCCAGGGCAGCTGGGGGGGTCAAGGAGGGGAAGTGGTCCGTCCTCCAGGGAAGCGGAGCTGCCACGGGGCCCCAGGGGCCAGCGGGCCCCCTGGAAAGCCCAGGGCTCTCCTTCAGGCCCCGCTGGGCACCATCCACACGCTGGGGTGGCCAGAGCAGCTGAGCTTCCTGAGAGCTGTGCCCACGCCCCTCAGGGCCCTGGGGTGAGGTGGGGGGTTCTCGATCTGGGGACAGGTAGGGGCTGGGGGCTTCTCAGAGCCAAGGACTGAACCCCAGTGGACCCCCCAGCTGGAAGGGGGAGGAGGGGCACGTTTGGAAGAAAGAAATCTGAGGGTGGCCTTGCTTTAGCCTGAGGGTGGGGTCCTTACAAGGACGTATCCAGGGTACTGAGGAGAGCTCACCTTGGTGGGGGGCAGGGGGCTCCCCAGCACAGGATGAGGGGGCTCTTCCTCCCTCACCCATAGGACCCCCCAGTCCTGAGTCTGGAGCTACCCTGGTGTTCGTGAACTCCAGAGACAAAGCCACAGCCAATCCCACAGAAACAGGCCTCTGGGAGTTTGGTGTTTAATGAGCCAGACCCGGAAGCTGGGGCAGAGGTGGAGACCCCACACACCAGCCCCAGCGGGCCGGCGGGGAGAGGTGGCAGTCTGGAGTCTGCAGCCTGGTCCATGGGGCTGGTGTTCCCACCCCTGAGCCAGGGGTGGTCTGAGGTTCCCCAGGGCAGCCGCAGGCCAGGCCAGGCTGGGAAGGGAGGAGGGGCGAGGAGCAGGAAGGCAGAGAGGGCTGCGGCGTCCACACGCAGGCCAGCCCTATGGACATCTCTGCTTTTTGGGGGACCAATCTTTGTAGACAAAAAATTAATATGCTGATAGTTTACCATTTGTAACAACCACTTCTTTACAACGGTGGTTTCCCAAACACCTGCTCGAGGTGGCAGCTGGCTAAGCCCGGCCAGCTCAGACCCCCTGGGGCCCCCAGAGGCAGAGGTTTGACCCCCAGGGCCCCCCATACCTGCCCAGAGGGCGCCTTGAGCTGAGCCAGGGAGAGCAGGCCCGGGAGGGCAGAGACCATGAGCAGGCCCAGCCACCCTGGGGGCCCACCAGCCCACCAGTCTACACCGAGGACACTCACTCATGTCTGTCACCCCCTCTCAGCTCTCTGGACCGACATGTCCCTTGCAGCCTGAGATTTCAGGTTCGGACACCAAGGCGGCCCACGCAGGCCCACGGCCCAGCTGCACCGCAGTGCTCACCGACCCCCCAAGGCCCACTGCTGGCTCGGCCAGGGGAGCTGAACGGGGAGTGGCTGACGGGCAGCCCCGGTCCCGCCCGGCCTCTCTGCTCTGAGGAAGGTCAGCTTCCTCGAGCAGCCAGGTGGCCAAGATGATCCGGAAGACCCAGCAACAGAGCCCCGTCCACCGCCACGCCAGCGCGGGCTGGGCTCTCAACACGCACGGCTTCTGTTCTGCCTCGGAGAACAAGGCCCTCTATCCTGGGAGACGATTCTCGGAGAACTTGGAGCTTGGGGGAGGATGGGGTTTGTTCACAGGGTGCGGAGGTTCAGTCCTACCGGATGCAGAGAGCCCGGGGGTGACGGGCTGACGGCCACGTGACAGAAGGGAGGCGCTTAACGCCACTGAGCTGAGCACTTAAACGCGGCGCGACGGCAGCTTTTACGTGACTGGCCACTCTCCGTCGTAAAGACTGGGATCAGAACCGCGCATGACGTCCAGTCTTGCCCTCGGGACCGGATAATCCATCTCCAGGCACTCCCCCCCAGAGGTGCGGCTGCCATGAGGTGAACAGCCAGCCACCTCGCCAGGGAGACAGGTCACACGACATGCCGACCCCTGTGCCTGCCTCCAGCAGGGCTGCGGGGTCGCGTCCGGGGCGGCTGCCCTCCACAGTGGCTGCCCTCTGGGTTGAAGGTGGCTCCCAGCAGTCCCTAAGGCCAGTCTTCAGTGGGCGTCTGGGCACGCCTGAGCCCTGGCACGCCCTCTGAAACAAGGCCACATGCAGACAGCTGCGCATGGAAGCAGATTCCAAGTCCTCACCCCCTCTCCTGGTGGGGTCATCGCCCCGGCCAAGGAGAGAAGTGGAGGGGCAAGCGCCCACCTTCCAGACACCCTGGCACCCAGCCCCGCTGCCCAGGGACCCCTGGAGGCCTGACTGGGGGCCCAGTTAGGAAGCAGGAAGCTGCCCTACAATTACACGGTGACTTGCATCTGAGATAAGCCTGGCAGGACCTCATGCTTCCTCTAGTTACCCGAAACCAGCCCCGTCTCTGGGCCCTCCTCTCTCTCCACTCCACCAGCCCTGTCTCTGGGCCCTCCTCTCTTTCCACTGCACACAGACCCATCTCTGGGACCCTGCTTTTCAAAGCCAAGACCTGGCTGGAGGAGCCAGAATCCTGGGGTCGGTGGAGACTGCGGGCAGAAGGGCAGCCCGCTGTGCTCGTGAGGTGGGAGGACTGTCCCTGGGCAGGGGTGCAGAGGGCTCAGCCTGGGGGTGGGGGGTGAGGAGGGCACAGCGCCAGGCCCAGCGGCGTCACCAGCCTCACCTCCCCCAGTCAGTCTTTGCCCTGAGGGTCCCCACTCTCCTTCAAAGGCCCACTTTGGGAACATCTGGTTGACCCCGAAGCCATCCCTCCCAAACCCGGTCTTGGCTGACGTCCTGCCTTCCCCCTGGTGGGGGAGGCAGCTTCCTCTAGGCCCCACCTGCCCACCCACCTCCCACACCCCCATTCTCCACTGGGAGAAGCCAGGTGGCAGAGACTGCCCCAGGTGCCATGGTCTGACACACTCACCAACCAAGAACCTCATCTTTTGGGTCAACTGTCTCTGCACAACCGACAAAGGGCCGGGGTCCATCATTTGGGTCCTTGCCCCCTAACGCGTGGGACACTTCAGGGCCTCTGTGCCAAGGGGCTCATTTCTCTGGCCTACAATCCCCCCGGCCCACAACCCGAGACAGCACTGGGTGTGACATAGGGGCGGGGGGTGGGCAAGGGCGTCCCAGTGCCCGCACGAGCCTCCTGGGCTGAAACACGGAGCGCAAAGGCCCCCTCCACCCCAGCCCCGGAGCCGAAAAGCAACTGTCCTTTCAAAAGTGACTCATTTACAACAGGCCCATCAGGCAGAGTCCCGGGAGCTAATTCTAACCTTTGCAGAGGCTTGTTCAGCCTTTGGAGTTATAATTACTCCCAATCTCCGGGCAGGATAAGGCTGCAATCAGGAGCTTGGACCCGGCCAAGAGAAAGTAGAGAACAGGCTCAGGGGGCCAGTGTGGGGCAGGGCCGCGTGGCTGCCACCTGGGTCCTGCTCCTGCCCACCTGGAGGGACCAGCACAGGCCTGGCCTCTGGGCTCCAGACGTAGGGGGCCAGCCCCACATGGAGAGGCTTCTCAAGCATGTCCCTCCCAGGCCTTGAGCCACTCTGCTGCTGTAGAATGGGGCTTGCGTGAAGGGCGAATGGCCTCAGGGTCTCAGCCCCAGAAGAGCCCAGGGACGCGCCATCCGCACCCCTAGCTCCCAGCCGAGCTACAAGAACCCAGAGACCTGGACTGGGAGAGCCTAGCGGCAGTGGGCTCAGGGGCAGCCCACCTGAGGCCCCTAGCATCGCTGGCCTGCCCTGGGGGAAGCATACCCACACACTCCACCAGACCCAGGCGGCTGGCCTCGCCCACACGCGTTCAGCCCCGCCCGCCCACAGCCTTACCTTGCCAAAGCTGCCCTTCCCGATGGCACGCAGGATCTGGAAGTGGTCCAGGTTCACTGCAGAGAGAGCAGAGGGGCGCCAGGTGAGGGGCCGCAAGGCCAGTGCCTGCCAGGCCCTCATGCTGCAGGGAACCCCAAACTGCAGGGTCCCCCCAACACTGCAGGGGCCCCCCAACACTGCAGGGAGCCCCCGGCACTGCAGGGAGCCCCCAACACTTCAGGGGCCCCCCAACACTGCAGGGAGCCCCCCAACACTGCAGGGAGCCCCCGACACTCTGGGGATTCCCCTCACAATTCAGGGAGCCCCCCAATACTGCAGGGAGCCCCCCAACACTGCAGGGAGCCCCCGACACTGCAGGGAGCCCCTGACACTCTGGGGATTCCCCTCACAATTCAGGGAGCCCTTCAACACTGCAGTGAGTCCCCCAGTACTGCAGGGCGCCCTTGCAGGTACCCAGCGGTCCACCTCACCCTGAGAGGGGTCAGGTCAGCCATGGTGCTGCAGGGGGGGCCTGAGCCAAGGCAGAGAGGGGGCCCCGGGGCCGGGCAGCATCCCCTCCTGGGTGCACTGTAGGAGGAGGCCAGGCCACACCGCCCACAGACGGGACATGATCAGAGCACACGGCACCCAGAGCAGCCCCCAGTGAGAGCTGCCGCAAACCCACAAAGACCCTCGATCACCCCTCCCGCAGCCTCGGGGGCTGTGCCCCGCGGGTGTCTCCGGACCAGCTCGAGGGGGGCCTGTAAGGGCCCCGGGATGGTAACAGAGCCGCCCACTGTCTAAGAGAGACCCCTCAAGGCCTCACTTCCGTGGACTTTCTCCACGGAGTCTGACAGAGAGCCCCCGAGCCCCGGGGAGAGTCCAGTGTTTGTAACCATCACAGCCTCCTGAGACACGCTCCCCCGCGCACAGATCCGTCCGCGAGAAACCCACCCAAGCCTGCCCACCTGCAGGCGGGCGCCGGCCAGACCCGGGAACACTGCACGGCTCTCACGCCCCGAGAGGCGGCGCGGGCGACCTGGTCCTCGCAGGGACAGGGTCCCTCAGCCAGCGCGGGACTGCCCTCTGCCCCAGGCGCCTGCGGGACCTCGGGATCCACGGAGGTTCCCGTGGGCAGCAGGGGAGAGGGCGGGGCATCGGGGCACGGGGCAGAGCAGCTGGGGCATGGGTCTGCGGGGCTCAGGGCCCAGCTCCCACCTGCCTGCCCAGTCCGCTCCTGGATCTGGCCAGTTGCCGCCTGAAGACCCCCAGCTCCTTCCTCACTCGCCTGTGTGCCCATGGTCAGCACAGCTTGGCTGCTTCTGTGCAGAGCAGAGGACGAGGCCGCATCCGTGTCCACCGCGGGAACCCCCGCCGAGCCTGTGGAGGGCGTCCACTGTGCACGGGCCAGACAGGGGCCTGGGGCAGACGGTGGTCCCTCCCTCCCTGGGCGCTGCATGCCCTGCTGCCCCCACCACGGCCCCAGCAGAGCCCCGAGCACGGGCGCCTCCGAGCCATGAGCTGGCAAGGTGCTCAGCAAACAAACCGTCGCTTTTAGAGAAAGCCACGAATTCCGGACTTTGGTGTTTCCAGCAGAAGAAAATGGGAACAAAGCCGCAATAAGTAAGAGGCCAGAAGCATAAGGCAGCCCCGTGCCCGCCCGTAACGGGGCTCCTCATGGGGCCGAGTGGACAGGTCGGCAGAGACGTCAGAGGCCCCGGGCACCAAGCCAGGCCGTGGGGCAGGCCGAGCACTCCGGGAGCTGTCCTAGCCGCCCCCAGCCTGTGGTCTGCACCGGGCAGCCCACAGTGCCAGCCTGTGGCTTTGACACAACTCTCCCTGCTTCCTGAGACACCACCAGGATGGCTGCGGATCCCAGACCACAGACTGCATGGTGGACGATGAGGGGAGCTGCCCATTAGAAGCGGGGGGTGGGGGAAGGGAGCCCGGACGAGGCTGCCAGGCGTCTCAGGAGCGCTGGGGCCGAGTTCTGGGGCAGGCCCAGCGCCAGGCAGGCGCACACAGCGTCAGACCAGAGGCCACGAGCAGGGATCGTCCCTGAGTGTGGCCCCCACCCTGGGGACCCAGCTTCAAGGTGGGGCTGGCCTGGACCCCTCCAGGTGAGCCTCAAGCCCACCCACTGACCAGGGTCACTCTGAGCCCCAGTGATGGGGTCTCCGGGGCCCCTGGACCACGGCTCCGCCCTGACGCCCACACCTAGTCTGCCCCTGCCCACCCCAGGGCCACCGCGCAGGACGGCTCCCACCCATCCCCAGACCTGCCTCACAGCCCGCGAGAACCTGAGGCCCAGAGGCTGCTTTGGGCCCCTCCCGCACCCAGGCTGGCTTTGGCAGCACACCAGCCTCTGGACCCACTCTGGGCAGGACGGCACACCCCGTGAGCGCCCTCACCCCCGCCCGGTGCCAGGGTGAGGCTTTCAGCCCACGGCACGCCCCGTGAGCGCCCTTGCCCCCGCCCAGTGCCAGGGTGAGGCTTTCAGCCCACGGCACGCCCCACGAGCGCCCACCCCGCCGGTGCCAGGGTGAGGCTTTCAGCCCACGGCGCTCCCCACGAGCGCCCACCCCGCCGGTGCCAGGGTGAGGCTTTCAGCCCACGGCGCGTCCCACGAGCGCCCACCCCGCCGGTGCCAGGGTGAG